>WAAE01008871.1:0-50844 GCA_013400495.1 Nicator chloris | reverse complement strand
CTCTCTTTCTCTCTTTCTTTTTCCCTTTATTTCTTTCTCTTTTTCTCTCTCTCACTCTCTCTCTCAAAATCCAATTCTGAAGTTTACTCTGTCTCACTGAAGAGCAACTGCCTTTCAAGAAGGCAATATTCCAGACAATGCTTTGTGGCTCTTCTTTTACAGAATTCTCCCATCATTTTTTCTTTTGCTTTAACTTTAATAAGCAATTTAGTCTACAGTCTTTTGCATTGGCCTCTCAATTTGAATGGAAATAGCCAACATAGGAGCCTGCTGGCTTTGTGACTCTTCTTTTACCATCACATTTAATGGACTTATTTTCTTCTTCATTCTTTGCTATTCACAGCTTCTCTTTAGTAATGTCTAGAGAATGTACTTGTACAAGTGCATCCAGTTTTCTTCTGCCCCAATGAACTGCTGTAAAAGTTAAAGGATTGCTTTCTGCAGCACAAAAATTGATACTGATTTGATGGACAAAGTTCTGAAATTCACTCTGGATTTCTTTTTTACTTGTTGTCTCAGGACCATGGAAAAGAGTCCAATAATAAGATATTAGAATACTTAAAGTGAAAGCTGTTCAATTAACATTAAAACTGATTTGTCATAGTTGTGTTTCCTGTATTGCCCTACCTACTCCCGTCTCTTTAGTATCCCAAGTTATCCTTAGGTTAGTTGTGTATCTTAAGACCTCCAAGACATGCTCTGTTCCTTTATGGAATATCCCCAGAATGTTTCTGGCTTCTCCCCTAATCTCCAGTTTTGAATTCTGGCGTGCTAGCTAGGTAAGAGACATCACATGGTGAGACAGGTCCAGGAGCTTATGTAGGTTTTTTGATCAACCAACTGCTGCCTAGTAAGGGTTGGCTTCTTTGTACCTTTCACATAGTACTAACAAAGCTTGTTCTTGTTTATAAAAATGAAAAAAAAAAATCAGTACCTTAATGTGTATTTTTCAGTCAAATTGGTTGAACTTTGCTCACAAATTTAAAAATTATTAGGCAATAGGCCATGAACTCACTTTTTTGTTTTTTATCTGGAGATGAGAATTTTAAAAACCACAACATTGTCTCCTGAAGTGAGATAAATGAACACATTAAAAGCGTACGAGCAGAGTAGTCAGAAACTTTTTAAAAATTCCTGTTTGCACAGCTGTGTGTGTGTGTGTATCTGATGCAAATATTCCCAGATACCAATTGTGTGGAAACCATACCCAAAGTTGAGAGAGAGAGATTGTGTTCTGCAAGTCCAGATGTCACCAAACTCTCAAAGCTGTGATGCAGTTGTACAGCACCACATGTTTTCCAGTATGCGGTTTTAATTAAGTAAACTCAGGATGAAGGTCCAAACCCTGTTCTCCTTAATAATGAAAATAACCACATTATTTTTGTTCTGAATTTCCTGGATACAGTAAATTGACATGACACTGTAAACATCAGATTTTTTTTTATGTTATGCCTTATATGGTTTGAAATTATGTGTTCAATTATCTATTATTATCTATGCCTTGTTCTTTAAATTTAGCTGATTAATGAGATTTATGTCATCATTAAAACAGAAGAAGCAAAGGATTTGTGTGAAGGCAAAATACTTTATCTATACACAAGCATATATTCATGAGAAAAGTTGAAGGCCATTCTTTGTTCAAACTAAAACTTGAAAAGCAAATTACTTGATGGGAGAAACTGTCAGGTCCTATTATATTCTGTATAAACTTTGGCATATTGGTGAGGGTTAATAGTAGGAAGCTTTCAAACAAACCGAAGCACTTTTGAAGGATGACTATGTTCTGTGTGCTTGTGAGACACTGGAGAAAATAAAGGAGTGAATTGACAAAGGTGTTGCAATCTGGAAAAGGCATCACAAATGATAATCCCAAGAAGCACGGGGATGGTAACCTCTCTGAATGTAAATACTGCTTGATGAATATCCTACAAACAGATTTTCCTCTCTGTGTCCGAGTGAATTGATATTTTGGTCAAGCTAGTCTTGCTTTTGCTGGAGTCGACTTCAGATGAGGATTTGCATCTTTCTGCCTTTGGAACCCTGGTATTTCAGGGCAAATTGTCCTTCTCAAAGATCTGACTTTTTAGGGATCTGTGAATATAAATGGGTATCTTTTCCAGTTCCCGCTGAAAACCAGAACGTTATACTCCCCGCTTTCCTCTAAGTTGTGTGCGATGTTGATCTGATAATGGAACAGAACGGTGAAAAATTAGCGTCTAAATCTAAACGAACATTCTTTGTCGGAATGCCCGGGCGCTGCTCGGAAAGCCGCGGAGGAGCTGGCTGGGGAAAAGGAGGGAGGGAGGGAGGGAGGGAGGGAGGGAGGGAGGGAGGGAGGGAGGGAGGGAGGGAGGGAGGGAGGGAGGCGCAGCCCGGCGCGGGGCTGAGGCGCACCCCTCGCGCCGGGCTCCGTGCGCGGCTCGGGCGGCGCCGGTAGCGGGTCCGTCGGCAGCACCCGCCGAGCCAGCGCCGGCAGCCGGCGGCGCGGAGCGCCGAGTTCCCGCTGCCACGGGAATTACTGAGCCAGGGAATGGAGAGGGATCAGGACGGGAGCGCTCGGGGCCGCGGGAAAAGACGGCAGAAGTGGCGGTGGTCGGAGGCAGGCTGCCGCCGCACGGCAGGCGCCGCACAAACCGCGCCACGCAAATCCCTTCCTGAGGCGACTGCCTCTAGAGAGGAGCAAACTTTCTGGCCTGCCTTCGTGAAGAATCCTAATCCTAAAGACGACGAGATATTTAATCGTGAAAATAAGACTATTAAGAATTCACAGATTATCGAAAACATCAGTTAATCACCCCACGCCTGTCCTAGAAGAGACAGACAGACGTTGGGGAAAGCGCTGGGGACGGGCTGGTGTGAAATGCAGCAGCCTTGCAAAGTCTCCAGCTCCAGCCTGTTATAACAAGAAAAGGATCATGTGAGGATCCTTTGAAAGGCAATGTTCTGACTTAAGCAAGCAACTGCATTAATTGGGAGTCTTGTATTCATACATGCTGGGCTAAATAAAGCAAGCTGGTTTGCTGCGGCAGCCTGGGGAAAATATATAAAACTAATCCTTCAATTACTTTGTCACCGATTAGAGTATCCATAACAAATGTAAGAGTCCCATGTAGAACGGAACATCTTTTCAGGGAACAGGACAAGCGTCCTAAACAAAAACCAAAATGACCTAACTTTTTGGGAGAGTTCTTTTTTGGCATTTGGTGGGGGGCGGAGGGAAGCGCGAATTGCCACGATTTCCTGCTTTCGAGAGCTGCAGCTACAAGGTATCCCCCTTTTCTTTTTAAATCTCCTGAAGTTAACTTTCATGATGGAGAAAAACTCGGCAGGACAACAAAGCTTTGATCTTTGTGTGAAGAAAGAAAGTAATAGAGTGAAAGTCTCTCCAGAGGGTAATTATTCTTTGGCCTCTCAGGCAAGAAGTTCCGTGTCACTCTTAAGGTTAATATTAAGGTAGCTCTGGTATACTTTCCCATATTAAAAAAAAAAAAAAAATCAACCCTCCCCAGAATGTTATACTATTAATTGCCAATTTGCATATGTGTGCAGCTGCTGTTTTGGCTCCGATCTTCCATCCGATAAGCTTGCTGGAGGTATCACAGAGCACTTGGCAGCTTTCCTATTTGAAAAGAAAGCCTTCCTAACTACAGAACAGCTGATAGTCTATCAGTGATAGACCCTGATGGCGTGAATTACAATTACACTACTTTTCACACTAAATCTGGGTGATAGCTACTTGGAAAGAAGTTTCATCATTTTTTACCACAAACTGGAAAAAGAATTACATGGTCATGCTGTGCTTTTAAAGGCAGTTTGGTTCACTTTTGTCTATTTAACACCTAATTCCGAGGAGTCCATAGGCATCTGGAGATCTGAACGTCGCGTAATGAATTCACTGTTTAGATGGGAGATTTTATAAATCTACCTCAAATTACATTTATTAACAAGGAGAGCAGGAAGTGTTAGAGTTGTTAGACGCTTCATTTATTAAATAATTTGTGGATATTTTCAGTTGTCATATCCAGAGTCATGGGGGTTTACTTATTTTTTAATTAGCAATTCCAAAACAATGCTACCACAATTTAACAATTCATCACGTAATCTGGGGCTGTTCAGTTCAGCCACTAATGCTAGATAATTCAGATTGTTATTTTGATCTGTTGATAACTCATTTTGCTGTGATAAGAGAACTGCTGCCTTGAAATTAAATGGCATGTTTTCCTATGGACCTTGTTGCGACCTAGAAACTAACTATATAATCTTTGTCTACCTATTTCTTAACATTATGCCTGGTATAGCAAAGCAATAGTAATTTTAAAATGTCACTTATTTGTTTTCTCACTTCATGATTGGTCTTTATTTCACATTAATGTGTTTTCATATACCACTGCGGAGGAGGAGGTGGGGAGAAATGCAAGTGTCAAAGTAAATTTAATTGTACAGGTAAGTAACCCACATTGATGCCGAGGTCACGATATCTAAACTTTTTCCTTTATATGTCAGAAAGTTAATTTCGTGAGGTGCTACCCTGATAGTTTACTGTAGCTGCTTAAATATCTTAAAAAGGCATGGAAAGCCTGACTCCTGACGTAGCTATCCTAACAGAAAATAGACTTTGTTTTCCTTTTTTAGTTGCTTGCTTTATTAGATTTCTCACTCTCACAGATTATCCAAAAACTACCCATTGATTGATCGCCCGTAGAGCTGCATTTGGTGTAAAGAGAAACTTCACAGCTTTATTGGCTCCCAGGAGACAAAACAAACATAACAAGATATTCGTATTAATACAAACAATGCAACAAACGAGAAAACCATCACATTTAAATAAGATGGTAAAATCAGTCCAGTGTACATCCCAGCCTCTGATATAGCAGACATGGCAGTTCAACTATTCACCAGTGCTCTCAGGCACGGGTCCCTCCGGGAGTTGTGTTACTGCTCACAGCATCTCATCACCGTGAACAGTTAACCTCAGAAAATGCCACCGAGTAAAACTTTCAGAACCCAGTTGAATGGAATTTCACTGCAGCTTTGCAACTGTAAATATAAATGTTTTGTCTGTTTCTTCAAGAGTATTTTGAACAGGTTTGTTTGTTTGTTTGTTTGTTTGGGGTTTTTGTGTGTGTGTGTGTGCTTGGACCTGGAAGTTGTTGCTTTTTTTTTTTTTTTAGGGCATCACATATCTGATCTTAATAAGGCATTTATTTTGGGAAGAGAAAGCATAAAGATTTGAACTTTCTGCCAGTTCTTCTGAAGACAAAGAAAGGGATGTGTCCCTTTAGCCTAGGCTAAAAAAAAAAAAAAAAAGAACAGTTTTATTTTTAAAGAAAGAAACTTTCCCTCCCAGCACGAATACACCCACACATGCCACAAATATTTTTTTAAAAGAAACTAATGCCCTCTTAGCTTCATCTCAGAAAGGAAATGTACCAGTTTTGAGGAAAGCAAGCTGGCAAGTCTATTCTCTGTATTATTTCCTCCAAAGTCTTCATCAAAAGATCCAACCAGCCTGTTACATGGTTACATTTTCTTCACCACATTTTCTTATAATAACCATTTTAATAGAGAAGTCACTTAGGTGCAGTGGAAAATACGGACCTTCTGAAATACTGTGAGAGTCTCATAATCCCTATCGTCTTGCTACCCACATGCAAAGGCTGGGAAATTGCTGTTCTGCTGTTCTGGTGATAGCCTTTTCTGGTGATCTCTATGATGGGCTACTAAATCAAAGTGAAGCTGGACTTGGTAGCCGTGTGATTCCTTTGAGGCCCATGGGAGATCTGACAGATCTGAGAATCTCATCACTTTCCAGGTCTTGCATCCATTTTCCACCGGATGGTGAGGTCAAAAAAGGCTGAGGCGACTGCCTTTTCTTTCTGTGTTTGTACTGTTCAACGGGCATTTCTTGGCATTCCTGCTATTCTACATGACAGAAAAAACAAGGCTAACTTATAAATTGTTGCTGCAGTTACACCCATCGCGTTTCAATGGGCTTGTGAGCTTGCATGCATGACTACAGGCTCTCTGCCAAGGACAGCTATGTTGGTCTTTTTGCACAGTTGACCATCGATCACCCCACACACTCACCATGACAGAACTTTGTTTGGAAGACAGGGTGCTCAAGGTACACAGCATCCGGTTGTCTGCGTGGGTATTGCTTACATCGCCTCTTTCATGGGTAGATCAGTGAGACACGTAAAAGAGCAACATGCACATGCTTAAATAATAAAATTTAAGAAGTAGAACTAAACTTTAAAAGAATTTGTGAAGCATACAGCATTTTCTTCTCTTAGAAGAGGCATTCACAGGTTACTACATGTCTTCAAAGAGTTGCACTTGCAGTCATGGCATATAATGCCAAGTTATCGCTACACAAAGTAAATTTTAAAATGATGACTCTTAATTTCTTGCTAAGCTGTAGGAAGATATTTCATAACCAACTGATGTGACATTCCATATTACTTTCCAGCTGCGTACTCTTCTCAATATTACTTGTCTGAAATGCCTGTGTGTGTACACAGAATTATATAGAATGAAAACTTTGGAAAAATGGAAAGAGTAGTGTGCTGAAAGAGATTTCAGAAATGATACATAGGGAATGACAGGAAGTATGTTAGAAGTAATGGTAGAAGTATGGAAGAAGTAAATTAAAGGTAGGTGTAAACCTGCTGTTCCTTTTCCCTGGGCACAGGGAGATCTAAACCTAGCAGCTTTATTCTGGAAGAGTTTTATCATTCTTTGAATACTTAGGGACACTAAACTCCCCAAATAAAGAAATCAGATGAATCCATTCTAATTAGGGATATTCCTGTTGCTGCTGTCTTGTATCATTGAGGCAACTGGGAATCTATAAGTAACAAGCTTATTTGATCTGTATTAACTGCAGTTAAACGGACACATGGATAAGAACTCTATTAAAAAATCAGTGTATGCGATTTTGGCTGCTGAGTCTCTGTGGGCTTTCACATCTCGGATGGCATGGAGCCCGAGGTTTCTCTCCCGTGATCCTATTGAGCTTGGACGTGGCTTTTTCTACGCCCCCACCCTTATGTCCAGAGTTATGTACATGTTTCCACATATTAAAAATGCAGTCTATACTGCTCAGATTTATAAGCCTCTCCAGACATATCCATCACCAAGTCTATGTGCACTCTGAACAGTACCATTCCAACCAGATAGTTCCTCTGGGCTGGTTTTGTACTGGCAGAGAATTTGCATAAAACTATAGTGATTTTTTTTTTTCCTGCTCACTTTAGGTTCTGTACCTCCTCCTACAATTACTGTAATCTCTT
The DNA here is from genome assembly GCA_013400495.1 of Nicator chloris. Lineage (NCBI taxonomy): Eukaryota > Metazoa > Chordata > Aves > Passeriformes > Pycnonotidae > Nicator > Nicator chloris. Next base: position 43,552 of record WAAE01008871.1, on the reverse strand, counting down.
TAATCCCACAGAAACCTCCAACTCTGGACTGTTGATATATTGGTAGGTAGGATGGCCTTTCACCTGGTTGTCACCTCTGGAAAAGTGTTAATGGACATTTTTGGCTAGGATTGTCACCTGACCAGAGGCTCAGTTTCTACTGTGCAGGCATGGGCTTGTCACACACCCTGTGTGTCTGTATACTGTTTTGCATGCACACTGACCCCAGGAATAGTTTCTGTGTTTTTTCAAGGCAACTGTTATAAGCAGATGTTCTTACTAGAACATCTTATAGTTCAGGAACTCAAGGACTTGTTTCATTCTGTTATCCTGTGTAGCTGGAGTAACCCATGTACAGGAGGTTTGTGATGGTGAGAAGGGCAGCTGATCAATTAAAAACAAACAAACAAAATCCCCCCAAAAACCTACACCCCTCCCCAAAAAGAAAAAAGCCCAAACCAGAAAACAAACCCCAAACGTTGTCACTCCTTTGCTGGCAGTCAATTATAGAGAAGAAACTTTGAAAGACTGCATGTCAGCAAAGATAGGAGGGGCAGCAGTGCAGATGTACTGCCTGGGTTCACCCGTCATTACCTAGCAAATGAGCCGACTAGCTCGTGGGCAGGTACAGAAGCCCTGGCAGGCAAGCAAGAGAAAAGATTATTTTTGCATATCTTTTGTGAATCTCCAGGGAATTCAGTGGCATTCCGTATCTCAAAAGCTTGTAATTAAGAGGATGGCATCTTTGGGCTGGAGAATTCCGGAGGAAATCATTTTCACAGCACCTAGAGGGCTCGATGTTGTGCTTGATGACAGATGGGAAACCTTTATGAAGGCTCCATAACCTCTTGCCCTCAGAGACTGTACTTTTGACACTGCAAAAATTGGGAGGATATAGATGTTTTTACTCGGGTGATAGTGTGGTGATTTTTTAAAACAACGAGTCATTTATTAAAGTATTTTAATGAACTATACAAACAGCAAAAACCTGACAAAGCTTGTGTCATTGCTGAGAGCGAAAACATAACTATTAACACTATAGAGTGTTTTGCTTATGGATACTTTTCTATTGCACGCAAGTAAGATATAGGAAAAGGCTAGCAGATAGAATTTTGTGTTTTATCTTTTCAGATCATGACCTCCGGAGTGTCATGCCACTTCCATTAATCCTTTTCTCAACTTAAGGATCCCTGTGAATATGAATAAAGTTGTATTTTAAAAACGAAAGAAAGAGAGAAAACAAGACTCATTCACATTCCGAGTCTGCTTTCTGTCTCACACGTATTACATTTCACAAAACAGATAGAAACAATAGAGCTTATTAAGAAAAACTTGTTTTGAATGGCAAATTAAGCATAATGAAAATACACACATTTTTACAAGTAGTTATTTTTTACACCAATTGAATATTTTAAACCTTTTTAAACTATGTACTTGTCTCTGCAAAACGTTTTTCTTTTAGCTCATTTGCACCACATCACCCTGCTATATATTTTTATTTAAAATTTTAATTCAGTCAGTTCAGAAACCTGGATAAGCACAGTACCTTGTCTGCAGCCAGGCAGTAACCAATAGGGATGCCCTACCCTGGATATGTAGAGCAATATTAGTTTTGGTTTCTGGGCTGAACAGGCTGATGCATGGATTGCTCCACACTATGGCTTCTCAGGCAGGAAAAAATTTATTATATTAGAGAAGATATCTTGGCATTCGTCTTTGATCCAAATACCTTTTTAGTGTAAATCATCAAAATAGATATAATAGTATGTTTCCAGCTTGAAAAATTATATGAAATCAAGAAACAATCCAAGAATCTTTAAATGAAAAGTAAACTTGACCTAATGAAAACTTATTTTTGCCTTTTATCCTTATGTACAAATGTATTGGTTTGGCACAGCCTAGTTTTTGGTAGCAGAAAGCCACAAACAAACCACAACAACAGTTAAAAAATAGAGATGATAGCAAAGGCAAGTTTTTATCTCCATCCCCTATATCTCTAAATTCAGAAGCACATAAAAAAGGGTGCATAGTTTATCTCAAATTTTGCTTTACACTGTAAATGTCTTCCTAATATGCACAAACTTGTGTATTTAGTATATAAAATCTCTTAAAACATAAAGAACTCAAATGTAGAGCATTAAGGTGGACTGCATTTTTCTATTTCTTAGGTATTACAGCGATCTGGGAATTTATTTTTACAGCCTGAGATGTCAGTATGCCACAGAAGCATGAAAATCTCACCATCTGTATGCTCATGGACAATCTCATCAAGTACACGCAACGACAGACTTAGAATAACAAAATTTAAATGCTATTACTACCGCCTAGCTGTACATGCACTCAAATCTATTTTAAATAGCATTCAACCTGAGTTATCATGCTGCTTACCTCAGGCCTAAACCAGTTTATTCCCTTGCAGTGTTTTCTGATCCCCGTGAATCCTGCTGTAAACCAGGCACATGCTATTTGAAATAACATTTGTTTAATTAAATGTGAGGTTACACACAGACTTACATCATTTAGTTTGGCCAAGTGGTGATCCATAACCCACTGAAGGTTCAGGAGTCGAGCAATGGCATCACCTGGCAGTTTACCTAATGTGCTGGGCAATGTCCTTCTGGATATGTGTTTCTTGTCAGTGCCAGAAAGCAAGGATATGTTTTAGTTGGAACTCTGTTATAACAGACACTACATAGTTTAGATTAACTCCTTTCAGTAGTACAGCATCAATGTGTTATTGCCTTAACATAAAACATACAGATTATGTAAATCTGTAATAAATACTATTTTGAAGTGTATAGTAATCAAAAATCTTTCAGGGCAGGATGGAATGGAAACTGAGAAATATTGGAGAGTAAACATTCCAACGCTCATTCCTCTGCTTCTCCCTGGCAGAACGGAGCACTTTACTGTAGCTGGGCTGCTAATGCTCCAGCCCCGGGGTTTGCCCTGTGAGTCCTGTGGAGCATGGACTTCCTGGGAAAGCTAGGGCCAAAGAGATCCCTCAGAAAGCATTTCTGCTGTCTCTGCAGACCCTGTTGCAGAGGGTTTCACTGTTTGTGAAAGAGAATGGTTGTTCCTGGTCTGAGAGAGGGCCAGACCTTTTATTACCTCCTCACTGTGTACATGCAGAGTCATTCAGGCCTGCAAGGCCAAGCAACCCAAGAGGCAAAAGGCAGTGCTGAAGAGAGGCCGTACCACTTGCTTACTGCATGTTTTAGCATTCCGAGGTCTAGCTCCTGTGCAGAGCTGAGAGGGCAACGGAGCCCCTGGAATCCATCAGTAATTGGCACAGCTCTGCATTTCCCTCACCTCGGCGGCCTGGTCTGGGGTGCGGCAATAGATTGTCTCTCACGGGGCGCTGCCGGCTATGGCCTGGCCTCTGGCGAGGGGGGGCGCCGGGAGTTCGGCCCCAAGAACCCGCAGGACTCGCACGAAGAGCTCCTCGCCTCTGCCGCTTGCGGGGAGCGGACTGACGGGCTCCTGGCAGCCCGGGCGCCAAGGGCGAGCTCTGAAATGTACCACTGATACCCAGCAGCCTGCCAGGTCCCCCGGGTGCCGCCAGCCCCGCTGCGCGGTCCCGCTGGAACTCTCTCTGGGTTACCACCTATGCCGGGTGCGGTGCCGCCTGCTGCGGAGGGGCCGCGTAGCGCTGGGCTTGCCATGCGGCCAGCGAGAAGGAGGGATCGCGGCAGGCAGGCAGGCGGAGGGAAGGAAGGAAGGAGGCCGGGCTGATTAGCATGCAGCAGCGCTCGCAAGCCCGGCTCCATTGTTTTAACACCTCCCCTCTCCTCCGCGCCAATCTGTCACCGTTCAGCAGGCGAACGCTGCTGCCTCGAATGCTGCTCTTCTCAAATGAGACGGATAATTAGCTGCCCCGCACGAATGGCGCACTCTTCTCACCCCTGATTGCTATCACCTTCTTGCTCCTGGCAGTTTTGACACCTCGTAATCAGCCTGCTGCTTTTTCTCTTTTCTTTCCCTATTTCTGATTTTTTCTCCCCCTTCCTTCTTTTTTTTCTTTTCCTTTTTTTTTTTTAAAATTTTTTTTTAATGCAATCCCAGTTGCCATTTGGATTGAGACTCCTCTGTTGAGTTAACCTTGTATGATTGCGGGGGAAAGGGGAATGTACGGTAGGGAGGGGAAGAAATCGCCTCCTTTGAGTCTCATCTGCTGAGTGAACCATGGGTGGGGGGTAGAAGCATATCGGTTTGATCCTCCAGTGCTTTTGTTCGTAAGGGGGAACAGCCTCTCCTGAGCATCCTCTGAATTAATATTATCTCGGATGGGGAAGGAACGTGTGTTGAGCGACTCCTCCGCTCAGTTAATGGAGAAAAGACTGCATTTCTATTATCTGGTTAGATACAGCCATACGGGGAAGGGATTTTAAAAGCAAGTTCACAGGGCCAGGAAGCTCCCTCTTCCTCCCCGGTAGGCAGGGGAAGGAAGGTAACTTCTTCAGCCTTTAGAGCCTTTCCACTGTTTCATGGGAGTCGGAAGAGAGATCTGATTGGAGTGCGAGATGGGAGAGGGAACTTCTTGCCTTCTGATTCTAGAGAAATAAGAAATCTCAGTTAATGCTCTGGTGATTTCTGCGAGATTTTAAAAAACAGAGGACTCGTGGAATCTGTCATAGGAGCGTTTTCCTCTCCTCTAACAAGCAGTGACAGTCTAATTACTGGAGCTACGAGCAGCTGTCGAGTTAGCCGGAGAGACAAGAGGAGCTACATGTGTTCTACCCGGCCGCCGGCACTGAGCCCTCGCAGCAGGCTGAGGCAGCCGTACCGCCACAGTGTCCCCTCAGAAAGCTCCCGATAGAAATTTCACTCAGAGAGCTCCCGATAGGAAACGGAGCAGTTTGTTTCCTTGCGACCGCTTCTGAGAACGCTGGCTGTGGGCGCGGGGGGCTCACGCGTCGCGCACCGTCAGCGCGGGGCGGGGTGACAATGAACTCGTGCGGGAGCCCTGAAGCTGCTCCAGCCCCGGGGCTGCCCCGGTGAGAGCTCTGCTCGCCCTGGCGGAGTTGGAATTCGGTAGAACACCTTGGCACGAGTCTGCTGCTCTTCCTGGCCTCTCAAGTTCCTTCCACCATATTTATTATTTTTAATGACATTCTACTTCCCATTTGGATTCAACCTCCTCTGCCGGGTTGAGCTTGTGTGGAAGAGGGCGGGAAGGGGAGGAATACTGAGCCTCCTCTGGTGAGTGTAATAAAGCAGATGTCCCTGCTGGCAGCAGCAGCCGCCTCCAGGAAAGCTGTATAAGGGGGGGCCCATTCAGGCACCGCACTCGCCTCCCACTCCGAGTCGCTCACAACTGCTTAGCGTGAGATTTATTTTTTTATTTATTATTTATTTATTATTTATTTAAAAACTAAACTAGTGCTCCTCGCAGTGGTCTGATCGCGAGCCTATCTGGATGCCCTCAGGCAGCAACAGTTTTACGCATGCAGGATTAAACAGCTTCCTAAAAGGCTGCACTAGGCAGGAGCCCTCACCGTGGGAGATGGATGGGTTCTGCTGGTCGACGAGACTTTGGTCAACCGTGTTCCCCCCACCTCCTGCCGCCCTCCCCGCTGTGCCCTGGCTGCGGGGGACCCCAGGCTGCCTCCAGCAACAAAGAGCCTTGTCCCCGCGCGGGGACTCGGGCTTGGCGCAGGGCTCCCGGCTCTGCCAGCTCAAGGGCTCCTGCGGAGAATGCATCCACGCGTGGGGGCGGGGGGGAGGAACGGATGACTTTATTTTCTTCAAAGGTGATTCGCAGTTTGTGCATCTCTTAATAACGCGAGCTTCTGAGCTCGAATTTCACGGTTGAGAGGACAAGTCGGTGCTGTGTCGGGCTGGCTGGAGATGTGCGAATCCCCGTCTCCCCTCGCAAGGCTGGAACTTGTGCCTCTCCCGGGCACCACCCCAGCCGCGCTCGCCGGGGAAGAGCTTCACACTCCGCACGGCGCGGCCGCGGCCGAACATCGCCTCTCCAGCGCTGCGGATCGGCAGGGTTTAGAGCTCCGAAGAGTAACAAACTCTTCCTCCAGGTCATGTAGCAGACGTGCACTGTACACTGCTCTTTATTACAGTACACTCTGTTGACAGCCTGTCACAAACATGACATGTTTAAAATAGAGAAAATAATTGCAGAAAAATCCATTTCTAAAAATTTCGCAGGTGTTAATTCTTCCAGAAATTTGTCACCTGCAAACAAATCTTTAAAAAGTGTTGCGCTTTGCTGCTTTGAAAATATTAATGCTAATTATCCATATCAAGGCTAAACTCTATATTCGGTTCAAATGCAAAAAGCAAGCACCCTTTATCATTAATTTAAAATACTTGGCAACACCCCTATTTTTAAATTTGATATCAGTAAATCCAGAAGATGTGCAAACTTTATCAGACTTTGATGTCAACTAAACACAAGTTTTAATTGCATTGAGAAAGCCACTAAGCATATTCAGGTTAAAAATAAAGTCACTGAGATTTGGGTGGTTAGGTTTTCCCCTTTCCTTTCTAGTCTGTACCAGACTTGGGCAATCCATCATAGCAGACCAGAAGGGAAGGCAAATAATCTTTAGTAATATTAGTTTTGGGGAAAGTTTAACATTTTCTATCCTTCATATTACTATAACCTGTTCCCTAAAAGCATTTTTAGTAATTATTAATGCTATAAAGGTACATGAACAAGATTATTTTTTATAACATGTAACAGATATTCATAAAATCATTACTGTTCTATTTTGGCAAAAGGGTCATTTCTGTGTTACTTTTGATTACTCGCTTTAGTAAAAAATTAATCTGGGAAAGTCAACCATTCATTCATGTTACTAGTAAACAAGCCTATCTTATTAATTTGGAAATTATATAATATAAATGAAAAATGAGGGCCTACTTCTCTTCCTGTTTACTTCAGGGAGAACATAATGACATCACTGGATATTGTAAAAAAAAATCCTAGCACCACACCAATTTTTGCCAGCCAGATTAAGGCATTACTCCTGCAAGTCTACGTTCATAAATACAGTCACAACTTCAGGCCTATTCAGGCAAAGATTAATTGGAAAAAAAAATGTTTGACATCACTCTCAAAGTTAATAGTGAAGCATAACAAGCAATAATGTGAATTACAGTACTGAGTGACTTAGTTTCATTTTGCCTTGTCAAACGACAACTAAAAATGTGCTTATCTGACAAACAATTTCAGTCATGAGTTCTTGTTACAAGAAGTCTTAATTCTTAAACTCTTATCATATCTATTGAATAAAAAAAAGTATAAATGTATGCAAAAACAGTGAACCATTGAATTCTCATACACTAAGACTGTACTTTAAAGTGGGAATTGAGATGCCGAAGAAAATCTTCCTTAGATGTTAGAGATGGTGGGAAAACTTCTCGACAGAATTCACATATTCCACACTGATTCAGTTCAGAGTCTGCATATGCTTGTGCCAGCAAATCATTGTCTTGAGGCTGCCAAATGGGCTAAAAGAAACAGAAAATTATTATTGCTGAGGTTTACAATGTGGTTTATATTATGCTGTAGTTTGTATTTATATAAAAAAATACCTGCCTCTTTAAATTAGAATTCCTATACACCTGCCTGGCCAGAGACATTATCTAGAGAGTTCTCATTTAAGAAAAGCAAGATAGGACTTCGTTTTTTAAGGTTTTATAAACACACTATCCTTGCAAATATTTAAAAATACCTCGGTATCTATTAACGATAAATACTGCTATGAGCAGAAATCTGTAATATCAATCTGGTACATACTAAAGCTTTTCTTTAACTTTGCATTTCAGTATTTTACTGTAGAAGTCATAGTACACAATAGCCATTTAGCAGAAATGAGAAAATACATTTTCACCTTAGAATAAAATGTTTCTTGTACAGAGTTAATACGATTCATATTTTATTTCCATTCTTATTGACATACCAGAAGATTTCAGTTTTCCAAAATGACTACATCTGTGTCATGGCTTAGAGGTATTTATTTGCTCTGGCTGCCTTTTAGTACAAATGTGTCGTAAATAATCTTGTTTGGGATTCCTCCTGCCATGACAGCATCAAACTCACTGGTACCACCTGAATATCTATCCATGCATTCAGGTAATTCAATAAACTACACTGTATTTGGTTCAGCAGCTGCACTGCTCTTGGTCCCTGAGCTAGTTAGTTTCAAGCCAGCACGACTGTTTATTCAACATTGGAATTCAAGGCACTTAAGTTCAGAGTCTAAGTGAAGTCTACACTATTTAGAATTGTACCAAATAGGAATCAAAAAGTCTTCTATCAGTTTTCAGAGTAAAGTTAAAACTTAAGTTTTGTAACTTTAGTATTAGCAACACAAGATCAAATAGTTATGTTATACGGCCAGGACAATCAGGTTTTGAGTAAATTGAAAACCAAATGCATCCTGTTGTGACTACAAAGTAGAAAGAATGGCAGCAAGCTGGTATGAGCTCTGCGTGGGGATGGAACTTAGAAGAGAGTGTGCCCTACAGGTTTGTTGGGTTTTTTTGGCTGTTTTTTCCTCTTGCTTCACTCACACATGGCAAGGAAGAATACGAAGTAATTTCCTTAGAGGTTTTAAATTTCTTGCTACTGATACCCATGATTCTTAATTTTCAGCTCTTCTTTAAATTTCATCATGCCAGATAGTTACAATCTATTGTTTATTTCTCTCATGGCAACCCACTGTACAACTAAGCTGGCTTTCACAGCGGTTAAACCTTCTTTTTAAAACCACCCTAAACTTCTTGGGAGTCAATTTCCTGCCCATTCTGTATTTAAACAGTGTTTAGCTTATCACATAGCAATAGCAGATTTACTGTCTTTCATTATGGTCAGCAATCCATATAATTAAATTGACTAATTAGTAATTAAGTGCAATCACACCACTTTTTTCAGCTCAAAGACTCTACTTATTGTATGTTGCTGGTGTAAATTGCATATTAAATCTATCCAGACACCGACACACTTAAACAAGTTAACACACTTAAACACACTACATAAATGTGTTTAGAATTATTTGTGTCTGATATGATGCAAAGCACCGTTTGGAAAAAAAAGATAAAATAGTATTGTAAAAACTATTTGCCATCTTGGAAACATAACAAGGGGAGGTAGCGATCCAGCAACCCACACATGCAGGCATTTAACTTCCATTTCTTGAGTGCTAAGCTTGTGCTTAATATCCCTGTCAGAACAGGGATCTATTTCAGCAGACATTCAATTTCAAAAACATTAATATTGAGATTAATTGACTACTGATTTGCTTTTAAAATCATGAACATACTTAAAAGTATTTTGGTGGAAACAACTCCCTCAAACTGCAAATACCAATAAACATGTGCATCTATATGAAAGTCTCAGCTAAACGTAGTCTATAAAATCCTAGGTTCACTAATATCCATGTTTATTTTAATCTACTGCTCTTTTCAGTCACGTTTTTTTTTTAAGTTACATTCTAAGAAAACAGTACTGAGTTTTTAGATTTAGTATCCACATAGAAGGAAAGAGCTAAATTTATTACACCAACTGAGAGCAGTTCCAAGAACTTGCGGTTGCCAAATCTATTGCATTTATGGGGTTTTCCATTTTATAAGTTAACATATGTAGTAAATACTTGAAAGTTTTATCTACACTAGGAAAAAAAAAAAAAGGGGTACATAACTCTCCTTTTTGGCTTTTCCTTCATTTTTGGAGGGGATGATAGAAGCTGTAAGCAGCATAACCACCCTCTAGAAGGGTGGGAAAAATACTAAGAACAAGTTTATGCATAAATGTTGCTAAGGTTAACACAGTGAAAAGGGCACGTATACAAGTAACTTTAAAAAATTACTATTTTAATCTACATATATATTATCTGTGACCAAATCTTTAGCACAATTTACAGTCAGAAAAAACCTCTAGAGCTGAGTCCAATTAACTGGGAAAAATACTTAAAAATCTATTTTGAAAGCATCTGAATAAAGGTGATGGATATTTAAATATACTGATAAACACAGATGTACGTTTAATGGATTCTAAAGTAATACTGGCTTGTTTCAAACAAAATTCTGGATAAGAAATAACATTTTAATCAATGCAGTGCTATTGTAGATATGACTTTCAAATACTAAACAGTTCCCCATTAGCTTTCTTTTTCTCTGAGTGCCAGCATTAGTACATTTTTCTCCACAAAACAGATCATTCACATTTTAAATGCTGGCTCCAAATTAATTTCCTTATTTTGCAGAAATAGCAATGGTCAAAGGCTTACTGCTATTCAACCACTGTTCTGTACTTTTTAAGCTGTATACTCCCCTATCAATTTATCACCACATACCAGCTGTTTCACTTGCTGTAATGTACAATGCAGGGTGCCATCTATTGAAAAATGAATATACAGACTAACTAGTAAAAGAACAGGCTGGAGAGGGAATACAGAAAAGGAGGATAGTAACAAGCAATGGAATGAATTCTTTGCAGTTCCACAGGAATTCTACTAGCAGTAAAATAAATGTGTTAATTTGTTTAACTTAGTCACAACTTTAACTGAGGACCCAATGGAAAACACAATAAAAACTATGAGTAATAAGTTGTTAGAGAGTTGAGATCTCCTACATTACAAATAGATATTTAAAACAGCTTTTGAAAAAAATCAAGCTTATAGTAGCAATCTTTCAATGCTTTAAAATTTTCACTCAAAAGTGGTTTGCAATAGAAAACTAAACTAGACTGGGTAAATTTTAGGAGAAGAAAACATCAAAGCTGTCATGTCCTACAACACTCTCCAAATGCTGGTTTTGCAGGTCATGCAGTGACCAAGTGGAGAGGTAAAGCTCCTCTGCTGCATGTACCTTGTCATTGGGAAAGAACTTAAAACTTCATCCATGTAAATAATAAAAATAGGGGAATTCCACCCTCAGAGAATTCCTAATTATCACTATTTGCTTATTCTTGAAAATCTGTCCTTCCACAAGGTACTGGAAAAGCCACAGAAATAAAAAACCAAACAAAGACAAAATCAGTCTATCAATCTCCATAATTTTGCCAGCTTTCAGCTGAGACAGGATGTTACACAAAAGAAGCAAAGTATTCAGAGACGTGAGTGTCAGAACATACCAATACATTTTTCTGCATTATAGCTACTGGGCCTTGTTTTCAGAAGCTCCCATGGACTTCAGACTATAACTGACATTTAAGCCCAAATTACATACACAAACCCAAAATAAAGTATTTTAGCAAACTTTCCTTCATTTGAAAAAATAATTATGTTTTTTTCCTACAATGACAAAAATTTAAGTTTCTTGGAGCAGAAGAAAAGGGTGTTGTTGATACCTCAGACTGAGACAAAAAGTAGCTACTTTTTCCATAGTGGAAGTATTTATCTGTTGAGCTTTTTAATTGGTTCATTTTTCCTATTCTCTGCTGTACATGTAAAACAATTAAAACAAATGTGTGCCCTATACAACTGAGATCAAGGGTAGAAAGAAAGCAATCTAGGGGACAATTTAGGATTAATGACAGCTTTGAAATAGATATAGAAGCAATTAATGTCTAGATGAACTGAAATTTGTGAAAGCATCCAGTGCTTATGTCTGCTAATATTCCTGACGTTTCGCTGGAAGAGCATCTTGAACACATTCTGCAGTATTAGGAAGAAGAAACGACAAGAGATATTGTCTTAAAAAAAGACTGATGAGTTTTCTTAGAGAATATATCAATCCAGTCTCAAAGATCTTTGCAAAATGTGTGTCTGAATCATTACCATTTTTTGAAATGTAGAATATTTATAGAAAGATACCTGATGAGGACCTCTGACGGTTGTTTCAGCAGCTTCTAAAGAAAAAATTACTTCAGGTACACCCTGGTTTGTGTGCTTAGGTACAAATGTGAAACCACTGTCTGTTGTTTTTAAACACGGTTTGTCACAGATATTTTCTATGGGCATGTTTGCATGATCTGAGGGGTTTGTTTTGTCAACAGTAGTTAAGCTTTGTAAAGCTGAGGTCATGAGATCAATGCCATGAGCTTCAAATGAGTTAGGTTCCAATTTACTGAGGTTAACAGCATGGTCTCTGTGCTCCAGGTTAAAATGATGATCTTGAAGCATGTTTTCAGATATACCAGTACAAGGAACTGTTGGCTTTTCCTGAGTGCTCTGCAAGAAAGCAGAGTCATTGTCTGTAGGTGGAAACTTGACATTAAATTTAGAAAGTGATTCTACAGAGTTGTTGTCCTCATCTTGGCCCACTCCTCTTGGTGTGATAGATGTGATGCATGATGCACCTCTATTTATATCCTTTATAACCCGAGGCTTAAAAAGCTCTTCTGCTTGTTCATCAGTTTTATCAGTGCACTGTATCGGCATGGAAAACTGTATTTCTGTGAAGAAAGAATGAAGAAAATATTAAATAGTCCATTGAGATATAGTTATTAAAAATGTGATGTTGGGGTATTTTTTTTTTTTTGTCTTCCTTCCCTGCTTTTTTAACTGTTTATTTTCTCTTTAAAATCAGATTGAGGTGTAGTTTTCTTTCACATTAGTTCTGACACAAAAACTATCAGAACAGAAATAAAAGGAAATACTCTCTTCTAGTACTTATATTTCTCTTTGCTTTATGGCTATAAACGTTTTCATTTTATTGAAAAATATGTTGTCCCATACTCTTAACACATACTTGCATATTTACTGAAGTGTTCTGGCAGAAATAGAAGCTGGAACCCAAACCATTTCACACAGTGCCAAGAACATGCTAGGCACCATGAGCACGATTTTAGAAGGTATTCAGGTACTCAACTCCCACTGGTTTCCAAATTAGTTAAATATTTAAACTGAATAACTATTCAGGAATGGGAGCATGTTTTCCCTTTGTTTCGAGACTTCACCCTTCATTTTTGGCAGTATATTAATAAAAATGGTAAATGGTTACTCCTAACCAGGTGAGAGAATAACTTCATTGAAAACTGATTGTAGAGCAGCATTCTGACAGTGGAACACAGAAGTAACAAATCAATATATATAGCTTTTGTCATGTATACCTTTATACACAGTTGACTTAAGCACTTCTTTTATCATCTATGTGGCTTACATCATGTATGGCTTTTCACACAGTTGAGTTAGGCACTTCGTTGGGAAATCAAAATCATTCTTGTAAAGTAAGTTGCCAAATGCACTTCCTCCAAAATTCCCACCCCCAAATAATGAAGATATTAGCATACAATCAGACTATCACAATACAGTTCAGACAGCAATTTGAAGCATCAGCACTTCATGTAACAAAACTTCAGTAATGGATGACCTAAATTAAAATCAAGTGCTGAAATCAGCATCTTTTGCTTCAACTGTGTGCATTTGGCAGGTGTTCATTGAAATCACTTAAGAGTGTGATTGTATTATTAAGAAAAGTGAGTAAAGAATACCCATAGTAGCTTACATTGTGTTAAAGGTAAGCATTAGCAGAACTGGACATTCAGGATCTTTCAGTTTCAACAAAAATCAAGCCTTCCCTTTGTTTTCAGGAAGTGTTGGATTATGCTCTTGTCCCATATAAGAAAACAGTATTTAAAAGTCTGCACAAGGAAGTCTAGAAAATAAGTCCTCTGAGTCTCCTCAGTCCTGCAGTTTTCCTCTAACAGATATGGGGCTAGAGGCATTCATCAGCAGACATCTTTTGAACTGACAGCTAAATTAAAAGCAAGCAAGTGCTGTCATTCACACAGTATGATGGGATATCACATGTAGTAAGTGCCTGCCTCTCACTCCAAGGGACAAAACAATTACAAGAGCCATTGATGTGATGACTGTCTTTTATAGCATGTGATTTGGAGCATTCGTCATAGAATGCCAAAACTGGCGGTGCGTTTTCTTGGTGAAATACTGAGCACCATGTGAACAGACTTGAAAAAGGCAGATGGTAAACAGTGGAAGTACTTCTATGTATGTGTAATTTGCAGTATTTTCAAATATAAAGCAAAGCTTTCAAACAGTTGAATCACAATAAGAGCTTAAGTATGATATTACCAGTTTCAGGTTCTGGCTTTATCTTAAATATACTCAGTTGGTCTGTTTGTTCTCTGGCTAGCATACATATTCGATGACACTCTTCTTTCATGTCCTGGAAAATGGTCTCCAGATTCTCTCTGGAAGATCAAAATTGTAAATTAAAGAGTCAACCAATTCAGCTTGTTGTGACCTTTAATCTGGTCGCACCCACAAACCAGAGAAAAACAATAGTATAAGCTACTTTTCTTGGATATCTTGTTCCTCAACATATGTATACATATTTTTGTTCTTCTCAGTAAAAGCAAGCAGAAAAAGGAAATGTTGTCAAAGAGTTTTAGTCATATCATACACATATATATTTGAACATAGGAACTGACCCTGCAAGGACCACCCCCAAAAATCCAGCCCTTCAGTTCTTTCAGTCTTTCAGGTATTTTGTGGAAGAGTTTATCTTTCCCAAGGGTACTGTTTCCACCTCAATTCTAGGGAAAATAAGATGCTGCCACTATGAACATTAATTTTCTGTTGTTGCCAGTGCACTTCAGACTGCAGAAGGAACACACAAGCATTTGTTACAGCTCTTTACTTCTCTGTCTACCTTGCATTTTGGGAGGAGTTTGTGAACTCATTCCCTCTGGTTTCATACAATATCATACGACTTTTCTTTTTATTCTGAGGGATTTATTGTATTATATCTTTTCCAGAGTATCATACGGAAATCTGATATTTAGTTATCTGCACTGAGGATCGTAAAAATAGTTCATGTTCATGTGAGTTTATTTGCCCAAAGGCACTGTTATTTAGTTAGTGATGCATGCATAAAATTCCACTGTGAAATTCTGATAAACTTACTGAGTAATTTCTATTTTTAAGCACAATATAATGGATTTTATAAAATGAACTTCAAAGATGAAAAAGTGAAGTTAGATTTGTGTTCTCTTTTGCATCTTTACATCAAAAGATCCCAAAAGGGATTTTTCTTTAATCCAGTGAATTGTTTTCTTTTTTTATTGCTTATTCGTATAGCAATCAGACTGTGTTCCTACTTCTGTCGTATTTCTCTTTTTGAAGACACAAATGTCTATTTGTATCTCGTTTGAAAAGATCTACAGAAGTACTTAAAATTGCAGCTGTTAACACATTCTGATGATTTTCCAGATGTTTTGATAAATAAGAAATAATAAAAAAAGAAGTTTCTAATCAGAGCTTTAAAATATAGCTATGATTAGATGAAACAGTCTTAATTTGCTAGACATTTGTGATACTATAATCTTACCAGTGTAAGATTACCAGTAATCTTACCAGTCACATACCTCTTTCCAAGAAAACAGTAAAGTAAGGCAGCTATTTGAGAGCAGGGAGACAGAAGACAGGTAAAGGTTTTTCATATTTTAGACATAAATCGAAAAGACAAACAAGTCTTTCTCACATTACAGTCTTATTTCCTCTCTTTCTTATCATAAAAGAGTAGTGAGCCAGACTAAAGATCCATGTGGTTTACCTAGCCTATGTATGGGAGTGGTCAAAAGCAGATGCTTAGGCAAAAGAATAAGAAGACAGCAAGAATTTGATACTTTGCCTTAATAATCCCCTAACCTCACCTTAGAGAATCTTCTATTTGACCCCAGCAGAGCTGTTAAAAGTGGCATTACTGCCTATCCTATGAAAAATGCAAACCTAAGATTTTGGTCAATATATTTCCAAAATCACTGGCAGAAGAGGAAATCTACTGCTTTTGACCCCTTGTTCAAAAAGGGGTCTTTTTGGGGTCCCAAAAAGAGGTCCCAGGGGCTTGCTGGCTTCAGCTTACAGATCAACTTGGTTTCAAACTATCTCATTTAGGATGGATCAGGCCAAGAATTATTTCTTCATGCTGCCTATCAGACCTCTTCCTGGCAGCACAGCAGGCTCCTGTGCTGTGCTGCTATCAGTTAATCCATAATGGCTGTACATTCCTGTCCAGAAGAGTCAATGCAAGGCAGTTAATGCTTATCCAAACCCCAGCACTGACATCCACTGCTGTTTCCCAGAGTTTAACCTCCTGCTGAACCAAGTGGCTATCCTTCTCCCTGCCAGCTTAGCCCTCCGTACTTGTAAAGCCCCAGCTATGATTCCACATAGCTGTTGGCTCTATTACCTTCCTGCATTAGCTCTTTGACCTTTGATGCTGCCCCCTCCCTACTCCCTGCCCTGCCAGTTCTTAAGATACTGTGTAGAAAAGAGGGCAATAGCTGGCCTTACTTAATTGTAGAAAAGCCAAAACCAAATTTGAAAAATGCTGCAGAAGTATTTACCTTTCAAGTGAAATACCAGAGATCCCTAGAGATAATTCAGGCTTATCAGGAACAACTTTCTTCCTTCTCCCCTGGAAGTAAAATATGAAAATATTGAGCACGTTAGCATATTAATTTTGCACTTCACCGTGATATGAATAAAAATATCATGGGGTCCTTCACCTAGTCCTGTTGAAAGCTTTGTCAAAAGCTTTGTCAAAGCATTGTCAAAATGACAAAAGCAGTTTGTATGAAATTCCTAGTTCCTTTTAGGTTAAGTTATTAACTCAGTGTGGCATTTTTCCGTTCATATTCCCTTGAAAGGGAACTCGTTCTAAGAATATTGCTTGACTGTAATTCATTTTCAGTCCTGTATAAGGTAAGATTCTGTCTTTTGTATAAGCTTGTTACCCAGCTATTTTATGTCTTAAAAATCAATTTATTCACTGAAAATTTCCATGAACACATCGGAAGCTAATATGTCAGGAGTTCTAGCAGTTTTTTAAATAAGTTATTAACTTTGACTACCACCGTGTGGTTCACTCCAGTATTACACAGTTTTACATCTGCCAGGCATTAAGGGAAGTTTTCATAATAACCAGTCACTAAGCTGCAGTTCCACTAGAGCTACATTACCAGATGGCCTGGGTAGTTCATATGTGCTCCAAGTCAGACACGAACTTGAGCACGCCTGCCAAATCAGCTGATTTCAAAGATGTGTAAGCTTAGAAATCTGCATAAGCTGATACATGGCCTATAACCACAGGTGTGTCTTACCTGTAAGGCTGAAGTGCAGCTGCAGCTCCTGTGGATGTATTTGAGCTGCCTTACACCCAGCAACACAGGGTACAAGTCCTTGCCACAGTAAGCTAAGCAATGTTTAGGAAGTCTAACAGCAACAAGTTCTGTGTTGCTGTGCTTCTCCGCTTACCTGTGCTCACTTTAAATTAGGTAGCTGATATGTGTACACATGGTTAGATTCACATCAATGGCTGCACTCCAGCTATCCCACAAGGACAGAATAGCACCCTGGATGCTATTCCGTAACAAAAATGGGGTGGCATAAAAATGAAAAAATCAACTCAGTTTGGGTGAAAACTTCCAACTGAAAATTAGAAACCAGAAATGCTAATCTGGAGTTTTCACAAATATGAAAATTTTCAAGACATACCATAAAATAATTAACATACCTAATTAACATAACTAAACAATATGTATTTAATAGTGTTCCCTATGTGCTTTGTATAATTTGACAATTTCCTAGTAATTATAGAATGATAAAATTTAAAATAAGTTTATTAGAATGATAGTATGAATTCCAAACATTTCATGTTTGAAAGAAGTAATAATTTACAAATGTCTGTCTTTTTTATTTTATTTCTACTTGGTTTCTTGTCTTACCTCCCTTTTATACGTTGGCATCTGTATACCCTTTTGTGCTTCATTTAATTCTTGCAATCTGCTTTCCAGATTTCTTATTTTATCATCTTGATTGGAAATAATAGATAAAAGCTTCCTTTCCTTTTGATTGCTTTTGTCCTCAAGTTGCTTCAATTTCATGCTCTCACTGTCTAACTGTTCCTAAAAAATAATTTTAGAAACACCAGTGCAATTAATAAATTTGAGGCTTGTGGAATATCACTATTCAGCAGCCTATAATAAGACTAATGTAGGTTTTGCATCATAAGTAAGGGTCAGTCTTGTTTATTACATTAATAATTTTCAATTGATAGTAAAGACCTTCTATCACTACATATAGCTGTAACTCATCAAAGGTGATTACTCAAAACTGTATCTCCTGAATTTCTGAAAGTTATATTAGTGTTTATACAAAATAAAGACACTTTCTCTGTTCACTTACTGTATCATTTACATGAACATTTTATGTAAAATATTTTTAATAATAAGATACATAAAATAGTATTTAATTAATTTCAACCTTATACCCTTTTGAATATGGTGATAATTCCAAAAATTGAGCAAACCCAAGAACACAATCACACAATCACAGAATCCTAGAATATCTCCAATTGGAAGGGACACATATGGGTTAAGTTCAACTCCCTGCTCCTTGCAGAACTACCTCAACCTAAACCACAGAACCAAGAGCATTGTCCAGACACTCTTCAAATCCTGAGAGGCTCGGTGCCGTGATGTCTTCCCTGGAGAGCCTGTTCCAGTGACCAACAACCATCTCAGTGAAGGACCTTACCTAATGTCCAACCTGAACTTCCCCTGATGTGACTTCATTCCGTTGCCTCATGTCCTATCCCTGCTCACCAGAGAGACGAGAGCAGCTCCTCCCCATCCACTGCCACCCCTGAGGGAAGGGAGTTGTCAACTGTGATGAGGTCACCCCTGAGCCTTCTCTTTTCCAGGCTCAACAAACAAGTGACCTCAGCTGCTCCTCCTCATTCTTGCCCTCAAAACTTTTCACCATCTTGGTCACCCTCCTCTGGACATGCTGTCATAGTGTGACATTCTTTTAGTGGCACCCAAAACTGCAGAGAGTGCTCGAGGTGGGGCTACAGCAATGCAGAGCAGAGCAGGACAATCCCATCCCTTGTCTGGCTGGCGATGCTGAGCCTGATGCTCCCCAGGACACAGCCGGTCCTTTTGGCTGCCAAGGCACACTGTTAACTCCTATCAACTTGCCATCAACCCAAACTGCAGATGCCTTTCCCCAAGGCTGCTCTCCAGCCTCTCATCCTCCAATCTTTATGTATAACCAGGATTGTATTGCAAATATTTCAGTCCTATAAAGATTTGTGGAACAAAAAAGGCCTGGCTGCTCTCACTTTGATGATCCATCTAGTAATTCATGGAACTTTTAACCATGTGGGATTTTTGTGGAATAAGGAATAACAATTTTTTTTAATATGCTCAAAGATAGTAGTTGCAAAATTTTTCAAGAAACAACCTACAGTTAAAAACTGCTTCTATGAAAACCTTATAGTTGTTAGTTTATGAAATCTAGTGTCACAAAAAGTGTCCCCAAGCCCCATGATTGTCTCTGCAAGAGAAGTAAGCGCAAAGGGTTAACTCTTAAAGAAGAATGTAAGTGAAATGCAGTTAAATGTCTGTAGACAGGTAGGGTAAGATGAAGAGGAAAGAAGCAACTAAGTGCTTTTTCAAGACCTTTTGTTTTATTTTCAATTGGAACTTAGATAGGATGAGGTTGTGCATTTGGAGATTAGGTAGGTAGGGGCTACCCTACTAGACAAAGACAGCCATGCAGGGATAGGTCCAGAGCTGCTTTACCAAGACACCAGCTGGCTAAGCGTGGACATGTGTACATGCAGCTGGCACAACTTTTTAGCCTCAAGAAGTTATACTATCTGGATAAAAAAGAAAAACCTGCAGAAAAATAGTTTTGAAGGCATTAGTTTATAGTCTCATTGCAACTTTGAATAGCAAATCTACAGTAAGAGCTTCAATGCAACTCCAGACTTGGGTGGTATTTTAAGGATCCAGATTAAGCCTCTTCTGCTCAGCAACTTCAAAACATTGTCTAAAAATGGCATGTTTCAATCCCAGCAAAACTCCTTAATCCTAACTCTTCTATGCTTTGCATTTCTGACAGGTCAAATTCAATTTCTCATTTAAATAGGGTAAAGGGATACAGCGTCTCCTGTATTTTCCTTCATCATCATTTGCTGGAAATCCAGGAAAAGGGAAAAAGCTTTCATCAAAGGTAACACTTGCCCCTGAGGAACTATTGTATCTTAAGGACAGTAAATAACTCACTGAGCCTGTGATACAGCATAATTTATCTCTTTGAGTCTATTACAGCTCCAATTCACATGTGGGCTTTCAAAGGCCTTCAGATAACTGGAGGCACTGCAGTAATGACCAGTACTTCTCCTCCAATTCTCCTACATCTGCAGGAAGTGAGAACAAGATCTAAGCAAGCAGGGAAAAAAGCCACATGAGAAGAGCCATGCAACATGTTACAGTGAAGACATATCAGTACATACTGATGGAAATCATCATTCCTGTGCACCATTAGGATACCAGGCAAGACACCGAAGAAACAATTACACCTTTTGGGATCTTTCAATAATACAACCCTTCATAGCTTGATGATCTTAAGGTATCTGTGCCTTAAGATTACACAGTGCCTGGTGGTTTGCAATGATGTGGTAACCCTTATAAACTGGCTGAAGATTACAAAGCTAATGCTTGATAAACTTCATAAGCTTTATAAACTTTGTAAATATGTCACACAGGTCATAACTGCTCAGTTAAGTATTGGCAACACAATGGATCTTTTAAGCACACTGGTATTAGCTGCCAGCAAAGTGGTTACATATGTATTATGAACAGATCAGTATATTTTCTTTTGCAGAGGCTTTATACAATCAGAGGATAACTGAAATTGGAAGGGACTTCCAGCGTTCTCTAGCTTCTAATCAAATTAGGGTCAGTTACAATGTCTGATCAAGTTACTCAGTTTGGTCTTGAATTTCCCAAGCATGGAGACTGCACAACCTCTCTGGGCAACCCTTTCCCATGCCTGGCTGTCCCCATGGTAAAATGCTTTCCCCTACGTTGAGTCTGAACCTTTCCTGTGTCATCTGCCAGTTTTCTCTTATCCTCCTGCCACGCACCACCATTAAGAGCCTGGCTGCATCTGCCTGATAACCTGAATGTAGGTATTGGAATGCTATTAGATTTCCCTGAAGCCACCTCTTCTCCAGGCTGGACAAGAGCAGTTTCTGCATCTTCTCATGGGATGTACTCCGGCTCCCAGTTACCACAGTGGGGCTTCTGCTGAACTCACTGTAGTTTGTCAATGTTTTTCCTGTACTGTATGTCCCCAAGCCCAATGTAGGACTCTAGATGCAGTCCAGTGAACTGGAGAGATACTAACTTCCCTGGGTGTGCTAGCTGTGCTCCTGTTAATACAACACAGAGAGCTGTTGCCCTTCTTTTCTGTCAGGACACACTGCTGGCTCATGCTCAAGATCTAACAAGATCCCAGCTCTTTTCCAGCAGAGCTGCTCCACAGCCAGCCAGCCCCCAGACTGTAGTGCAGCAAAGGCAGATCCCTTTATTTTTTCCTGAAGTGGGCCGGTTTCAGTGGCTTCCTAAAACAAACAAATGGTCAGGTAGTTTCAAGGAAAAACACAATTCAACTCATGAACTATGAGCGGTCTCAAGGAATATTAACTGTGACTTTTAACAGTTTCCCCACAAACTCCTCTCTATTATTGGCTAGAGATAGATTAAACAGATGAAGCAATAGGAGAAAAGGCTATCAATACCAGAATTTCTTATATCAGGGCCTAATCCTACTGCATACATCATACCAGCAACAAAGAACAGCTAAATGTACAATGCTATCAGCCAGCTATCAAGTACAGCTTTCTTTGCATTAAAAATAGGAAATAAAGTGACACTAGCGAAGCTCGTATGGACTGGAACATGGAACTCCACAAGACTGCTGCAAGCTGCTCTTAGGTATGTAAGTAATTTTAGCCCCATAATTTAGAACATAAGGATGGCTATTATATGTCTGCCATTCCTCTGCTTATGTCCTGCACAAAAAAGAAGAGCTAAACTTTTATTGCAGGATGAAGAGTTTTGCTTAACATTTGCATCATTCATTCCTGACAGTTTCCTCCTCCTTTTCATGGCACAAGACACTCTTGACAAATTCCAGACAGTGCTGAATACTGAGATTCTTGAACCAGCAAAATGGGATCATAAGCATGTTTTCTTGTCACAGGAGTTGACTTAGACTGCACGTCTTATTGAGTTCACAAGGGTTCTGATGTCTGACTGTACTAAAAAGTGGAAGCTTGACTTCATCTCATCTCTAAGGTTTTTGGTTTGCTGCACAGCTTTGGCTCTGAGACAGTAGCTGGTTCCCAATTCTCCCTACTTAACAAAGTTTAGGCAGGGTCTCAAAACTAGGCAGCAATATAGGCCCCTTTGGTCTTCTCAAGCAGAGGGCTGAAATATTCTAGTAATCTTGTATATAGTTTGGTACTGACCACCAGCTGATCTGGCCCACTCACTTCTGTCAGTGAAGACAAATGTGAAAAAAAAATCCTAAAGCGTTTTATGACACACAGGCAACAGACCTTGGCAATAGCATATGAAATACACATGTATGGCCACCTACTAGGAAACAAAGAAAAGATAGCTCCTCCCTCATTTTAAACCTCTGAAATTTAAGCTCTAATCATGCACCCATTATAATCAATTCAGGATTTCTATTAGCTTTACTGCAGCACAGAATGCAGTCCACTGAAAAATCCCACTGGACTTAGCAAATGACAGTTTCAAAAGGTATCAATAAACCCAAGCATCTTCTGCCATGGGAAAGACTCCGAATTGCAAGGACTGTAGAGGACAATGGCTGTAGGAATAATTTATTTGGTTTAGAGCAGAATGTGGATAGAATATGATTAGAAAAAATACAGGCTTTCAGATAGAATATTCAAACTTCCAAATTTCAATACCTGAAAAAGCCAATACTTTATTGAATTGGTACAAGAAAACTATACAGGTCAGTGACAGGATGGTGGATTTTGAGTTTAAGAGATGTCAGAATATGACATCTGGGGAAAAAGAAGTACAAGAAAACAGGACACGCTCATGATATATCCGTTAATAAATTCCCAGGTCTTCCGAGTAATAGTTTCTATTCATTTATTAACTCTCAACAGATGTCTCTTCCATGGAGTTGTCCAATTTTCCCTTGAAGCATAAATTCCACTGGCTTATTGTGTTTTTTTTTTAATTCAATAAAATAGTAACTTGTGTAGAGACACTGCTGTATATCTTCACTCGTAGCCATGAATCGCATGGCCAAGACACAGCCAGAGCTAGTACAAGTATGTGTGCCTCTGCTGTGCTGTCTGGAAATTTTTGCATCACTCTTGCCAGATCAGTGCAAGTTTATTAAACACAATACCAAACATTAGAGTCCTCCTTGCATTGGAAGGATGGTGGAAATATATCCATGTGCCTCTGCAGAAGGCAGCCTTTGTCCAGTCAAACATACTTTCCTTAAGCTCCATGCTTTTTCCCAGTAACAGGAACATAGAATAGGCTGGGTCAACCCAACTTTGCACGGGTTTGAATATCTACACATGCCCTCTAAAAAGACCTTATTTGAATAGCAATGTGCCTGGGTTTAAATGCATCACCGTGCAGACATAGTTCGTTCTGCATGGAGGTATTTCAGAAATATTTCTGTTCATGGAATAGAAGCAAAATGAAATACCTGTTACTGAGAGGTAACTGCAGTAACTGGCTACACAAAACAAATATGCAGATAAAGAAAATAACCTGCATCCCATTAAGAAAATAGCTCCAGAAATAATGATTCCAGCTTCTCTTTTAGTGTTTCCCCATAAGAAGAGCAGATAACACAGCTTCCTTTCATTCCTAACTCATTAGATGACTAGGTTGCTTACAACTACTGTTCTTTAGTAAGCATTCAGAAGGAAGAATATGAAATACTAGACTTGGTCAGATCTTCACGTGCAACCTTAAGATACAATTTTTATCCAGCTCAAGACAGCAAACTGCAAAAATATCCAAAGATGTTCCATCAAAGAATTAACTCTTCAGCTGTGTTTTAATCCAAGTAAGTGCAAAGATTAGGAAAGAAATGACACCTTATAATTACAGATTCTGGTGCAGAAAAATTATATAAAAACTTTCTTTTAAATAGAAAAGGATTGTGTATAAATATTTGCTGACAGTTTGTTTAAAATGTTTGCAAAGGCTTAGTCTCATATAAGATTCCTTCAGGATAACTAAGCAAGCACTAGTAACCCAGTGAAATTACTCTTCGGATCTAATGGAATTACATTTCTAATAAAAAATGTGTTTCTGTGAACAATTAATTTGTTTGTAGCTTAGGAAATAAATCCTGAAGTTGATTCTTTTTAATTCTAATGCCCGATTTCTCACAAGGGTCTTTTTATGACCCGTACAAAGTCTCTGCTATGGAGCTATAGAGATTCGCACTCAAAAATAAGAGACTTTATGTTACAAGACAGTTCTCAAAAACCACAGTGAGAAGATTTACAATAAGAACAAAGCAACTTTGTGCATCTCTGTCACTGTCTTTTCTCTGTATGTAAAATCCATTCAAGGCATTTCCCAGATACTCTGGGCTATTACTTTACTCTTACTCCTGTTACACTCAATAGGCTGTAGTGAAAATTTTAATGTTACTTCAGTGAGGAGAGGCAGAAGAGACATCATCTTAGCACCAGCTATTTAAAAAACCCAAACAAATCAGCATCTCTGGAGCAATGGATCGTTCACTTCCCACTCCACCACTTTTTGAGCACAGATTCTCCATTTCTTGCAAAAATACAGAGATTGTTTGCAATGTGAAAGGCTCTTACAAGAAAGAAAAAGCCCCTTTTTGGGTTTTGGCAAGTTAAGAAATAAATAAGCAACTAAGTTCCTGCATTATGATCAAAACTGTTCTAGAGAGCTTGATGGCCAAACAGAGATTTCACTGGGAAGGACCAAAGATAATGCTTAGTTCACCTACACAGCCTGCAGTGGCACAACACTCGTGCACTTCATGTGCAGGTCAAAGGCAGCAGTAAAAATCTCACTTCTCTTTTAGGTTCTCATAGTATAATCACAGCACAAAAGTGAACTTACTGCAGGCAACATACCTTTAGGAGTTTTTCTCTTTGCTTTGCTATGTTCAGTTTTTCCGAGAGCTGGCTGAAAGGTAAGTTGGATGTTTCAATGTCTTCACGCATCAGAATGTAAGGATGTGCATTGCCTTAAAAAAAAAAAGCAACTGACAATCGCTGCATTTCTCACAGTCAGCTTCTAAGTACAAGCAAAATTAAAAGAAGCT
Source organism: Nicator chloris (assembly GCA_013400495.1). Taxonomy (NCBI): domain Eukaryota; kingdom Metazoa; phylum Chordata; class Aves; order Passeriformes; family Pycnonotidae; genus Nicator; species Nicator chloris. The sequence goes on along the minus strand of WAAE01008871.1, from coordinate 18,470 downwards.
AGACTTATATTAACTTCTTTATGTTCTTTGAGCAAGCCTTCACATTAAACAAGCAAGAGATGCTAAATTTTGTGCTTAGACACAATGCAAGACTAAATAAGCAATAAAGAAATTCACATGTACTCTTAAAAATAAAAGTCAGCCACTTTGCTAGTATTTATGAAAACCAGGAGTGTTAGGCTAGTGTGAATAAATATTTAATGAGCATGGCAGATTAACACATGGTTACTTTGACTCTTTTCTCTTATTTGTGCAATACAGTCAAACAGTGAAAAATTATCCATCAATGACTATTTGATTTGAAAGAGAATTACCTGCTCATAAAGTTTGGATCATGCAATAAGATTAGCATCACAAGACTCATCTTACATAAAAGACATATAATCATAACACTCATATCTACAACAACCTGAGATAAACTTATTAACAGGTAAGTGTAAAAATAATTATGTGCCAATTAAAAAAGAAAATTGTAATGAATGATTTGAACCCATATTTTCATAACTTTTATTGGCTTCAGAGTAAGCAGATTCTACCTCTATAGAAAATCTCACCATTTCTTGAAGAGGATAAAGAGAGACCCCAGAAGTGTTGAATTTTATAAATAGATCTTGAAACGGCACATTTGTGTTAACTCTCACATTCACAGGAAAGTATGATACTCATTTGAAATATGTATATTGTAAAAACTGAAGTAACAAAGTCAGAACTATTCATCAGTGCAACACAGCATAAAAAGCAATAATGTGCAAACTGGAGTACATACCTCTATTAGCATTCAGAGCAGCCAACTGTGATTTCAGTTTTGCAATAATGCTGTTTTGAAGCTCTATCTTTTCCTGCTGTTCACGTATTTGCTGCATGTAGTTTTCTGTCTGCAAATATAATTTAATTAGCATTAATCTTACTCTGTTTTGACTAGGGGTCTCCTATCTGGCATATAAAAAGCAGCTCTGATTTTTAAAGGTAACTGTAGTTGTGGTCATCTGTGTAAAAACCTTTGGCAAGTTCATCTTTTGGGGACTGTACTGATTAGAAAAGATATTATAGGAAATAACCCCTGAGTTTTAATAACTCTTTCAGCTGTGGCCATTTTAAAGGGTAACTTTTAAGTTAGGATTCTTCATTCACAGATGTGGAATGCATCAGGCTTAAATTAAAATTTTAGTATTCTTCAGAATGCTTGTCAGTTAGTTAATCTATAGAAAAATGTAATTTTCTCCCCATATTTTCTAACAAATTATACAAAAACAGGCTTTAAAAAGATAGATTTTAAATGGAAAACAACAACATTGTTTATTCCATACAACAGATACTCTGTAAACCATTTTGACTGCCTGTGAACAGTTTTGTATGTTTCTTTGAATGTAGTGGACTAATTTTTCTAACATACATAATGGGGCTGGGGAGGAAGATAAGCAAAAAGCTTTGTCTCCAATATTACATCTCATGCTATAAACAGGCCACACAGACTCCTCTAATAATACTGCTTGTATTTCATCAAACTGTACATTTTGCTAGATGGTCCATTAATTGAATGAATGGCCAGGTGGCAGGAAGAAGATAATATTCAAAACTATTACTTCATTAGCACATGCCTAATGCTGCAGTTACAGCAGTGCTAAAAACAAGCAAGAAAACTTGTGAAATCCCAACAAGAAAACTTTCAGGAATGCACTGAATTTTTCTGGAATTAGGAATATGTCTATTACTGAACAGGTCACCACCTGTCACCATCTGGGACAAGATTCAGCATTGTTTTCACATTTATTCATAGTTTATCCATAGTGCTATCTAATTCTCAAATCTCAGCGACATTTAAATTCTATACCCTCCTACTGTCTGCTGTGTTTGTCTGTAAAGCAGGCAGGAAAAATCTACAAGCAAAATTGATTTTAAAAGGCCAGGTAGTAGTTGTACTATGAGAGGATTTTTTTGTTGTGTTTTTTTTTTAAAAGAAAAAAAAAAGTGATCAAAGAGCAGTACACTCCAGCAGCTATAAGAGACCTCATGAAGCAGAAAAATCACTGAGAACCAAATTGAAAATGTACAACAGCAATGTCTTGTCAACACTTCTGTACAGAGCACAGACATGACAGCTAAAACAGACAGAAGAGAAGATGCTTTTGACAGCCAGTGTGCACAAATTATTCCTTGAGTCAGATGGCAGCAACAAGTTACCAACTAGAAGATCTGCATGACAACCAACCATCCATCTGTATCAAACACCATCTGGCCGAGATGACTCTGGCTTCTGTGTGCTTGACATGGCTCCCAGCTCTAGAGACTGGCAAAACAAGTGGCCTACCGGTAACTTAAGTAGTAAACTGTTAACAACAGCATGGTGGACAATCCAACAGTGTGTGGAGGCCACACAATGAACAGAGGAAGTTACTAGAGTAAAGCACTGTACAAAGGTCACTCAAAAACCAGGAGTTTGGTTAANAACAAGTTACCAACTAGAAGATCTGCATGACAACCAACCATCCATCTGTATCAAACACCATCTGGCCGAGATGACTCTGGCTTCTGTGTGCTTGACATGGCTCCCAGCTCTAGAGACTGGCAAAACAAGTGGCCTACCGGTAACTTAAGTAGTAAACTGTTAACAACAGCATGGTGGACAATCCAACAGTGTGTGGAGGCCACACAATGAACAGAGAAGTTACTAGAGTAAAGCACTGTACAAAGGTCACTCAAAAACCAGGAGTTTGGTTAAAAAAAAGCAACACAAATAAAAAAACCCAAGTAATTTTAATATCAACTCTTCTCGAAAAAATACTTTTGTTCTCTTTTAAAATCATAAAATTCAACTAACTGAAAGTTTGATTAGGACAAAGATTTAAACTGGTAGAAATCCTTTATCAAAGGCTTTAAATTTTTAATTTCTGAACCAGTGAAAATGCAGAAAGCAATCTTGCAAGCATTTAGTTCACTTAGCACTGATAATCTCACACTTCTCTGGCTTTCTTGCATAGACCTTAGAAGGACTATCTGATCTTAGACTTGATGCCTTGTTTCTTGGTCAGAAGTTTCTTTCATGTACTTTCGGATGATTCAAGAATACTAACTTAACTGCCTTTCCTTCAAATAGTTAATAGTTCATCCTAAGAGACAGAATTTAAAAGATCCCTAAACATTCTAAAATGTCTTGCCTTTTGTTAATTAGTTGCAATTTCAGCACAAAAATCACACTACTTATTCTTGTTATGTATAGAAACCTCTACAGATTTACACCAGCACTGCTGCAAGACTATGAATAGAGACAGACTGCACAGCGATTGCACACATGACTGACTTGGAATGCGTTCTGTGATGCCTTGGCTAGTTTATTTTGCCGTGCAAGGAGATGGCAGGATTGAGCTCAGATATCTATAATATTCTCTATTAGATGCTTCTGTGCTTCCAATTCTACTACTGCTCCATAACTTGACACGGAATACGGCTCATCACTCCCTGAACAAAGTCCCAGCCTACCAGTTCTACTGAGTATCAGAAAGTCCTGTAGCAATGAAAACACTCAAGCCTTCCTGTAACAGAGGTTCCATTGCTGGGCAGAATATGCATGATAAAATGACTATGACAAAGCCCAAACCTGATAGCTTTGAAATATGCTGTCCTACTTGAGAAGTTCTAGATGAGTTTTGACTGAACTAATGTTTTCTGCAACAGACTAACTAAAACTTCAAAGGTGGTTCTTACTGATCAGAATGCCTCCAGAAACTTTCTGTTACTTCATTCAAGAATAAATGTACAGGTTACTGTTTTTAAAACAGAAATACTTATTCTAGCAACTCTCAGGTACATTTGTCACAAAAATTGTTTAATTTAAGCTATTTATATTAATAATATAAAAAAATTATTTTTAAGAACGCAAATTAAATTCCAAAAAGTACTTTGTTAAAGTTAGGTACATTTAATATATATCTTTGCTGTGTTTACATGAGAGGACTTCATTAATCCTTCAAAACAGACAACACTTTTCCAACCTTTAAAACGAATAAAAAATACAAAAAAATCCAAGGTCAAAAACCAGAAACCTACCTACTAAATTCAAAATCTAATGAGTTACTTTGCAGTGTACTGGCATGGTTTCATAATGGCAATTTCCAGCTTTAACAGACGCACTGAAGTGTGCATAGCTAAAGTGAAACGGGTATCTACATGTACTACCATCCTCCATGAGAAGCACAGCGTCAAAGATAGAATTCAGATTCCAACACCTACTTTTTGCTGTAGTTCTTTCACAGCCTGGTCCCTCTCCACGCATGCTTGTCGATAGGCTTCGTAAGCTTTGTTAAGCTGCTCTCCAATGTTTTTGTCCATAATTCCCAGTGTTGTTTCATCACTGGAAAGATGGTCAAGTTAGCAGACCTGAAAAGTAATCAGAAGGAAAAAGAGAGAACACTAAGAAACAGCAGTATATCACTAAAATCATATATAGCATGACTTGTACCATTGTTGTATTCAACTGATACGTGCAGTATGATTGACCATTAACAGCATAGCTTGAACTATAGCTCTGTTCACCTCAACATTTAATTTTATGTCCAGGGATAGGTTTAAAAAAAAGACAAACAAAAGCAGCTTAACTCTGAATCAAATTCTGGATGTCTAGAATGTGTAAATGTATCTGTAGTTACAGCATTTAAGACTGAGACTTAAAATTAGTGCAGATTACCAGCTACCTGATTTTATGTGATCTCTAAAAGTTTAACGTTTGCGTAATTGTGAACTAAAGACAGGCATAACCAAAGCTAAACTCAGCTTTTGGCATTGTGCAGAAAAAACACGCTATGAAAAGCCAGGGTCCAGAGCCAGAGGAGTCCTGCAACTTCATCTGAATAAAGGGAGAGTCCACTGGGGCACCTGGGGTTTTCTCTCTCAAGGTTTCACAGGGCGCAGCCTCCTTCTGTCCTGGACTCCCGGCCGCACGCTGCCCTCTTCCTTTCCCCGTTGGCTGAGGTACTAGGAAGGTACAGCCTTCCCAAACTGCCTACCACATGCCCCCTTGAACCTGTCATTTTACCCCAAAGTTCAGAAACTCAGGCTTGTAAGGACCCATTTGTCTGCTTCAGGAGTCGAACTGTCTGGGCTTTGCAACAAACTTGCTGCTTGAAGTTGGTAGAGACATTAACATCCATGTCAAAGATCCTAACACCCATATCCTCACCCATGGAATTGTTTGCAAAGACATTAGCACACATCTTTCCCATCAGCATTAAGAAATAAAAAGATAAAAACTCAATTAGGTCACACAAACCTATCCAATTCTGTGCCAAATTTGAAAATGTCAACACAAGCTACCCTAAGGTAGAGTTAAAACATCTTTTATCTAAAAATCAGTGATACCAACCAGTACAAATTATCAAGACTTGGACCTTTTCATGCAATATTATGAACTTTTTACACTTCATGTACAATTTCACTAACAATTCCCAAAACTACAGCTCATGAACTTTGACACATAAGACTAGAACACTATTAAATGTCAGACTCCAATTTCAAGAACTTTGCAAACACAGGTCATTTGCTCCTATAGTAATATAGGATACTAATTTTAGGATCAAAATTTAGCATAATACAAGTACAGTAGAGAACAAGTTAGTGAAGTCCCAACCCCCACCCCATGGCCCCCATAAAAAAGATAGCAGCATTAAGAAAAAAAAATAGCAATTCCATCTCTCCTGGTATTTAAAGCAGTGTGGACTGCCACTATCATCTCTCACTATCTCCCGGGATGATGCATAAACCACAAATACTACTAAAGAGAGTCACATGAGGATAAGCCCAGCAAGAAGAGTATGAGGGTAACTTGCCTTGGACACTGCTCAAAATTCTGAAGAGTGCAGCTTGAAGATTTTGTTCACGTTTCCTTACTTTTGAAATATCTTCCCTATTGTAGGGCTTGAATACGGAAATGTGGTCTGACTTTTCTAGAAGGTTCAACAATGTACTGTATGGACATCACACTTTTTTGTCCTGCAAATTTTATTTTACTGGTATGTTCCTACAGGAAAAGCAATTGTATCTCACCTCTGGCATGGCTGTACTTTAACAGCAGCAATGCAAATTCTTTAACAACTTGGAAACTTTTAGGGATCCTTTGATGTAACAAACATTACTGAAATCCAAGTTTACAAGTTTTGCATAAAAGGCCTACATTGTTTCACATGAAAGGCTTTGTTTGTTTTGACTTGTTTTGTTTTCCTAAACATCAGTTCAGTAGTTTATCATCTCCAACCGTGCATATTGTCTCAAAGCATTGTTAATAACACAGGCTACCTCATCCACCTCTTTCCTCTCCCAAAGGTATCCCTTCACTAACCAGAATATTGATGCTCATACCTGGAGCACTCCATTAACTAAATGGCTAGGCTTTCTTCCCTTTTCAAATGAAGGACTGTTCTATGTAGTTCAATGAATAAAATCAGATATTATATCTGCCTTCAGGGACAGGTGCTAAACTGCAGAGGGCATTGTTATAGCTCAAAGTGACTGAAAGTGTGTTCTCACAATCTTCAAAAGCTTGCAAAGTTTGCATCAGTATTGATATTGTACTCTTCTGAAATCCTCCACTGTTAACAACTTACCTAGTAAATGGCGTATCCTTTACATATAAGAAGTAACTTCAAAAAATGAGTGCAATAGGATTTAAGAAACTATGTTCAGCTTCTAATGGAGAGATAGGGCTCACCTCCATGTGACTTAGAGTTCACAGAAAATGAAGGTTTTAATTTCATTTATGCAAACTCAAACCTCCATTTGAGCAGCAGTATTTAAAACTCATACCTAATTTCCAGCCTTTTAGTCAGTCATTCATTGTGACTGGGAACATTAACAAAGAGTGCTGCTGTAGTCTGGGCTGATGTTACCAAAAGCAATCGATCCAGCAGGCAGAACTGTAGCACAGTGCCTGGTTTTCTACTTGGCATGGAAAAATTACTTACTCATAGCTCCCTAAACTTCAGACTCTATGCAGTAAGAAAAGGTCAGTGAAAGGCATTACTAGTGACACTTTAAGATGGCACTGTAACTAGAAAAATTGGTCCTATCTTTGCCCCATACCCGAGACATTCTTCTTCGACCTTACCCTTCCCTTTCTTCCAGCACAAGCAACCTTGCTGTAAACCGTATCAGCAAACCAATCCAGTTTAAAACTAAATACTAAATGTATTTTTGCTGTTAGTTTTAATGCAGGTCAGATCCACAGACCACTTCAAATGGCACCATAACACAAGGAAGCCTGCACAGGGACAGAAATCCGCAATACAGAACTTCTGTCTTGAACAGCAGCTCTGGCTTTGAGTTGTAACATCTAGTCACAGTTATGTAACAGTGTCACAAGTCTGCACTGCCACTGAGTAGGATAGGCCAGCCTTCCCCCATCTCTGGCCATGCATTTTTGCTGCTTACTGGTACCGCTATCAGTACTTTTATGCTGCACAGTTGAGTATGCCAAAGTAGCTCCCTACTTCCTCAAAAAAGCAACAATAAACCCCCTAAAAAAACCAACCTCGAAATTAAAACTGGAGCTAGCTCACTGCAAGGCTGCTGGAGCACTACTACCAGCACAAGGAGGCAGTGGGAACATGCGACTAGCCGTGGGCAGGACTGCCGCAGTCTAGATTTAGATTGGATTAAACTACTCTGTAGTCACACCCCGGGTTGCCTGCTGCTGGAATAAATAACTGCTTCTTATGTTATCTGTCTCATATCCAGAACTCCTTGCAGTTAGAAAAACTGGCTCATTTTCCTGCTTCTCCTCCATAGGCATCAATATTTATCAGGGAATTTGCCAACTGTTCCTTGTCATTTACCCTTCTCCCTGCATCCAATGAGGAGGAAAAAACTCCCTCCCAACAGCTCTAAAAAAGCCCCCGAAAAAGCCAACAAACCAAAAAACCCCAACCCAAATATCCCTGCTATTTTAATCAGTTATGATTAGTTATGCTGTATCCAAATGGCAGCTGGAACATAATTCAGCTCAAAGCTGACAATCCTGATCTTTAGCAATTTACATTTTGGATATTCATTAGATCCTAAAGACTTTCACAATCATTAACAGCAATACGTAGTCAGCAGAGATGTAGCACTAAAAAAGGCTGCATTTATTCTAACAGGGACAGAAGTAGAGGAAGAGATTAGTTACAGAGGTTGTCCTGCAAGTGTGAATACCTGAAGTGCTATGCTGCTGGAGCTATGGCAATGACAACTAGAATTTCACATTTAAGTAAAGACTTGTACACTGGATAACCACTGGGTACAGCTAATGTTGTAAGACAAAGTTCTAAGTAAACACACCAAATGAAACCTCCAGATTATTTTAAAAAATCTTGCTTCAAATCAGAAACATTTTGTTGATATAGGTGGGGGGGAAAAAAGAAATCGTAATATGCATTTTCTTAGTCAAATGCCAAAAAGCTCCAACACAAAGATTAGCAACATATTTCTGCTGCAATCTCAGCTCCACAGCTCACTAGTTTTCATACTAGTTTTTGTATTGCCTCAAAAACCACCCTAAATTCTGAGAGAGGTTTTAGCTAACTACATGTAATATGCACATTAATTCATAATACACTTTCCTACCTCTCATAGTTTCATGAGAGATGAGAACACAGGTGCCATCCATCCGCAAGTACTTCTCTACATATTTCTGCTTTCAAAACAGATTTTTCGATTGCTATATTTTGTAAGTTATGCTGCCAATATCTTGGGAACTGAAAGCCTGTTGAGGTAATCATTTGTGAGAGACTGAGAGCTCACTGAACTTTTTTGTGCTTTGTTTTTTCCCTTATTTTTTTTCCGTGTAGACACAATTTCTGCTTTGCCCGACGGCGGGATGCGTCGTTAACACAGCAGGAGCCCCTGACGGAACACCAGCGTTAGAGCCGGGCTCGCTGTGCGCTCAGAGCTCGGGACGGTGATTCCCGGAGCGCTGGGCTTCTCTCCCCCCGCCGCGCTGCCGCTGCCCGCGGGGGCAGCCGCCTCTTCCTGCTCCTGCGCTCACCCGCCCGGGCCATCGCCTCCCGGCAGCGAGCCCGCTGATCCCGTCCCCCGATTCCCCGCTCCCGGAGCGCCTCCGCACGCAAACCACGCGCCCCCGGCCCCGCTCCCGAGCCGGGCCGAGCGGCGCCGATGGGGCAAGCGGCACCCCCGGGAGCGGGGGGCGGAAGCGCAGCCCGGGAGCCCCCGGCTCAGGATCCCTCGGTGCGCACTCTGGCCCCGGGCCGAGCCCCGCCGCTCCCGGGAGCGCCAGGAGCGCGTGGTTTCCAAAGCAACTCCGACTTACGAGCGCCTCACGGAGCCCGCGGCCGCTCCCGGCACAGGGCGCTCGCTCCTGTCTGGGCGCCTTAACCCAGGAACCAGAACCGACTTCCTGCCCTGCCTCTCCCCGCCCTGTGACGGGGCGCTGCCCGCGCCGGCCCCGGGTCGAGGCAGGGCAGGACAGCAGCCGCCGGGGCCGCCGGGTTCGCGCGAGGATGGGAGCCTGTCCGCTCGCCTCCGGCTGTCGGGCAGTGCCTCTTCTGTCTGGCTGCTGAAGACAAGCAGCCTCTGTGCTGCTCCCGACGTCCACAGCCCTTTCCTATTTCTGTCTTTCCATGACTTAGACTGATATAACAATAGTTACATTTGTAATACACTTTTCATGCTCAGGGTAGTTTCTCTCTGAAGGGTCTGTTGTAGGTTACTACACAGGCATTTCCCGGCCTGCTTTTGTTTCATGCAGGCAACGAATACTATAGGTAAGAATAATGGAAACACACAGTTTTAGTTTTGCTCCTGCTACAAAGCCCTTCTCTCTTTAGGTCACATGTATGAGTACAACTTTTTTCCTGAAAATATGGAGAAGGATGGGAGCTGAGGGGAGAACGTGAGACGTTTGCTACATACTCGCCCAGGATAACATCACAGAGCCAGCGGCAGAGAAGCACTATGGACTTTGAATTAATCTCGGCTGTCTCGGAACCCCAGTGAACATATCCATGCAGCCGAGCTGTGGTGTTTCTTCTAGGGCAGAGCTTGTCGCTTTGCTCACTCACCGATGAGAACTTGCGTTCCAGCTATCACAACCTGCCTATCCTGGGCGCCCGCCCTTGGGAGCCTGAGGGCTGAGCTCAAACACAGCCACAGAAAAAGTGTTTCTCTCTGTGCTCTTTTGAAGATTATTTCTATTATAATTTATCTTTCCTGCAAAGACTGTAGCAGCTCTGTTGGTCTGTTTTGGCCTGTGCTAAGGCTAAAGAGACTTACAGGCAGATAGCTTAATGAGCCTATAAATACACTTCCTGTTTGACCATTTTTAAGAACTTCAGGTGAGGTCCTAATGAACTATTAAGATTCAGAGAGAGTTTGTTCTTTTAGCATGTTTCCAAGAAAGGGGGACTCCATTTCCTTTTTCAGAGATATCCATGTTAAGGTTTCATTCAACGGGGTTTTAAAAAAATAAAATAGGGTGTGGGCAATAAAGGCCATTGTTTCTCTTTTATTTCTTTTAAATTTTAGTCAGTTTTGGCAAGTAGTTATGCACTTAAAATTATAATGGATATATCAGCTGAAATATAACCTGCATTTCTTAAATTCAGATCAATACCTGCAATATAATTTAACTGATACTATATTTAAAAAGGGATAATGTGCAGAAGAGTACAAGTGGGTGTTGTCTGATTATAAGCATGCCTCAACTAAGATTATGGCTACCTGAACTCAAATAGAGCCATAACATGTCTACCGCCTCTGAAACATTATCATTGCATGTTAGTTGTTTTAGAGGGAAAAATTTGTTTATTAAATTCTAGGAATGCACTTAATGTAAATTTGCTGTGAAGGTCTCAAACTCAGCAACTCAAAATTGACAACTGTCTATGAACATGACTTTTCAAATCATATGCATTAATCTCTTAGAGCTTTATCAGTAATATTCTTTCACACTAAAACACGGGAGAGGCTGTTTTTTTCTCTATCTTCATTATTTAGTGCCTTCTTTCTTTACATTTCCTCCCGCAGTATAATACGGTGTATTTTACAAGCTTTACAGTTACCCATCTTAATGATCTTAGGGGCCTCTAGCCTTTGAATAAATTAAATAGAAGAAAAGAAAAATACCCATGAAAATAGTACAAAATCTCTATTTTGTAGCTAACTTGATCTCCGACCTTTTAGAGTGTTGTCTGCTTTACTGTCAACTACTAAATTACTTTTCGTCCTTTTCTTCCTCATGTTGTTTTCTTTGTTTTTCTGCTTCCTCCTCTTCTATCTCTGTATTCTCTTCCCTACAGCTATTCTAGGAACAACTTTCTGTATTTCTGCCCCACATCAATATTTCACAAATAACAATAACAATTTTATGTCATTCTCAAGGCAGAATTGCTTTCCTATATGTAGTCCTCACAAGGTAACTGGGAAGAAGAAGAACATATCAGTGTATTTAAAAATTATTTAGGATTTTAGGAATCTACTGATCTTAAAAACAATTGCAAACCACTTATCTGGGGTTTGGGAGTGGTGGTGCAGAGCTTCTTGTCTTTACTATTTTATTTCACTTTGTGTTCAGAGTCAGAAGAATTCTTTCTTTTATGCTTAGAAACTTCAAGTGGGTTTTTTGTTGTTGTTGTTGTTGTTAGGGGGTTTTGTTTGGAGCTTTTTGTTTGTTTGTTTGTTTGTTTGTTTTCTTAGTGCTTGGGAATTAGCAAGTTGATACTTTTTCCATAGTGAAAGTTCAAGTTTGCACTCCGTGGGTCAAACAGCCTATTTAAATACTTACATCATCTATATGCAGTTTGCTGGTTCACATTACTTCTGAAATGGTATTTTAACAGGAATTTTCCTTAGTCTGTGCTGATGTGTTAGCACTGTGCTCACTGGTTACACTGCGCTGAGATCTGGGGAGGAACTCACTGCTTTCAGGAGATGCTGCTGCTGGAGCATCTGGCAAAGGGCTATAGTTCATCGAAGGTTTCCTCTGATTCCTTTTTATGAATGTCTAAGCTCATAAATGCAAATTGGCTTCTACTAGAAAGAGGTTAAAATGTTTCTTGCAAGTTGTTAATGTAGCCATTCGTTCTGACGCTAGGTGGCTCACGTCAGATGTTAAACCTTTTCCCGAACTTCGAGGCTGTGGTCCCAAAGGAGTGTGCTGGGCGCTGAAAGCGTCTCTGCTGCTCTGGGGTGTTTCGCCGTTCTTTTATTCTGTTGCTGCTTTAACAAAATAAAAAGCGTGTTTTGATCTTGAAGTTACTTTCCTTTCTTTGGTCAGAAAATGAGATCTGCGGGTTAATTTAGAACAAATGTCGCTCCTTAGTGTGAAGGAAGGTGAGGCTGATTATTTTTTTTCCCAACATCAAGAATAGTAATTGATGAACCTGTGTAAACCTTAGTATGTAATTGCTTATGGGTTGTGACAGACAAAGACTAAAGGATATTTAATCAAAATGCAGACACAGATTTGGAGCACTACAAGCAACATAAAAGTAATGTCATAATTTTCAATATATCTGAATGCTGAAGCTGATAAGTGTAATTTACGCCTTGTCTTTATAAAGTGTAGGAACAAAAAATTTGGATTTTCTTTTCTCATCTCTTTGGTAACAGTGTAGGAAATCTTTATGTTGCCTGGAGGAGTATCAACAGAATTATGAAATGTGGTTTTGTGCTTCTTATGACGAATATTAGCTGGGAACTTCCACTGAGAAATACCCAACTGAAGAACTTCCTTAAAAGCACCCGTGTGCAGACAGTCATCCTCTGAAACAGAGACTCCAGCAGAAACAACCTGCAAACCAGTTTTGGACCCAGTGCAGCATTCTTTATTGCCCTAAGTGACGTCACCGATTTCTGGAGGCTCCCTACCCTGGAGAAAAGTGACCCTGCATGAAAAGGGAGCAGTGCATGAACAGGCAACCCTGCATGCGTGGGAACAGTTAACATACAGAGCAACTGTTGTACCAAATATAATACATACTTTTTAGTATGTTGTGAGGAAAAAGCCCGTGACGATAATGACACCAAAAGAAAGTAGCAACAGCTTTGGAAAACAAATGCTATTCCTCTATATAGAATATAACCTGTGTTACATACAGAGGGAGTAAAAGATGGGGAGTGTAATTCTTCCTGGAGAAGAATAGCCAATCCACTGATTCTTAGTTAAGCTCCAAAGAAACTTTATTAGACAGACCCTTGAACTCTGTTTTATCGTAATTGTCTCTCCCCACTTCCCCTCAAACCACTGAAACTGAGTTCTGTAGAACAATGTAGGGAAAACACCTTGAAAAATTCATGTTCTAGCATGAGTGCCTTTTTGCCATAGAAGCAAGTATTCAGGAAATTTAACATATAATCATTAATTCCTTAGATCTGTCAAACGTGAAAAGGTGAGATATTTTGATATCAACTACATTACATAGGCCTTTTCCCTTTGTTCCATGTTAAAATTCATTAAATCTTGATAGCTGATTTGTATAGAACTACATTATATACAGTATCCAATTAAGAAAACATGACACATAAACAGAGACTTTGCACTATTTGTTGAATGTTTTTTGATCCCAACCCTCTATTTAGGTTTTTAGTGAAGAGTAAGAGTGGAAGAAGTCAAGGAAGATGCATTTGAAATGAAACTTTTAATTTCTGGCATTTTATGACCTCTTTTACTTTTCTACAAAAGAAGAGCTGTGTCGTGCAGCAAGATCACAGATTCCACAGTATTATTTTTGTTAATGTGGTGTCATAGAATTCCGAAGTTTGGAGAGAAGGAGGAGACAGGTGCTGATGCAAAGTCATTATGCTAATGCACCCGTGTCATGATACCTATGGAATTTCTTGTCAGAACTGTTCAGGATGTGAAAATTTTGGTGTTCAAGGGGAGATAGGACAAGTAAATACTTGAGAGATTCACTAAGGGAAACTAAAGAGACAGACAGCATCAATCTCAGGAAGTTCTCTGACCTGAAAATAGCTGGCAGCTGGGAGAAGACTCTGAGGAAGTATTACATATGCTTGCCCTGTTCTCATTCTTCCCAGGGCATTGATTTCTAGCCACTGCTGAAGAGAAGATGGGTCTGAACCAATGTGGCATATGTTCTTACGTTAATGACTTCATGCTGATACAAACGTGTAGGAATTTCTCTACATTAAACAACCTCCTGTAAAAGACTGGATTCTGTAGAAGTATAGGGAACATTACTATTGCAGAAGCTCCAAAGATCTTGGAAAATCCATTCAGAATTATTTCTTAATATTTTGAGAATATCCATTTGAAAGATAGAACCTTTGAGCAAGTTTATTAAAGATAATCAGCTTTATCTGGTTTCTCAAAGATGCTGTGTATAATTTGACTCTGTTTCTAGTTAAATTATGATGACCAACAGATTGGCTGTGTAATATCATTCTAACTGCTCACAAGGCTTAACAGAAGGTATGTCTGTGTAAATACACAGCAAGGTGACCTTCTTCTCCTGTGTAACCTTTTAATAAAACCACTAGTCCTCCTTAAGTATTTTTACAAGATGATAGAGCAACTGAAACTATACCCACAATTTCCCTGACACATGCAGTTGATATACATTCTTTCAACATTATTTGATTGTATATTATAGTAGAATTTGAAAATAAATAGTTATCTGCATAATGAAAAAAAAATTTTTAACTATTCATCTCTGTCATCTTTACTTTGTGATATAGTTGTTCTAACTCCTCATTTTAATTTTAGAATCATTTTATAAATGAAAAGGTGGTTTTGTGACTTCAACAAAGCACCTTTTTTGATTCTTACAATCTTCCTATGAGATTTTGGTGGGTCTAAGCGTGTCTAATTAGAGTGGCAAGGCAAAATAAGGTGCTCAGATGAGTGTTTCTGTAAGTCTTAAAATGTACCATTGCAGTGAAGTTCTTATAACTGAGTAAACAAAAAAACCCCTCAAACAAAAAACAGAACCAGACCAAAATAAAAATTAAAAAAAAAAAAAAAATAAAAATTGAGCAGTCATTGAGCAGTCAGGCTGCTCAAGTTTTAACTAAAATTTCTTGATATCTGCATGCACCAAAGAGAAATCAGCAGCTGTGCCTGCTGAATTTTGTGGTAAATCTTTCCCATCTTTAAGCAAAGAAAGCTTGAAACCATGTGCTGTGTAGCTCATCGTGTGTTCACACTGTGCTGGGTTGAATAAAGTCTCATCATCTGTGAAGCTAAGAGGAGTTAATGATAACAAAAGTTCAGACCAGCTTCTTGCCAATGATGTTTGTTCTTACCATACAGTAAACAGGAACATATGTACAAAACATAAAGAAAAAAAGTATTATTCATTGTGTGTCGTCAGTTCTAATACAGAAATTACATCACTGAAAATAACTCTGACTTTCTGGAAGAGCTGTCACACTTCAAGATTTATTCCTGGTGAAGCAGGGAGAGAAACACATGATCAATGGGTTTGGGCCTTTTTGCATAATTAGTGGCAAAACTCGTGTGCACACACACATGCACACATTCACTTCGTCTGGCACAGCTTCAGTCTTCTGATACATCAGCTGCTAAGACATTTTCTTATCTGGAGCTGCTTCCTCTGAGTGAAAACACACCTGCTCTTCTAGCATTGTATCCACTTATTGTTGGCTTTCCGGAAGCAAAAGATGTAAGAGAATTTTGGCTCATAGCAGAGATCTATCTGAATTAGAATGGGATAATTCAAAACAGTCTTATAAAAGCAATTATACGTTAATTTTTATTTATTAATGACCAATTTACTTCTTTAGATACATATGAAGGGTCTAGAATGAGATGTTCAAAGTGGCATTTTGCTCACATTATTTTCTCTCTTTGTATAATTTGAAAATACTCATATTTGAACAGGTTTTGGCCACTGCCACAGCGTCATCACATACCTGCCAGTGCTCTTAAATTGCACTGCAATCAGTTTATTGTGTATGAAATCAAATGGGACAGTTCTAAACAGAAGTGAAAAATCAGTTCCTGCAGCAGTGAGTAACAACTGCATTTTAGATTGCAAAAGGATTATCAGGCAAAAAAGAACATTAAAGAAAGGCAACTCTTAATATGGGAGATAAAACCAGGAAAGATAAAATCATATATGTCAGGTTAGTTGGGAGTAAGGAAATGAAGTACCAGAGGACCTCCTTCCCTGGTGCTTGGCCTTAGCTTTCTGTCCATACTCTGAAGTACAGCCAAACTGGCAGCTGTCTCTAAACCTCTCTTTTAAAAGATGTGACCCACTCTATGGCCTGGAACTTAAAGAAGGGTTGTCAAGTTTTTTCTCCAAACTCTTCGGAGGCAACAGACAGATTAGGTATTGTTCTATCAGTCCCACCCCTCACATACTTTTATCTTCCAATCTATCCCTTCCTACTTTGTTGACAGATGGTAGAGTTGCTAAAGACAAGAATCAGAAAAGGAATTTAGGGTTATGGTACCAGTGGCTTCATGGAGGCTGCTACAGCCTCTGGTATATAACTTTGCTACACAGAATGTGGAGCTTGCTGAAAAGTGGTGTTTTAAGTATAGCTGCTGTCTCTGGGTAATACTCTGTAGTTCTGGATCCTTTCTAGTCTCATCTCCTGGAGATGAGAATTAGATTTTGCATGGACTGATTGGGACAGATCACAGAGACTGTGTTTCTCTCTTGGCTACAATCTTTGGGTTCCAGTGTCCCTTTAACAATGTTTACGTGGTTTTTGGCACAGTAAGCAGTAGGTCATTCCCACTTTTCTGCTTTTGACAATCAGTTTTACTGACTGATTTTCTGCTTTCCTGGTGCCTAGAACAGCCTTCTGAAGATACCATCCTTGCCAAAGGCAGCATCAGCTTTACCTAAACCATTTCTAACATATGTTTGCCTGTTTTGAAGATCTATATTGGTGATAAAGATTTCACAGCCTCCCAAGGGACCTTCTGTTCTTTCTTACAGATTTTTTTTCTAAATCTCTAATTATTCTTCAGTTGAACCACATTTTCCACACGGTACAATGAACAAACTGGACAACATGATCCAGCTGAGTTTTCACAATAGTTTTCTACAAATATATGCTGACTGTTTTATATCCTTAAAATGGGACAAAAACTTAAGCTTTTAAGCAAACTTTTTCAATTATTTGCTCCAGCATTTCTCTCAGGAAGAAAGACAGAACAGTATATAATTTCCTGATTTCTTCTGTTCTCTGCTCTTAAAAAGATAAACGTGACATCTGTCCTTTTCCATTCTTTTAGAAGCTCATCTGTTCTCCACAAGTTCTCAAAGATTGTTGCTAATGACTCCAAAATGTCTTTATTCTGTTCTGTAAGTATCCTGAAAATACTCTTAAAATACTCTTAAACACCTTCATTTATTTTTTTCAAGGATCATGATGATATCTAAATACTAGATTTAGGAGCTAAAATGTCTGTATAGATGTAGTCCTGACTGATTTGCCAGAAATCACACTGGGCATTTATGTTAGAGATGGGTTTGGAGCATAGGAATGTCTTGTGCACATCAGTGGCTTCTACTTAATTTTTGATCTTATTAAAGCAGGATTATTTGGTTACTATCTGATTTCTGTAGGTTTATTTTATGCTAACAAATTTCCTTACTTACCAGTTCTTCTTTGCATGCCCTTCATTGTCCTTGATTATTTCTACATTGTATTGTAGGGAAAAAAATAAAGAACTAACGAAAGAAAAAAAGTTTCAGTATGTATTTTTCCCATCTGGTTAGTCCAGCACTCTTCTTAATTAGTAAAATGCCATCCTGTCAGATTCTCTCCTGCCAGGAAGTCATTCAGCTCCGAAATCACTTCTTCACCTCCATCATATATTTTAACATTTGAAAAAAGCAAAAGTCTGAGATATTGTATTCTTCCTTGCAGCAGAAAAAGCAAAATCAACTATAGCAATGCTAATTAAGTGTAGTTTAGGATTAATTTGTATTTAAACAAGGCCTCGTGGGATTTCAGAACATGAACTCAGAATGTCATAAAATATGTAACAACACTTCTCAATTAATATTCATTCATTTGGGAACAATGAAAAACAGCAAAATAGGTACAACCTCTTCCTTATTCTTTCCCCAGAGATTATGCAATGGCCATTCTGCTTTCCCAAGTCCAAAGGTCAGCTCCTTGTTAGTTTGGGCAATACCTGACTGGATCAAGAATCATTTTATTGCCTTTCTTGAGTATTAAACCTCTTTTTCCACTATAAAGCCACTTACAGACAATGTGTTGTATTAACTCATATATATGTATTAACTCATAACCCAAATGTTTGACTACAACAATTGTGTTGCAAAGACATAATTAATCTGTTTCTTTTCCATTGTGTCAAGAGAAAAGCCAGCTATTTAAAAATTAATGTATGGTTCAATTATTTTATTTTTAAAATGATTGTCATATCAATAAAATATTTAAATCAGTCAATACAATCATACTGATTATAGATAACAAGGTAAATAAATATTAAAAATCCACATTCTTTAAAAAAAAAA
>WAAE01008870.1:0-39935 GCA_013400495.1 Nicator chloris | reverse complement strand
TATTTGTCCAGTGCTTATTATCCAGTTACTGATTCCTCCTCCCTATTCTTTAAATAGAGTTGTCCTGGGGAACCTACCATCTGCCTGATGTAAACTGCCCCGTTAATTCTCACCTGGCTACAGCTGCAAAACAGATGAGAACAAGGAGAGGGAGTTAATGAATGAGTCCTGGTAAAGATCTCAGCAGGGTGCCTCCTTTAATTCAGACCACGGTGGTCGTTAGTATGACAACAAGCTGTTACCACCTAATGATTTCGGTTCCTTAAGCATAATGAGTTGTGAGTTCAGTATCTTTAGCCTGGACAACTTAAAACTACTGTTGTGCTTCAGAACCCTGTTGCATATTGCAAAATTCCATATAGGATTTTCACCTGAAAAGGCTTCAGCATGGAAATGGAAACAGGTTGTGGTCATGAAAAATTCAATTAGTGAGCTGTCAGTAGGTTAATAAGTAGAAAAAAGCCCAAACACACAAAAAACTGAAATAAAAAACAACCAACCAACCAAAACAAAATCCTCCACAAAACCATACAAACACCTTTTGGATTTAAATATCCAGTAGGTTCTTGAAAATAGTAAGGTTTAACTATAGCTCACAAAAGTTATTTTTATCAACTGAATATATTGTAGAAGTTGTAATATTATATTTAATATATTTTCTTGCTGTTGAGTAATATAAGGTCTAAGATAATGACCTTACATGTGGTAAATTACAGTTGTTACACAAGGAAATATCAAAATAATTGGTTAAAAAATGCACATTATTAAAAATAATTAGAATGGCTAATAAAGAGTCACAATAAAGGAAATCCTTGAATAAGTATGATCTAGTGTGATGAAGGTGAGGAACATCTGAAATTTAAAACAATAGAAATTAGGCTTCCTCAAAGTGAGTGATATGTGGCAACACACAGTCTTAAACAGGTTCTGGAAATGATCCTTCTGAAGAGTTTAAGCATCCAATTTAAAACTACAAAAGTTATTCACCTGATTTTGGACTGGCGCCTATTTTAGAAATGACTGAAGGCTTAGATACACGAGATTTTGAAGAGGGAAAATTGGCATTCACATGCCAGGTGGATAATGTGTACCCTTTTGCATATTCATACTATCTT
Organism: Nicator chloris; assembly: GCA_013400495.1. Lineage (NCBI taxonomy): Eukaryota > Metazoa > Chordata > Aves > Passeriformes > Pycnonotidae > Nicator > Nicator chloris. Next base: position 38,820 of record WAAE01008870.1, on the reverse strand, counting down.
TCATTGCCAGTGAACCTTGCACTGGTCCGATGAAAGGCTGTGCATAAACATTTCCCTCAAGTTAGTTAAGCTGTGGTGACCTGCTAGGCATTAGGGAGAGGAGTCACTCCCTGGGTTGGGTGGTCTTGGTTAGTTTGGATACAGCAGTGACTTCCCGTTGTATCACTCAACTCAGAAGGGTTTAGTGGGGGTGAGGAGAAGGAAAGACATTCTCTGAATGATTTCTAGCTGGCACAGGCTGGAACCCTCTTTGTGGATCCAACTCTTCAAGACCAGATGAGCAGAAGTAGTAAGAGCTCATGGCTGGAAGAGACCTGCACCCTTAAAAGCCCCAGATGATTGATGAGTCACTGGTCAAAAGTGTTAAAGAATGACATAGTTACCCAGGGTTAAACTGTCCTTCTGGTGAAGAGGGATGAAGCGTTTAAGTGAAATTTTCTGTGGAAGCTAATAGTTAAATAAGGCTACAGATTTACAGATTGCCCATTTAAGGATAGGAAAAGAGGGCATGGTCATACACCCACGTAGGCCTTAGTCTCTATCTAAAAGTCTAATGATGCAGAAGTAGTGTATGACAACTCACTGTTATAATTTAGTCTCATTTATTTTGAAAATATTATTTTAATGAAGGTCAGCTGTTGTTTCTGGCTGACAACTTCTTCTCTACTCCACATAATCAAGAGCATTTCTTAATATCTGTGTTCTTTTCCTTGCTGATTAAACTGAACAATAAATTCCTAATTAGGAGGTCTTGAAAGTCCTGGTTTTGATGTTAGCTTTGCAAGTTATTCACTGTGGGAGGTGATAGGGTAGTGAGGGTGCTTCTGAGTCATCCCCAATGCCCAAGCTGATATGCAGGATATAAAAGACGTGCAGGAGAAGAGAACTAGTCAGATTTGGAACCTACTTTTACATCACTGTTACCCCCAAGATGACCTCAATTCATTAAAAAAGTTATTTCTTGGGAAGTGTCTTAAAAGGTTGTTTGAACTTAAAGCTCAGGCTCAGTTGGTATTCAGACCATACCTATTCTCTACTTTATTTGGGGCCGTGCTTTGAAGTTTTCTCTTTCTCCTGGGTATTTCAGCTAATATGGTTCACTGCAAAACGAGAGCACAGAAAAATACAGTATCATCATATTACTTGTCTCAGGCTTGAAATGCAACAAGAAACTTAAGAAGAAAATAGCTCTTATAACAAATTAATACAGAGCTGTAAATAAAATCTTGAAGATAATGATTTGAAAATTGTTCTAACATAGCAATTTATTTTGTTTTTTCTTATGATTTATGCATTACAGATTACACGATGAAAAATTTGTCTTCTGTATTTTCATTATGTGTCCACGACTTAGAAGCAGCAGATTTTGCCATTGGAGAGTCAAAAGGGTATTTAATCAGATTCACCATTTCTCTTTTCCATACCTTTTCTCTCAAGTTTCATACATGTGCACAGACAGAGTTAAGCACTTGCTTTGTCACTGTGATGCAAGGTATGGCAGGAAATTCACTGTTGGTTGGTGGCATATACATGACTAATACCCTGACCAATCCAAACAGCTTTGGAATCTCTGTTCGAATGATACCTGAAAGAAAACTCAGCTTGTTCCTTCATAATTTTCTGAATTCTTTACTTTTCATCCTCACAAATGTTTCCTATCCTAGCAGGTCCTTATCACATTTCATAATTTGACATGACAACTGAATTTAATTGCAAGTTGTTAAAGTATCTAGGCAATTTAAAAAAAATGTTTTCACTGAAAAGAAATCTGAAAACCAACTTGATTTGAAAGTCGTTTTCCATATACAATGATTTTGATATGGATCAGTTTTTGTATAGAGGCAGTGCTTTGGTTGGTCTTTCTCCAGAATGCAAGAGAGAGCTCTATGCCATCAAAAGACCACATGGGTAATAGTTTCTGTTGGTTTCTCTTCTGTCCTAGTGAGACCATCCAGAGGTTCATTGTTTGCTCCTTCACTGTACTTTCCTAGTCTTGGATAAAAATATAATGAAAATTCCTTTACACATGGTGCACAGTTCCTTTTTGTTAATTTTTGGTACTCAAGACCCAGTTCTTCAGGTTAGTGGGCTTACAGGAGAAAATTCAGTCTTTGTGCTCCTTGTTTACCCTAGAGACAGTCCCAACTAGAAAAGGGAATAGCAAAATTCCTCAGATATCACAGGTGCTGAGCTACTCATGAAATTCGTGCTGTCACTTCTTATATTCATTCTGTCACATGGGAAAGGTCCTTCTGAAAGCACTGCTAGAGATAAGGCATGAAATAGAAAGGCCTGTAAGCCAAAGAAAGCAAGTTCAGATCAAGAGGATCTCTGTGACAGAATTGTTCAGTGCCCAGTGGAAGACTGTGTCAGACAGGCAGGTGTCAGCAGAGGCAGCAGGAGAATTCTCTATCACTGCCCCAGCACTGTTTTTAAAAGACAAGCAGTGCTTTATAGCAATGATCTCATCCACAGTGCAAAGCTAGATTTGGATATGAAGTGAAAGGTTTCAAAGATATTTTAGTACGTTGAAAATCTACCAAAATGTCTGTTTTTCTGAAAAATATTTACAAGTGAGAAACATTTTCTATGTCAAAGCATCTCAATCAAGACCCTGCTAACTGGCCAAATTTTTTTAAATGCATATGATAACATATTTTTAAAATCCATTAGGTTTCTTGTATTTACTTCTAAGCAGCAGTATTTTGGAATTGAACTGATTTTTTAGAGTTTCAGTTTTGAAATATTTTTTATAAACCTCGGTTGTATTTTCAGGTTCAGAAAAGAGTGAGTGAGGGTTCCATTTAAACATCTATTAAAATCCCTGTTTCTCATCTTTGTGTGCATGCAGTGTGTTTTGAGGGGGTTATTTTTTGTTATTACATTTTTAAGGCAATTTATACGTTGTTATTATGTGCCATAATGACATCTATTGCAGCAAAGTGAGACAATATCAGACAGAAATCATTAATATTTCCTAGATTCCAATCTGAAACTCAGGATTATCAGCAATGCATCATTGGTTTGAGTACTTCTCTCTTACATCACTTTAGAACCTTCTTACTAAAATAAAAGGCATTTAAAGACACCTATAATGAAAGATTTGAAACTAAACTAAAGTCCGTGTATGTGTACATATGTAAAGTGGTGCTTTGTTAAACCAGAATTAGGGAAAATAAGATAATATTTCATGTAATGACTGCAGTTAGTAGCCTGTATGTGATGAAAAGATGTGAAGACAAACTGAACATGTGGGTGTTTCTGTGTGTACAAAAGAGGAAGGGAGATTACAAACTGGATTAAAAAACCACAACATCCACTGCCATCAGTACTGAGTAGAACTGCCAAAGATGCCAGCTTCATCATTTACTGCAGCTGTGCACCTGCAAATGCCACCTGGATTCTCTGTCACTTCAGCAGTTTCAGAAAGGTCTGAATATTCAGCCACTGAGTATTCTCATGTTTTATCTACAAAATATTCTAATTACTTTTGCTGCTAATAAATGACAGAGGGAAAAAAAACGCCTCTAGGATTTGGCTCTGTGAGCAATAGAGGTTTCTGTGGTTAAGAGTAACTTAATCTACAGTGCCAACAGCTGCATCAGTAGACTGCATCAAGCAATCAAATAAGGATTAAAGAAAAAGTCACATTGGCTTTAATTGTCTTAGTTTGTCTGCTTGGCATACACTGCAGAAAGCGATTAATTCAGGCTGTTGCTAACAAAGAATAACCTCAGAAAGTTTAGTGTTTATGAGCAATCCAGCTGAAATGCAACTTCCTTAAACTTTCTTTGCATTTTCTATCATCAGAAAGGAAAAATAATAATATATCACTATTTTTCTCAGGGAATAGCTACTGTACATTAATACTATTAACATTCAAAAGAAAAATTACCTTTAGTGCTGTAGACTTAGATTTATTTTAAATTAAGTCATAACACTGAAGTCTGCTTAGCAGTAGAAAATGGGAGAAAGTAAGATCTGACAATCAAATCAAACAAGTTATGGCAGCCAGCTACTGGCTTGGTGACTTGAGACTACATGGATTGACAATAAATGAAGGAAAATTCAAAAGGGAAGACATGAAAGGTTGCAAGACTATGCCTACATAAATACAACAAATTTTCTCACTGCTTTGTAAATCTCCATAGTTCAATCCCTTGGCCATCCTTTCATCCTGAAAGGTCTGCTGAATTTCTGAGAGTGAGGTGAGCTGTTTTTTCTTACACTGGAATCTTTCTTATCCAATTTGGTCTTTCTTTATTTTTTGCAATCAATCAGAGACCTGGACGCAGAAATAAACAGTCCCTAGCCACTTTCCTAAGACAGCCACAGAAATGAACCCAACACTCAGTCTATGATTATGGAACTAGGCTTATACTCTAAGAATGTGGAGGAATGGTTATTATGACCATGAAACATGTAAGAAGGTTCACTTTTGTGAAGGACTTTACAAACATCAGGTAAAAACCAGTGTGGTACAGAGGGAAATGCAGAACAGAATGGAGGAGCTCAGTGAAGAATAACATATAATCACATCAATTACTCATCACATCAATTAATTTTTTCTGCTCTCCAATCTGTCACTGGGGATGTTAGGGAAACCACAGGATATGCAGTATCAGTAATGGAACAAGATTAGGGCCCAGAGAAAAGTTTGCCTATGTTGAGAGAACCCAAAGCTGGTTTTACCTGTGAATAACTGGGTGACAGCTGAGCACCAAGACAACAGGAAGATTATGGAAAGGAATGTGGTTTATAAAATAAGGCATAAATGTTTAGATCATTTTTTGGTTATGTTAGAGGCTTGATGAAATTTGCTAGAAACACCTGAATTTTAAAGTGTTATGGAAGAAAACGGGGCACGATTTATAGATTAAAAAGACTCAACAAGTGGAAAAAAGAAATGAAGGCATATGGTCTTAATGTTACAGGGCCAGAAACAAATGAAACATATACAGCATATCAGGTTTGTGAACTCGTTTCGTTCACCCAAATTCAGCAAAAAATGTTCTGAGTAAGAATGAGAAAGGACACTCTTTCCTGTGAATCTTTCCCTAGAGCTGTGTTTGTCATAGACAGTGGGCCACACTTAGGCAGTTCTTGTAGTAGACACAAAACTACATGTACAAATGTAACTAAACAATCAAAATAATTGCACGCATTTGAATGATGGTTTTTTATTGAATATGGAATGTATCAATGTTACTGCTTCCCCTGGAAGCCCCCATAGTGTTTAAAGTAAGCTTTTACAACAGCATTCTGCACTGTGTGTACCTTGATAGCTTCTATATATTGTCACATAGGGCCATTAGTAAAATGGGATGATTTCTTTCCATTTTGTCATATATAAAACAAATTACACTTGAAGTAATTTTTTGAAATTTTGCTTTCCAATATGATTAGCAGAAGACAATAAAACAGGAGAAAACAATAAAACCCCGATTTAACTGTGACTTTGAGGACTTGGTGTGCCCAGTGCACCATCAGAAGGGGCAGCATAAAGTGGTATTTCCTTCACAATTACCTACGTGATGGAGAAATTGCTCTTATTATATAAAACAACTCTTCCATGAGTTCTTAGCCAGGTCCCTATCCTCTGTTTTTGACAAGGACTATCTCCACAAAAGCCTATGCATTTCTCCAAGAGGACAAGTTGCTATCAGTGAGGCTAGTATGGGATAAAAGACAGATTTTTTTTATTCCTTGCAGATATAAAGATATCTGACCCAATCTAGTAAACAGCCTTAATTGAGAACTTCTTGGGAATTCACACTTTGATATCTCTTTCAGGTAAAAATCCTGTCCTTTACAAAATTTGGATGTTATTTTCCCACTTCATTGATCTTAAAAAAATCCCGAACAACATTGTCTGAATCTTTTGATGCTTTGAAGAAATGATCCTTCCTTTTTGATCTCTGACTTTAATTATAATCTTTCTTCCTTAAGAAAAAAGCAGTGGACTTAAGTCTGTAATTCACTATGTGTGCAATGGGGCCATAAAGGTAACTAAAAAGATAGCTCTTTCTTTTCTCTTTTCACACATACATGTACAATGATGGCTTTTCCCCAATTACTTCATAAACATAGTAATGACAGTAAATGTTTTTTTATGGCCTTAAACACATTTCTGACTGCTGATTAAATACATTTCTGATGTGAATGCTGACTCACATTTCTCCTTTACTTGCCATAGTTGGTCCACTTTGCTTTCTCCTATTCCCTGGCAAAGCCAAACTGCTCTGAGGTAGCTTAGTCTGAGGGCCCATCTTGGAGAAATAAAGTTTTCTGCTCATGGTATTTACAGAATGCAGATGTTGCAATTACCTCCTAATAAAATACTGTGGACTAAGAACTTCCACTGTTAAAAGGTGAAATAAACCAAATGTGTGGGATATGGAAAGAATTTTGTTATAATTTATTATTATATTAGTGTCAGAATTTAGGTAAATAATTCTTTAAAATTATATCATACAATGGATGTACAATTTAAGAGTTTGTTTTCTTGTTTTTAATCCCAGTGAAGATCAAGATAAAATTTTGAATCATGCTTCTTGCTCCTTTTTCAAATGATCCTTACCTGCTTTACCAAGAAGCAAAATTCAAAGAAATCAAAGCTTACAGTTAATACTATGCATAGTCACCCAAAGAACTGGCAAAGACTCACAGGGAAGGGTCAGCCCATGAGACATTTTCTAAAGTACAGTGGCTACCACTCATGTATGCACCAAAAAGACTGAAGAATAGGTAAAATATGTGAGATATAATACCTGCATCAGGACCTGTTTGCAGATGTTATCACTCATACGGAAGCCTCTCTGCTAGTCACCTATTTAGAGTTATGTCTATACTTTTTATAAAAAAAATGTAGATGTCTTTATAATTCTGCTCAGGAAGTGTTGACTTGGCCTTCAGTAAGTGTTCCTCTTCTAGAAGTTATTCAAATGATATGCATGAAGTCATTGCTGCATTTCTACCACTAAGATATGGGAGCCAGATAGTCTCCAAATCTGGGCAACACAATTTCTATTTGTCAAACGCACCCTCAGGCTGAGAGTGTGCATCTGTCACAGCTATAGTGCAACTGGGTGGGTCTGGCTGATAGTGATTGAGTAAAGTGCCAACACAACTGAGTAAGATTGAAGATGACTGCACCGATATGCTTGAATTGGCATTAGTATTAATGAACAGGACAGCACATATCTTGACATGAGTAAGTGGTCACAGCCTGGGAGTGTGGAAGTGAATATTAGCTCACATGACTTGGTGTAAGTCTGCATGGGTGTACGTGTGACACATGAATGATTACTGGAAGTCAGTATGGGTGGGTGGGAGTAGCAGTGTCACTTTATATAAATGAGTATCCATGACAAGGGGCAATTTAGTTTCTGCCTAAAGATTTCCTGTTGGTAGAGAACAACTTACCATCTCCCAGTGACAGAATATCCACTCCCTTCGAGCAGTTACTCTCTACTTTCCATTAAGCTGTGGTATTTCTTAATATTTCTGAAACTACAGATATGTATCACTCTGATTAAGGTTGGAAAGTGATATTGTCTGTAATCTTGCTTTGAATCCAAGCCTTCATAGTTGTATAATTTGCTCAGTTTCTCTAATAGATTATATCTGTTTCTTGATTGATGGGATATTATCTCTCTTTCATGCTCCCTGTCAAAAGAGACTTCTGAAATTATTAGGGCATAACACTATCTATATGTATGCATGCACATTTATGCATGCATGTATGTATGTTTACAGTCCTTAAAAAATAATGAATATGACTTTAGAAGAAAGTAAATCTATCTATTAAATAAACTATATTTCAGGGTAGTAGAAACCTCTTCATGCAGCACTAAATTTACAACTGGAAACCTGAATTTTTGTGAGGGTACCTTAGCCCATTTGAAACTTCACAGGAAAGAGCTCCTTTGTAAGGGAAAGCTCCCAGCTCTCACCCAGACCGTCCCTGGCTCACAGCCATCCTGTCTGCAGCAGCAGGCGGAGCTGAAGCTGCAAGAGTTTAACAGTGAGATTTGCCCAGCTGTTCCTAAGAGTGAGCTGGGCAGGAGCTGCTAGCACTAACCAGCAGTCCATCTCAAATGCTTCTGAACCTATTGGACACCCTTCTGTGCCAGCTCTGGAATGAAAATGCCTGGTATGGATATGGGATGAGTAGGCATGGTTATGAGATTCTCCTTCCAGGCATGGTGATGCAGTCTCCTCCTGTGGACAACTCCCAGTACTTAGGAAGAGTTAGGAAGAACTGATCACTCCTGATGACCCTGCTCAGGGTATGGCTCTCTCAAACCTCCTTTTTTTCCCAGCAGAAGCAGGTACCTACTACCTCCTTGACACAGGCCAGGATTAACAGAAATCAGTTAATTCTCTTAATACATTAATTCTGTGTCTGCACTGTCCCCAGCAGAGAGCTAGAGCCTCTTTTTGGTTAAGAGGAATGGGCATAAAAGGACTTCAAAATAATTATACAAGATTTTCAATAAATGTGGGTTTTGCAAAATGTAGCAAAAGAAAGAAGTAAAGAAAGCAGGTCCAAACCTGATACCAGCAACCTCAACTCCTCTTACCACCAAATGTCAGGACAGGTATAATTCTCGTCCCTTTATTCACATGACAAAATAAAACTCACGCACACTCTTACACCCTTTTTATTATTCCTAATACTCTCAGAGATATCTCTCTTTAGTCAACCATCCTTACTGCAAGTTTCTTTAAATTATAATCTTCCAAATTCTGTGGGACATAGCACCCTTTTGATGAAAATTAGAGTTGTTAAATTAACAAAAGTCTGACTGAAGATAGGATTCTTTTCTCATAGCAGAAATCCTACTGTATCAACAACTACTTTTAGTGAATCCTATGACAAAATATTTGTACTTGAGTATTTATGTTCCTATATTTTATTTCCCCATATAAGACTAAATTTATGGATATTGTGGTGTCTGTGTATTTCTTATTGAGAATATGGACCTACATTATGTGCTTGCAGCCCTTTAACCATAGAGATCTCAAATGTGCAGGGGCAATTTAAATATGTTTTCCCAAATTAGTTTCACGAATGGACTGTGTATTTTTGATTACTCCTCCCCTGTGGCTTTTTACAAATTATGTGAATCTGTATCATGATGAGGCACCTACAGACCACCTACAATAAGACATTCTGCATTTCCCTTTCCTTGCCTGGTATTCACCTAGAGACTCAGCAGAAAGGAGGTAATAGAGTGGTTTTTTAACCCTTGGTATTTAACAACATGACAATAGGAATAACACAGAATACACAGGTGTTGAAAAAACATTCCTTTTACAAAAAGAAAAGAGTGACAAATTGGTCCATGTGACTTCCCATTTACAGGATGTATCCACTTTCTTAACAGTAATTTTCATGAGCCATTTAAATAAGTGACCTTATAAATAAGACTCTGTGTAAATCATGAACACCATCATGCAGGAAGATGACAGATTTTATGGATTGGTCATGGCAAAAATGGCAAATTTCACAGTTTGTCATGCACTAATGGAGATGGTTACAAAAACATAAAGTCATTTATAGTGGTAAAAAATGATACTGAAAGGATACAAGTTGTACTTTTAACAAATATAAATCATAAAGATATGTGACATTCTGTCAATGGATTTGGGAAAGATTGTTTTTAACTGGTGAAAGACACAAAATCAAATAAAACAACAAAGTTATTGTGGTGGGCTCTGTCAGAAAGAAAACAAAAAACTAACAGAAGAATGGAACCACTTAAAATCAAATTCAATGTGCTTGGAGTAGTTAAATTTGCACAGAGGTGTTCAGTCTGTGTGTTGTCATGAGCTGTGATGCATAATGTAAACACAGAGGAGCAGTGCGAAGACTTTTCTTAAGCCTGTCTAAATGCAAGGTATTATTGTGGAACATAATAAAAACTATTCTTACGTTAACAAAGTTGTGTAATTAAAGCTGCCTTCTGAAGTGCAAAATCTGATCCAGCCACCTGTAACAATGTCACTTCCGTCTGTGATATTTTCTGGTTAATCTAAACAGAGCTGAACCTTAGTGTCTACTTAACTGGGAAGCCAATAGGCCAGCACATTTAAAAAGTGTTGGCTGGGTTTTGGATTCCCTGGCTTTTGACTGTTCTTTCTGAGAGTCTGCTTAAATGTTCTTACCATTAGAACAATATTACTGACTCTAGGCAACCGGTTTGATTTTGACTCCTCAAACCTAGAATTTCTTTTGAAAATGTGCCGATGCTCAAATCTATCTGGAACAAGTGGCTGGACAAGAGACCTTCTGAAGCTCATTCCAGCCTAAACTGTTCCATGATTCTCCCTGAAACCTGTCTGGAACCCTATCTGTCGGTGCTGAGCTGAAATATTTCTCTATGCAGCAGCCACCTGGTATGCTGAAATTATAGAGCTCACCACAGTTTTGTGACCTTGCAGCAGAATTTACCTAATTAAAGAGATTCAGAAGCACAACATATCTGAAGTTAAAAGCAATCTTAGGTCAGCCAGCAGTGAGACAGCAAGGTAATACCATAATTTCAACAGCATCCAGTTATGAAGCAAAGGAAGGCCCAGATGAATGTACGTCTTCTGACTGGATCCAAAAATAGAGTGATGAAGTATTTGGAAGTTCAGTATGTTGACTAGACAGAAAAGATTGCCTTCTTGGAATTTTCTTTCCAAAATATAATGCCTTTGAAGCTTATAAATCTGCAGCTTGCAAATTTTGCATCTGTATCAATTCCCGAAAATTAAATAAGACTTTATCTTAGTTAATGACATCTAAAAGGGCTGCAGAAAAAGACTAATGTAGCACCTTCTGCAGCAAACTTTTTCAGTGGATGACATAAAGGCATTTAGGTAGAGAACTTTTTCAAGAGACAGTGTCAATTATTTGAGAATGCAGTAGGCAATCCACTACAACACCCTTGCAGGAATATGTTTAAGACAATGAACAGTTAGTCTGCAACTAAAAATACAATAGTTATTAATTTTACATGCTTCATAAACATGATAAAATGCTTCTGCTAATGGTCTCAAGATATAATATAGGACATAGATAAAGTGCTCTATAGTAAACTGGACTAATTTTACAGTGAGGTTCTCTAATTCAGTTGTAGTACCACATAGAATTTTGAAAATTATGCTGTAATTTCATTTGAAATAGAAAATAAGCCATGTAATCAGAATATGTACTTTATTTTTACCATACTGTTAGTTTACTTTGCTTTCTTTACCTTCAGATTTGCAAAGTTGAAAACTTTTAGATTAAAGCTACCATTTTTTGAGACTTATGTTTGGTGGCTTTTTAGTCATTTTCTTACCAGGAAATCTGAACAATCAGACATGTTAAGATCTCCCCAAAGAACTCTTTGCAGGAATCTAGGCAAGCAAATGAAGTTCATATTTTACAAAATTAATCAGTATTATCACAGCTGCACTGGTGCAAATTCTCACCATTAAACTTTCTAGATAGTCTCAAAGACAGCAAGAGCACTATGTTCACATGATCTCAAGCAATTAAATCAACATAATTTAATGAACTACCACTTTTTCCAAGCCGTGGTAATGGTTGGTTATAAAAGAGCCAGGATGCAGACATTTCTGTTTTGTAGTGGACACATGGAGGATGAGGATATGGAGATGTGCCATACATGCTCTGGGTGCCTGATTGTTGTGAGTTGGGTGTGTGCTGAGCACAAGCAGAATGTGTGATTGCCAAGTGCATGACGGATGTGTGATTGTCATGTCAGACACGTGACAGGCACCTGATTGTCCCAGGACATCGGGGAGAATTTCTTTGTGGAAAGGATTATCAAGCACGGGAACAGGCTGCCCAGGCAGTTGGTAGATTCACCCTCCATGAAGGTGTTCAAGAAATGGCTGGAAGTGGAACTTAATACCATCTAATTGACGAGGTGAAAATCAGTTAAAGATTCGACTCAATGATCTTGGACATCTTTTCCAACATAAATGCTTCTGTAATTCTATGATTAGCATGTGATTGACATGTGAAACCCTTGTGCTTGCTGTGTGATGAGCACATGATTACCATGTACAGCCCACACAATTGCCACATGTCATGTGTGCCCCAGGCATGCACCATCAGAGCACCATCCATGAGCCACCTCCACGCCATCCATGAGCCATCTTCACACCATCCATGAGCCACCTCCACGCCATCCATGAGCCATCTTCACACCATCCATGAGCCACCTCCATGCCATCCACGAGCCATCTTCACACCATCCGTGAGCCACCTCCACGCCATCCACCAGCCATCTGCGTGCCGAGGGGATGGGCGTCTGCGCTGGCACCACCCCAGGCAGGAGGTGACCTCTTGTGGTACCCAAGGATGTTCCTCATAGTGACCCTGAGGCAGAAGAAGAGAACCATCAAACCAGTCTTCAGTCTACTGGTTCTCTTCTAGCTTGTTGCAAGTACAACATGAAATTTAATTGTTTGAAAGATGGAGGCATATGGTAATGTTATTTATTGACTGTTAACTGTTCATGTGCTGTGTAGGGAGAACAAACTCAAAGGAAACCTTAAGAGTAAGAACCTAGAAGTAACAAACCCAGAAGTAACAAACCTAGGGGAAGAAGAGTCAAAGAATGGTATGCACAGTCAGCAAAGATGGCTCAACCCAAACCACCTGCAATATCTTATGTTGCTGTAAAACAGCTACTTCTCATTGGGAAAAATATAGACATTTGGTTCACAATCTGTAGAGCTGTGATCTGTACACAAATTCCAGAAGACATTATTTCAGCAGTTAATCATCAAGCTTTGTATGTTTTCATAATGCTCAGAAGAGCTGTGTGATGGTGTGTATACATATATCCATATATATATATAGAGAGAGAGAGAGATAAAAACACACATGTAAAGATATAAAAAATATGAGCTTAGATGTAGCCTCTTACTCCCACAGCAAGAAATAGATTCCAAAGTAGTTCCCAGAGTGACAGTGTTGTATAGTAGCTATAATATTTAAATTGACTTGTGAGGAAAAGGAAGAATAGGTTTCAGACCCAAGGGTACCTTTGAAGAGTGAAATCATAAAGGTAATGAACCTAGATTTAGTGACGAATACAGACTGCTATCTTTCATTCAAAATGAAATTACTGTCACCAAAATCTATTCTTTGTGCCATTTTCAATTCTCGCTATGATTATTCCCAATAGAATTAGGTACTAAAATTATAATTCTTCATATGTTTTATAAATCATCGCAGTAGACTTGAGTATTTTGACCTTTTTAATATTCCTTGGTTTGATTGGCCATTGTGCCTTTCTGTTCCATGTATCCCATTATTTTACTGCCCGTCTAACCTATGGGGAAGGGGATGAAGCAGCTGGCCAATGAAGATGTAGGATATTGTAAAGGTCAAAGTACTAACATTATTCCTAAATATTTCGGAGCACACTTTAAGTATTAAAATTCTGACTGCAGTTTCTTATACCTAATATTGAGCAAAGAGCAGAAAATAGTATTAATCTTTTTCAGTATGTTAAGTTGGTCAAAATCAAAGTAACTATAGGGAAACTGTAACACATATTACAACTATAATACTGAGTACTGGCTCAAATTATCTCAGAATTATGCATTTAAATCAAGACTTAGAGTAGGATAAGAGCATTATGCTCCTGCCTTGGCTCCCTTTACCTCAGCACAGGTAGCTCATATTTGAAAGTTTTCTTCAGGAGTGTAGAAATGTGAAAAAATTACAAATCATTTAGGAGATCAGTGATTATGTCTGTGTGGAATACTGCCCAACAGAAAGTTTTTAACAGTAATGTGTAAATGTAAAGAGTTAATGGCCTGCTTACCTCCATGTTTCTGTGATTTGAAAGAATCTGGACAAGACAGGATAAAATTTGAGTGCTTATTTTCATAGTTCTTCCCCTTAAACTCGAAGCAGTGTGTACCCCTGCTTCTGCATTGAATCTGCTTCTACAAATTATTTACTCCCTTTTCATGTAACTTCCTCAGATTATTTAAACAGAGCAGCTGAAGCTTCTGTATGTTGATTCGTAATGATGTAGGATCCAGAACTTCCATAACACAGCCAGGTAAACTGCTAACATGTGATGACTTGCCTTGAAAGTACAAGTAAGTAGGCACTGTGATACACAAAAATCTATTAGTAAAGAAAAACACTACAAGAGTAGTGTCAAAATTATGGCAAATACATTTCCTTCCAACTGGAGTCACTCCAGAAAGAATATTAATACTGCAGGATGTGCATTGTGCTCAAACAGTTCTTTTTAAAATGTTGACCTTTGTTACCATAAGACTGACTAAAATCCACATGCACACACATAATCTCAACTTCAATAGGACCTTCTGTGTGAAAGCAATATACAGGATCACGTGTGTTTTAAGGCATATTACTGCCATCTTATTCTACACAGGGTAACATATATCTTTTAAAAGAGAAACAATTGTTCCAACTGTTCTGCTAAAAGCTCTTACAGTAATTTTCTACATTTTCAGTAAGAAGGAGTACTTGTAAAATTAGAGATCAGATTATTATCAGTTTGAATTTCAAAAGTCAATGAATATTTGAAACCTATGTAACCTGAATCCTAAGGTTAGGCCTGTTGATCTGTACGTAAAGTATATACGACGATCTACAAGATAACAGAACCAGTTTGGGTTATGCAACTTTCTGTTGAAGTTTATCATTCCAAATGATGAGCCAAGATTTTCAGTTTTGGAGGATATAATGGAAAATATCAGTGCTCTAGACTTTTTCATCCACCATTACAATCTTGCTAACTTCAGCACTCGAAATATTTGTGTTCAGGATGAATTCCTGTTCATGTCTAGAACTTCTACTGAAGTCTTTCTGAAAACTAATGCTTTGTTTTCCATCAGCTCTGAGGAATAGTTAAACTGACTGTGGTATATACTGTGAGAGAGGAAGACAGTACATTATCATGAATATACTGCATGTGTTAAGAAATCCTTACTCCCTTTCTGTTTTCTTCTGTTTCTCTCATCCTAGAAAATTCAACAGGGCTTCGGTGACAGCTTAAAAAAACATAAAGTGATGTTTAGCCTGGGTTTTCCTTGCCATCACTTATCCCTCTGCCACTGTGTATAATTTGAGGTAACATAAACATTGACTTAAAAGGGCATACCTGAGGTGTTTATAATGTTCTTTGCACATTGATTTAATATAGTTTATCAAAGTTTCATGATATTAGAATTGGATGAACATTTTATAAAGTAGATGATGAAGAAACAGTGACATTTCCTTAACAGCAAAGTGTGCTGAATTCCTATTAAAGAAGGAAGATGTGTGAATAAACCCACAGTTGGTTTAGTGTTTTAATGGGTAGGGGTGAGAGTTCGAGTCTCTCCACAAGCCACTGAACAAATATAAGTACAGATTATTGAAGGTACAATCATCAAGGCAAAAATGAATTAAATGTAAAATAAAGTGTAGTTAAATGAATAAATGGAACAAATTACCTTCTAGTAAGAATCCCGTGCAAAAGGGATTTCTCAATACATGACTAGAAGTGAGCCTTGTATCTGCTGATGGCTGATGCCATTGAAGTTACAAAATACTGCCTGAAGGGAGATCTTTGAAAGAAATGTTTTTGATGGAGACAAACATCCCTTGTATTACTTGGTGTCAGTGCCAGATACCCACAGGACTCTAGGACAGTCAGGGCCACATGATGCCATTCTTCTTCCCTTATACACACTGAGGTTTCCAGCAATAAGGACAGAGGTGTGTGCAGACTCACCAAGTAGCACTCGGTCGATGTGCTTGGTCTCAGCGTGGGGCAAGAGTGAGTGACAGGACATTAGCAGCACTGAAGTCAGGGCCAGGGCACCTACACCTTTACACCTGTAGATCATGGTGTTATATAAACTAAACTAGAGGTAGGAGTGCTCCCCTGTATGTCTAAATGTGAGTTTGAAAGTTGTGAGAACCTGCTCTCCACCTACCTCTTCCCACACAGTTAGGGGACAGAACTGTTACTCAGGATTCATCAAGTTCAAGAGTCAACAGTTGAGAGCATGTGTTTGTGTATTTTTCTGCAGCATTAAAGTGTGTGTCTAGGTAACAGGACAATCATATTTATTGTCAGTCTGGGGAACACTTGTCAGAATGTAAGGCCTTTGCCATTTCCCTTTCATACTTTTATTAGGTGCTATATATATAAGCATAACTTTATAATTAAGTAGATTGTGATAATAGACCTCAATTTCCAGGTTGTAGTGGCCTTTTAATTCCCTGCATGATGTCCTAGTCTAAAAGACATTAATAGAGATGTTCTGATGTTGAAAAGAAAAGTGAGGGAAATCAGCATTAAAACTTAGTAAAGTCCTAGGTAGTAAAAAGCCTTTGTGCTGAAGATTGTTCTCCCACAGAGTAACAGAATTTTCTTACAGCCTTTACAGTCAGATCTCATGCAGTTGAAATATCATAATCAAAGCTCTTTGCAGCCTTGTGTTGAATCTACTGTACTTGAAATCTTTTTATTTAGTGAGAAACAGTGTTTCTACCCTAAATAATGTGATGAAAGCATTCAAAAT
This sequence comes from Nicator chloris, assembly GCA_013400495.1. Lineage (NCBI taxonomy): Eukaryota > Metazoa > Chordata > Aves > Passeriformes > Pycnonotidae > Nicator > Nicator chloris. The sequence continues at coordinate 22,248 of WAAE01008870.1, read as the reverse complement.
GTCAAATGAACCTTCACCAGCTAAAAATATCTCCACTTTTTACTATTACAATAGTAGAGGGAATTGCCTGTAGGTGACTGGAATGATTAAAAAGGAATAGAGAATATACAATGGTTGCTCCAAAGGGACTCTGAGAGTTCATCACACTGTCAGGTGTCACTGTTACTTTTATCCCCAATTTCCTAACCAGAATGGTGCAGTACTTTGTTCAGGACAGGTTTGCACTGTCAGGAAAACTACAGTTTTGCTCAGACTCCTTTGTCAGTTGCTTTTAGCTTCCACTTGTTATCCTCTCCATTCTTTCCTATGTGAAGGTAGTGTTCACTTCCAAATAGCTGTTCCACGAAGGAAATGAGCCCTACTAATCTGTGTACATGTCAGTCCATTGTTCAAATTTTAAGGAAAATGACACATTTGAAGATTAATAATCTATTACTTATTAATTTTCTGCATATCTCTAGTTTTCCTGGCATCATGAGGAATAGAATTGGTTACTGGCAATATCTAAAGAAAAATAAGTAAATACTTTTATAGTGACTACCACTATAAATTGGTAGCTTTTTGAAACAAGATCTGTTTAAAACCTTGCATGTTTCCTTTCAGTAGGACATAACAGTATACTGGTATTTAATGTTTTTTGTAGACTTAAAAAGTCATTAAGAAAAAGATATTTCATGAGGTCTCATCAATCCACTTATCTCTTGACATAAACAGACTTATAAAGATGAGAAAGTTTCCTGCTCATGATAGCTGTTAAGAACTTTGTGATATTGCCTGTTTTCCTATTAAAGTGCCGCAAGATTCTAAATAACTCTAAATCACCTCAGACAGCTGAGATCAAAAAACCCATCAGAAAAACATATACTGGTAGTGGTACATATATCCACAATCAAATGCTCTTAGAATATGCAAGGCATGGCAGAAAGAGTCATCACCAAAAAGCAAATAAAGAAAAAGTATGTCTGGTTCCTCCCATGTTTTCCCTCTCTATTCTTCATGTGTTCTCCACTGGGACATAAAGGAATAGAGGTCTGGAATGGATTTAATTTTGCACATGAGTGAGAAGGGAGCCCGGAAATAGGAAAGAAAATAGGGAAAGGAAAGAGTTTGGGGAAGAAGATGGGAGCAAGGAAGATTTGTCACGTGGGTTTTTAAACTGTACTTTGGCTCTTAGTCATCTTGCCATAGGGAAAAGTTCAAGGAAACCTTGGCTAGAGATGGCTATGCCAAGTCCTTGGTGAACTGTGAGTTGGCATAACTAGCTGGACACACTACCATCCAACTACAGGCTGTCTGCTCGTGACTACTGACAACGAGTGACAGAGATCTCTGTCATGCTCTATAAGGATCTATTGCTTACACAGGTCTTCACACCATCAGAAGGTTTTGGAAGTAGAGCCAGAATCATCCATTTCTGCTTTTGGAAACTCCTCTGGTCAGGCAAGGAAGATGCTGAATCTTCATGGCTGGGTCTAAAGACCCTAAAGAAGCTCAGAAGATGCAGCAGCAGTGTATGGGGTTTGTATGAAATTATTTTGGTAGTGGAGGGGCTACAGGGGTGACTTCTGTGGGAAGATGCCAGAAGCCATGCACAATATAGTCAGCTTCAAGACAGACCTACTGCTGGACAAGGCTGAGCCCATCAGTGACACTGGAATTCCCTCTGGGATAACACATTTAAAAAGAGGAAAGAACCGCTGTGCTACAGCTGCTAGGAGAGAGGAGTGAGAAGGTGTCAGACGAAGAACCCTGAAGACACCAAGGTCAATTAAGAAGGGAGTGGGCAGAGGTGTTGCTGGCTGCAGAACTGTGATCCTCCTGCAGCCCTTGGTGAAGACCATGGTGAGGCAGGCTGGTCCCCTTCAGCCCGTGTAGTTCCATGGTGGAGCAGATATACACCTGCAGACTGTGGAGGACTTCACATTAGAGCAGATGGATGTGTTCTGAAGGAGACTGTGACCTTGTGATTGGACCAGGCTTCTGGCAGGACCTGTGGACCTGTGGAGAGAGGAAGCCACGCTGGAGCAATTTTCCTGGTAAGACTTGTGACCCCGTGGTGGACCCATGCTGGAGACCTCTGTTCCCGAGGGACTGCACTGCATTCTTATATTGACCCACGAGCCTTTCATCATATTTTCTCCCATTGCCTAGTGAAGGTGGGAAGGGATAGAGAGACTTCCTGGGCACCTGGTGTCCATCCAAGAGCAACCAATCCCTTAACTCCTAATGTGACAGGTGACAATATTGCGGGAGATATCCTTCATCAGGCCACTGCTGGACTGCCAAAATCCTTAGTAGCACAGCTACTCCAGAAAAGCCTTTCAAAGGGCAGTCCTTATTTTTAGTTAAAAAAGGTAACTCTTTTGACTTGATGGTAGGAGACCTGCACATCCTAAACTCCAGGATCGTTCAGTTCAGTATCCTTTCTTAATGCTAATAGTGCTCCTTCTCAAATAAGCAACATTAGAGTAACTACTTTGTTGCCATTATTTCAGAAAAGCTGGATCTAGTCATTGTACCAGCAGGCAAAATTTTGTAAATAATTAAGTCAGGCCAGGCAGTAGTGCAGGGTATTCGACTAAAGTCAATTAATCACAGAATCACAGAATAATCAGAGTTGGAAGGGACCTCTGGAGATCATCTAGTCCAACTCCCCTGCCAAGGTGATTAAAGGCATTGGAGATTGGTCTTTAAGAATGCCGTGTTTTAGGCAACATGAAAAGTTTTTAAATTTCATTCAGTGCGTACAATTGTCTGTTAAAAGGAAGATTCATGGTGTAGAACACCAATCACTCACTTCAGGTTAAGAATAATGATACAATTTTATGAGTTTGAAAATTCCCCTGATAGCCACAAAGTATATACTCAGTATGTGTTCTATGATGAATTGTATTAAAACTTGTCAAAATAATGAGGGTGATGAACAGAAACTACTGAAAATGGTCACCATATCCTTAAACACAGAGGCTTACTCTATTGAGTGATGCTAGTTTCTCTGAGTTGTCATTGTCCTGAAATTTCAAAGTGATGAAATGCAACTATTTTAAGCAAGTTCTTTAATGTTGTGGAAATGATGAAATACATCAAACAGGATTACATTTGAAGTGCTAGCAGCTTTTTCTTAACTGCAGCATATAATTACCCCATAATTTAAAGCCCACATAGCTATTAGATATTAAAACACAAAGATAGAATTTCCTCTGAATAAATACAATTATAGAATTATATATGATACGCAAAAAACGTTTTTAAAAGTTTTTATACTTTGTGGTTTTGATTGTTTACATTTGAAAAGCTTGCAAGGACTATGACTATGTCTATCTATGTATCATAAATACAAATTTAACAGGAAAGTTCCTCACCATTATGGGACAGAATTCATACTTGGAAGCAGCTTTCCATCTAACTAGAGTTATTTCATAATAATTTATTTCTTTCCCTCTTTATCTTAAGTTTATGTGTACAAGTTATCTCTCTCCATCATATACCTACTTTGATCTAGATTCTGTCAACCTTCTTCCATAAAGCACTGTGCTATTTTGGGAACACTGCTTCCAAGGTATTTCTTACGGACAGAATGGTTCAGCAGAGGAAGATCAGCAGAATTTGATCACCTCTGTTACAGCTTTTTTTCCTCCAATACAGGTGAGCACGTCAGAGTTCTCTTCTAATACTTTGCAATAGTGAATGTATTAAATATTACATTAAGATTCCACAGGGGGCTTACAAAAGTGGCACTTTTTTGGTTAGTTTATTTTTATCATAGCTATATCCTGTGGTTATCCAGTTAAAAGGTAATCCTGCAAGTACTTCTGCACTTGCATTACCCCAGGATTCACTGAAACTAAAAATAAATCCCAGTCTAAATCACAGTAAACATAAAAATTATAACTATGATAATTCTTCTCTAGTTGTATACCAATCCAGGATTACTTGTTTATATAATTTAAATTACATAATAATAAAAACTTATTTTAAAAATTGTTTAAATTGAGAAAGAAAACAATAAAAATTTGTTTTCCTTCTCAATTATCTTGAGATGAATAAGAAAAAATGAGACACAGAAGTTATAAGCATCTAGTCTCTAGAAAGGCTGAAGACTGAAGTTATACAAGTTTCTTAAAAGGATCACAAGAGTACATGCAAAGACCCTGTGTGACTTGGCCTGTTTCTTGAAAAGGAAACATTTACTAAAAATATTAAGATATCATCCCTGTAGGTCCTTAACTCTTTTACTAAAAAATGTTTTAAGGTTTCCTTCCTAATGTTGGTCCACAGGGAAAAGAATCCACATTCTTTAACTGTGCACCAATGTAATGTAAGGAACATGCTTACATTCTGCTTCATGTCATAAACTGTGTCCTTGGGTTGTGTGCATCCACAATAACAGAAGAACTGCTTGAAATTTTGTTTTATATACACAAATAACACCTGCAATACATCGTTAAGGCTAAAAAGCTTTTAGAAAACTTTGAGATCTAATGTATTAGGGAAAATATTTTTATTCCTTATCCTTGAAGAGCACAAAGTTTTCATTTTCAAAGACTTATCAAGGCAAAGATGTCTCCTAGCCAAGCCTGGATGCACACCTTCAGATTAGGAAGGAAAAGATAGATATCTTTATTAAGAATTAGTATTGCCATTTGATAATATGAAATAAAATTTTTAAAAATCAGTTCACTTATTGGTTTGCTATTTATTTTGATGGGGTCTACATTTAATGGTTCTGTGTCTTAGCCAAAACTTGGAAATGTTTGTATCATGATAATGTTGTGATATCTCACAGTCAAGTGGTGCTAGCAGAGGGGAGAAGACTGGACAGAAAGCAACTTTGGACCATTTTCTACAGCAAAATATTTCCACTGTCTGAAAGGTCCAGGTCCCTGCTTGATTTAATGATCTGCATATTACCTAGTGGACATACAACTTTTTCACTGCAAAACAGAACAGCTTTGCATTTAATTTTTTAAAAATTTGATTTTCATCCTAATATGAGAACACTTTCCCAGCTATGTGGGCTGTTGCTGTGACCGATTAAAGCTTAAGTCCTTCAAATAGATTTGTTTAAAAACTATTAGAATTATAATAATTACTGGTGTTGTGGTTACTTCCTCATTATTCCATTGTCTGTTGCTATATTTTATGTCAACAAATGATCAGTTGTATGTATTGCCTGTTGTGTTAAATCTGCTTGTCTCCCTTTTGCCTGTGCCCTTTTGCTTTCATCTCTTCTTGCTGCAGTGCAGAGCACTGGGTTTAAGGTGCCAGGTAGGATTAAAGGCATCCCAGGGAGAATTCAGTTTTGAAGTGGCAGAAAGTAAATGCTTCTTATCAGCTCTAAGTGCTCCCTGTGTCATTGGCTTTCATGGCTGTGGCATGTCATTTGTAAAGATCTCTTATTTCTGCACGCCGTAGAGGAAAGTAATCTGTCAGCTTTTTACCAGTGTAACAATTCACTGGCAGAGGCTGCTTTTGGTGGATAATAGCGTCTGATTAGTGGTAAATTAGTATCATCTACTATTCCCATAACAGCAGAACACATGCTTAAATATAACTTTAAAGTATATTATACAGTTGTCTGGCTGATTATATTTTGTTTTTACAAACGTGCTGTCCCATGCCTGTGCCTTCTTTTCTAACCTATGTGTTTCACCTGCTTTAGGTAGGGCAGTGACCTCAAGGGTGAATGGATCATTGAATAGCAGGTCCCAGCTACTATCACTGTCCTCTGATTCAGAAATAAGTTGTCCTGGACACACTTGATGAGGATATTTATAAGGAATACAAAGATATGGTGAATAAGTATTTGATGTACAAAACCCGTTGAATTTATCAACATCTTTTGCCCATGAATATTTATAGGTAAAGCACGAGTGAATTCTGAAAGATTTAAATGTAGATTGCACTGTTAGTTGCCCAGGTTTAATGATATTTTGTTTCATTATTAGATGAGAGAACATTCTGTTGTTATACAACATATTCCAGCAGATATCCAATTTTGTTAATGGTCATTTACACAATTGAAAATCTTGTTCAGAGACCATGTTCAAGCATTGCATATAAAAATATGATTTTCCAGGAGAGAAAGCTGATATTTTCCAGCATTACTCCTTTCTGAAAATAAAGAAATGGCATACACATGAACTTAGTTCAGTAATTTCCTCTAAATTTGAACTATTAAAGACAAAGAATTGATTGTGCTTCACTTATAATGGTAAAACAGAGACAAACACCTTTAAAATGAGAAAACACCTGAATTTTTCTTCAGTGACCAAAGACAAACTCCATCATTTTTTTAAATGTCAAAAATGAAATGAATTGAGAAAATAATAAGAACAAAATGTGCTGAGTAAAAAATCTTGTGGAAAACAGCTGCTGTTAAGCTGTGCTAAGACAATCAAGGCTTTCTAAAAAAAAAAAAAATATTAAGCATTAATACTTAATTAAGTGATGTAGGTTTAAGGCTCTAGAAAAAGCCAAACCTATTTTTTTCCGTTATTCTGATTTTCATAGAGTTGTAGAACAGTCTGAATTGAAAGACACCTTAAAGATCATCTAGTTCCAGCCTCCTTGCCATGGGCAGGGACACCTTCCACTTGACCAGGTTGCTCAAAGCCCCTTCCATGAACACTCCCAGAGGTGGGCCATCCCCAGCTTCTCTGGGCAGCCTGTTCCAGTGCCTCACCACCTTCGCAATAAAGAATTTCTTCCTAATATCTAAACCTTCTCTCTTTCAGCTTGAAACCCTTATCCTTTCTCCTGTCACTCCATGTTCTTGTAAATGGTCTCTCTCCATCCTTCTTCTAGGCTCCCTTCAGGTGCTGGAAGGCTGCAATTAGGTCACTCCAAAGCCTTCTCTTCCGGAGGCCGAACAAACCCAGTTCAGACAGGAATTTATTAAATAATAATTAATTGTCTAATTTATTATTTCTCAAATTAATATTATTAATTGATACTTTATTTTTATTGTTTTCAACTGCCAACTTAAGATTCTTTGTACAGCTAAATTTTACATACAAACAGCCCAAATGAGAGCATTAGGAAATTTTTATAGGATTCAGGTTTTTCTCTTCTTATTTCCTTTTAAAAGGAAAATTTTTAGAAGGTGACCTGACATTCTGTTGTATTTTAAATTATTCTTTTCTATATATTTTAAGCAATCTGCAAATGTAATGCCTTTGCTACCCACCTTTTACCCTCATCCATCTAAAACCTCAACCTTCATATAACTTTGAATTTCTTTAATATCTCTCTATATTTTTTCCCATTAGTGGCAGTTCTGGATGACTTAAGTTTTACAGGCTCTTAACTTTTCTAACTTGGCTGACGTAGTTTCTCAACAGTGACAAACTTGCCATGCATCAGAAGATATATATATGTTTGGAAAATTTAGTGCCAGCAAACCAATAAAGTCTCTCCAGAGAAAAGCTTCCTGAACATCGCACAGGAGCAACACATCAATCAACTTCTTAATGCAGTCACTTTACTGCTTCCTTCTTTCCCTTTAATTATTTATTTATTTATTTAAAGAACTAGGCCAGGGGAAACAATTATTTCTGTAAAGTTTTATCTTTAGGTTATTATTGCGCATTCATCTCTTTATATTTTATTTATTGTTTGTTTTTCCAAATAGGATTGCTTTTCCCTAAAGGAAGTGAGAGAATTCTTTAAGAAGGTTTGATTGGGTTGCTTGTTTGTTTGGTTGGTTTTAAAATAAATGTAAAGAAAATGTTAAAATATTAAGATATATTTTAAAATTTAGAATTAATAGCAAAAAACAGTAATTGCAACCAAAATTTATGCTTGTGCAAATTAGATATTTCTTTAAAGATTTATTCCTTCTGCTTCATTTTGTGTTGATTTTGTTTATAAGACTCAGTCCAAGAAGAGAAAATAAACCTTTTCTTGTGAATAGTTAAAAAAACTCCAAACAAACAACAACATATTAACTGATTCAGTAAGACTAAATTTATTTCCAACACACTCTTGCTAGCTACCAGATGCTGTATGTGTACTGTTGCACTAGTAATTAATGGTAAGAACAGCCAAAGAAATGTTACAAATGGACAACAAAAATTAAAACTAGCGTTGAAAGAATTTGGATATGCTTGTAGCAGTAACAAGATACTTGATGGCCTTACTCACCACTGCCTTGCTATTTGCTCCTTCCATATCCATAAGATCACTGGGAATTGTTTAGTTGACTTTACTGGTTATATTGTCACTAGACATGACGTTTGCTGGTGTCCTAAAGAAGCATAGCTCATACTGAGGTATTTTCTCTCTCATCTGCATGTAATTACACATACATAGCATTAAGTGTTCATCATATGACACACAGAAATAGTCCATGGAAACAGATCAAAACACAGGTCTCCTCTGCAGGTGTCCTGATTTGTTGAGTGGGAAGAAATTATGTTTCCCATTGCTCCTTTTTTCTGGAGCAAACAAAAATACTGAATCATAAAAAAAAAAAAAAAAAATGCAAAGTCACAGCAGAGAGTGAAAATGTGTGACTGCTTGAAAAAGTGTGGTGCCGTGTGGGAAAGAGATGCAAGCTTGAGTCCTCTCATGCTGGAGACACTTTACAAAGGTCCTTTAGTCTCTGAAATATAGAAAAGATGGAAGTGCACAGGCATCCCTTTCTTGTTTCACTGGGATTTTTAATAAAAGCATTTGTGGCCTCAGTGTTGTCTACAGAGATTACTCCCGATGTGGGATTGATGCTAACAGGTTCTGAGGATCCTGATGAGACATATTCATGGCCTTGGTGCTGAACTGCTTAGGTGTGTTAAGGTAACAGAAGTTCTTAGTATTTATATAAGTAAAGAGATTTCATAAGGAATTTGGGAAATTCTATTGATGATAACTGAGATATGTATAGAATTTAAGCACCCAAGAGCTTACTGTTTTTCAAAAGACAATTGACCTTTAACTCTTTTCATGACAAATCTCCTCTAAAAATATTCCAGATAACCCGTTCAAGCCATTGCAATTGATTGATACTTTTCTACTGGTTTTGTTGCTTTCTACTTCTCTTGTCAACTAACACTCACACCATATCACTGTTGTCTATAACATGACAGGACAGATGTAAGGTCCAAGGAAGTCAATAGCCCTCTTTCAAATTACTTAAAAGGAGCATAGATAAAAATCTGAGCTTACAGTTCATATGAAAGCTGACACATAAAAAGTAAGTTTATTCTTTCTTTTTATAGAAAAGGAGCTTCACAGGAATAGGTCTCAGATGTCAATGCCATGGTATGCACAATATTCTGAATGCAAGTGGGTTTTCTTTGTACACAGAATTATAGTACTCAGGAGAGGCACCCTCAGCTGCTGGAAAATGGAAATCAACATTGGAAAATTAGGTAACAGAGTATGCTGCTCTTGCATAATTGGGTTTCTCATCACTTCCTACAAGCACAGCCAGCATTTACCAGTGTGATGCTGAAGGATGCAAATATTTGCTCCACAAACAATAGGTGGGCTTTTAAAGACACTAGTTGAAGCTCTTGAATCTATCTGATTAGGACTTGTGTGCCGATAAAAGTGCAGAAATTAGAAAAAAAGCTTGCAAATGTAGTCATAATGAGAAAGGGGAAAGGGGTTGTGTTTGGGACATGATTAGCTGGTAATCAGTAAAGAACAAACTGATTATTAGCTGTTCAATTCCTGTCAGTCTTAGGGGATTCCACTCAGTGGCCTAATTAAACTGAGTTTGAAGTCCTCACATCTCCATTCAGTGGCAATTTCATTATAATATTCAGGTCTTTGCATGAGCTTTGCCTTCCCTCTCTTTAATCATATGTTTTGCATTTGTGTAACAACTTCCCTGATTAGTTTCTCAACAGAATTAGCTTCTGATAACTGCATGGCTTATGAAAGCAAATGTCACATATAAGACAATCCAGATATTAGAATTTTTTATCAACACCAGAATTAAAAAAAAATCAACTAACATAAGCATTTTTAATTAAGATTTTCATTAGATGGAAAATGACTAGCTCTTAAAAAGTTAATAATTTTTAAATTACAAAGTTGGCTGTATTATTTTTAATTGCTGGTTTAGTCCATGTGCATGACTGCCAATGGGTCTGGTTGACTCCAAGAGTTCAGCCACAAAGCTGAACTGAGAATCTCACCACTACAGCCCAGCTGAAGGACCAAGTGGTCCAGGACACAAGCCTTAAGAAAACTGGCCTGTCCCTTTTCCAGCAGAGGGCCTATGACCTGTATATACCAAGTACTTAAAGAAAGATGGATAGGCTAGCTTGGATCTGGACTATCCTGAATATTTCCCAAATGCTAGAACTTTATTGATACTTAAAAGACAACTTGGTATTTTTTTTCCTTCAACTGTTTGGTGTTTCTGCCTCATCTGTACTTTTTACTTGTTGGTGGAATCTGGGAAAAGAAAGACAAACTCATAAGAAATGAAGTGAGGCAGATGTATACATTATCATGTCATGTTGATATACTGGAAACTTGAGAAGACAATTTATGCTCTATTTCTTATTTGAATGTTATAACCCGACCCCCTTTATGCAAACTCAACTTTTACTCCTGGCTTTTGGTTGTGGTGTTTTGCTTTTTTTTCCCCTTTCTTCTTTTTCTTTTTAATTTTTTTTTAATTGGTAAAAATTGAGGCTCATAAAGGAAAAGAAATAAATCTCAATTCTTCCTTCCTCTGGAAGCATAATAAGGGGATTAAGGGTATATATTAGGTTCAAATGCTGAATTTTTTTTACTCAAAATGCTTGTTGCAATTGAATTCATTGGGTTTTCCTATGCCAAAAGTTTGGATGGGGAGTCTAAATTGTCTCAGTGGTTACTGTCTATATAAAGTGTAGTTTAAGTTTCACAATTTGAAGCAGATGAAGAGAGATTCTCGTGAAGATGTTTGCATTAAATATATAGTATTCTATGAAGTTATGTTGTCAGTAAAATGTGTATCAGGTAGCCTAAAGGAGTACCTTATGGGGATGGGAACATTGTGGAAATTGTTGTAAAGTGTCATATCCCAGGACTGTGAAACAACACTGTTAAGGCATTCATGGGGGTGATTGTTTGTTTATTTTTCTTGGATGTTTGCTTGCTGTATCCTGTGTTGGCATATTTTCCTCCATTTCTGTTCCACAATGTGTAATTCATTCACATCAGAGAGTTGTTAATGAAGGTTTTGAAACGTAGTAACTGTTAATTAAATTTCAAAATATTTCTATAGTTAATTGTTGTAGCTGTAATGGTTTTAGCAGGGAAATCAAGGCATATCCTAAAAGTTGAAATAGTGGAAATGCAGAGATAAAAAGCAAGGAATCCTGTCTCCCTTGATGCCATTTCATCCACTCTTGTGACTTCTAGCAGGAAAATAACATTTACTTCAGAAAAAGATGCATAGGAGAATTAAAGCATTTCATCAAGTGTGGAAGAAAACTCATATTTGACAGCATACATTTCCAAAGAGTAAAGGGACTATTTTCACTGATATGGGGGTCATTCATAGTTTTCCTTTTCTTTTAAAATGATGTACACAAATAATGTAGAGAACCACCACCTGTTTGACTGCTACAAGGCCTGTGTTGTCAGTCCATGTGAGTAATGGCAGAAAATGGTACTAGTCTAGCTGACGTGATGTTGGAGGAAGACTGAGGTTTATTTCAGTGCAAACAACTATCTTTTAAATTTTTTACCTACCACATCATGCATCTTAACTGAATGAATAGATCCTCTACATGGGCATGATACAGATTTTCTCAGATTTATTGTTTTCTCTAAGACACTACTTATATGATCTAATTTTTTGCCATATCCCTTAAAAAGCGGCTTTGAATGCTAAATTCTTACATATTAATTCTCTAAACTATTATTTGTCATTCAAGAGAGTCAAAAACATTTATAAAAATAAAACTTTATGCTGTTTCAAACACTGAAAATCTGTATTGTTTGCAGTTCTTGTACACTGCATCATTCTATGGGTAAATTGATTGAATGTCATCTAACCCAAAGAAATGTTGGAGTAGATCCTCAGATGGTGTAAATCAGTGTTAGCCTTGCCCTTTTCTGCAGATCTTGCTGGAAATAAGGATGATTTGGAATGTTAATGTTGCTGCTTCTTGGAGGTTTATTGATTTGTTCTACTTAGTTAAAAAAAAAAGAGGGAAATGAAAACTATTTGTCAGAAGAAGAAGACAGTAAGAAGAGAAGACACTCAGCTTTCATTTGAACTCTTATACTGAATAACTTTAGTTACTGGTCATACACTGAAAAAAAACGAAGGAGCTATTGGTCTTGTAAGAAGAGTAATATTCAATCATCACAAAGGCCCCTGTGAAACCATTTAAACAGCTTTATTGATTTTTCCCCGGTTGACAGTGTTTAATTCAAACAACTCTCAAGGAGTACAAGCATCACTGCGGGCAAATTATCAAGTGTTCTGGCCTCTATCACTCTTTGGCCACCACTGATACCACTTCAAGTGACAAAAGGGAGCATTTCTCCCCCTCTAGTCTCTGCATTGTTCTGTGTTAAGCCAACAAAGACAGTGTAAAGTGAAGTCTGAACCTCTGACCTTTGCTTAAACTATTGAGAGGAAAATAAATGCCCTGTGTGCATACTTTTCTCACCAGTTACTGCCAGGATGACAAATAATTTTTTTAAGGGGCTGAGGCTGCCTTTATGAAATACATCCATGACAATTCCTCATTAACACTCGGAAAGGACACATCGGGTCCCCTGCACATATACAAGCATCATTCAAAATAAGTACTGAGTAAGCAGTAGATCTGCTACAGAAAGTGTTAGTCTGCCTAACAATTTATAGGAGCAAGTATAGTAAATAGAAAGTCCTGGGAACAAGCAAGGTTGCTCTGTGCCTCTGTGGGTACATTATGTATCTATTATATCAAGATGATTGCAACTAGGAACCTTCTATTTCCCTTCACTCTGTAAAGACCAGTGCAGTGAGAATCTGCTTATTCTTACAGGAAAAAATGTCCCCCTTATTTTCTCACAGCAGGCAGAAACTGATGTTCTACAGATACATCTCATTTGGACGTAAGATGCCATTCTTCTGCCCATATAGAAGCATGGACTTTGGATATACTGACTGGACTGAGACTCCTGAATCCCTTTTAGAAATAACAATTACATTTTCAAGGAGTCTTTCCTTCTTGTATAGACCCCAGCAGAAAGATTTTATAACTTAGGGTTAACTGATTCCATTTTGACATTAACTTTTCAAAAGCCTATTTTTTGAAAAACAAACAAACCAAGCCAAAACAAACCCCAAATGATCAGCACTATTTAAAAACACATGTATCTGAATAAGGAAGATTTGACTTGGAAAAAAATGACATTAGAATAGAAAATGGACTTGAAAGAAATATATATGGTTTTGTAAAAAAACCTCCAGCACTACACTTCCCAAAACATAGAATATCTAATGAGAGCAAAGTCACAGAAACTTCTTCAGCATTGAATCTTGTGATGTCAATGGATGAAACAAAATGTTTTCCTGCAAAAATAATATGAATTTTGTTTTCCCTGGTCTAAGAAAGACAAAAAGAAAGAGTCGGTGATAAAAATGAAATACAGAAAATTATAAGAACTGCTCATCTAACAATAAAAAGTTGCAACAGATTATAATTGATTAGGATTTATTAAATAAAAGAAAGAATAAGTCAACAAATAGAGTAAATAAGCATCATGTCAGAACAAACAAGAGAAGCATACATGATATATTATGAAGCTGTTTTAGTAAAACATTAAAGCAAGATACTTAACAGACATATCTGAAAGTGGATGAGGAGATGAATTCCCTTTCAAACTGTGTCTTTCAGGAAAGGATTTTTTTTTTTTTTTTGTGGAAAGGTGTGTCAGCTCATGGTTAGTAAGTGAGGCAGCATAAAAACAGGCATTGGTGAGAAAATGTTGAGGCAGTTGGAAAATATGAACACAAATTTCTTCTGTGGATTTTTTTACTGTATGTTCATCCAGCTTCTAAGACAGCTTTGTAACACACTTTGCAACTCAATGGCTACTGTTGTGGAGAACCCGTGGAAGGAAAATCATGGAGGATGGAAAAAAAGCAAAGTCAGTCTACTTCAAAAATGATAAATTATATTGGTATTATTTGTAATAATAAGCAAAATTCTACTAATACTTAGAAAAGTCATATATGTTGAAGACACTGGGGCCACAAACTAAAGCCAAAAGTAAAGAATAAGCCATAAACATGCAATTTTTCATAATTTTTAAATTTACTTGTACAAAGTAAAAAATTTGACAACCATCGAGATTTCCATTTATTTGTTTTGTTAGTGTATCTTCTCCGAATGACAGAATTGAACTTGCTTCAGAAATGTGACTTAAAACTTCAAAATAAGTGAAATTCTACAATGTAATAAGAGAAAAGCCTGAAATACTTTCAAAAATGATATTAAAGATGCTTCAAAGAGCTTGGAAACCTGAGCTTTTCTTTCAGGTTCTCTTCAAAAGGCTTTCTTTCTTAAATTATTTTGAGCACTTCTATAGAACCAAGACCAACTGGAAGCCTAGACTTGGCCCTGTGAACTATGTAGCTGATGAATGATAGCTAAGGTACATTTTGTACTTATTTTAAGTGCAATGTCAGTTCTTAACCCCTATGAATCTCTCTAATTTTTCTGCGATTCTATGTGCAAGCATTAAAATTTTTTGAATTTTTTTCAGCACATCTAGCATAGCAACAGAAAATTATTATAAAGACAACAGAAATCTGAGAAAGAGTATATCACATAAAGTTGACAAGCTCACCAATGTTGCAGTGTGCAACATATGGTTGCTTCCACTGCCTTATTGTTCTTTTGTTTTGGTTTATTCCATGAGTCAATCTATCTTTCCCCTCCCTGGTTTTCGAGACTGTTCCCTGTCATTTATTAAACCTCCTCCCCTTGGACACTGCCTGTCAATCGGCTGCCTCTCCCTTTCACCTAGAAAGTTCTAGGAAGGGCTTCGAGTGATAGGCTGGGGTCCCTGGGATCCCTCCCTTCTCGTTGCTGTTTGGTCTCCTGTCATGCCAGTTATTGTTGTATCCCCCCACCTCTTGTTCATGATTGGAAAGTTGTTGGTTACCACCCCTTGTTACACCCCCGGTACAAAATGCACTGTACAGCCCTGGTCAGGGCTCTCGTCTGCTGGGTCCCCTTGGCTGAGGGGCTCCTCCCGGAGCCCTAATAAACTGAAATTCACCCCCAGACTTGAGACTGCCTCCTTTTCTTCGCCTTTGTCTGCTGCCAGCCCACATCATACAGGATAAGAGGGAGAAGAACCCACAGCAGCAGCTCCGAGTCACTGAGCAGGTGACAGCTTGGGACAGAGAGCTGCACTTTTTACTGGAGCTGTTCCCACAGCTAGCCGGGACAGTGAGGGTTCCCTCACCAGTCGGGCTACAGCGACACACCAACATCTGGAAATCAAAAATAAAATGGACCTGCATATGAAAATTAGTTGTTTTCAAAGGAAAATTTAGACATAAAATGTTTTTGATACCTCTTTATGGAGTATTTTAAGTGGATTCATTTAAAAAGAAAAGTATTTTGTGATTCAGTATTCCACAGAATTAAGTATGCTCGAACTTCTTTTCCCAGATGGACATTCCAAGGACTAGAGGCAGATGGGTAATTTTGCCTCAGCAATAGGCAATTATGCTTCCTCAATTAAGGATTTCTGCTCAAGAAATATGAAAGTTCAATACCAGAATCTGGAGGCACTGGGCTCAGGATAAATGGCAGAAACAAGCTGAAAGCACCTGTTCTGTTTTCTGCTGTTGTCACTGCTGCACTACTTTCTCTTACTTCATTATGGGAAGTATTTAAGCGGACAGCCCAAGAATCATCTGGCCATTTGTAAGGGAAGCGTATTTATATCCTCCCATCTCTCAGCTTTGATCTTTGCCTCCAGGCTGTATTACCGTAACGTGCTTTATTCGGAGTTACCCTTGAAAACCGCTTACAGATTGCAACTCGTGTTGAATGCAGCAGCATGACTGATCAAGGACCTTTTCCTGCAGGACTCATGCAAACTCAACTGTCTGCCTATTATTCAAGATGTGTGCTCAAGGTCTCCTATAAGTGTTAGAGTTTTACACTATCCCCTTCATTTTCACCTCAACTTTAAAACAAGTGAGGGTTGGAATTTCTAACTGCCAAGCATAAGTATCTTTTCAGATAAGATCAACTTTCTTTTCATCAGAAATGAAAAAAACAGAAGGTTTAATTGCCTGTATTCTTCAGTGAACCATAAAATACTTGACTGGAGTTATGATATATGAGAAGCCTTTAGTGGAGTTAGAGAAAGAATTTCCCCATTCTAAGAAAGCAATGAATGTCCTAAAAATGCCCTAAGTATGTTTCTAGCAATATAGGGACAAGGCATTAGGAATCAGGAAAAAACCAAGGGCTCTAGAGAGGGGTGAAAAAACCAGGATTACCTTGCATCTCAGAAAACTGGGGTTTTACAGAGAAGAGCACAGAAGTCACTGCAGTTTCTTTGAACCCCTATAGCATTCTATCCATGTTTTATATATTTTGATAGGTATTATTTTCTCTCTCTTAAGGTACTGACATGCATCTTTAGGATACTTTTTCCATTTTAAATTCCAAGCCTAACTTCAGGTTCCCTCTTCACTGTATACCTAACCATCTATACCACATATACGTAACCATTCACGCCCGTATCTACTACCACCACCACCACCACACATACAGCAAAGCCAAACCAAACAAGCAAAAAGAGCAAACCAACCCAGCAGCCTGACAACTCATAGATATTAGATTTAATGGCATGCACACGTCCAGTATTTTGGTCTGAGGCTGCAGACCTGTATGTCCTGTGAGCAGTGGCTAAGGATTTTGTGTTTACCTAGCTTGCCAAGGAAAATAGACTGAGTGGCCATTGCTGTCTACAACTTTCTAAGGAGGACAAGTGGAAAGGAGGGGTGCTGACCTCTTCTCCCTGGTATCCAGTGATTGGATGCATGAGAATGATTCACGACTGTGTTGGGAGAGGTTCAGACTTGACCTTAGGAACCATTTCTTTACTGAGAGCATAATCCAACACTGGAACAAGTTTCCTAGATGTCCCAAGCCTGTCAGTGTTTAAGAGGCATT
Organism: Nicator chloris; assembly: GCA_013400495.1. Lineage (NCBI taxonomy): Eukaryota > Metazoa > Chordata > Aves > Passeriformes > Pycnonotidae > Nicator > Nicator chloris. The sequence continues at coordinate 5,098 of WAAE01008870.1, read as the reverse complement.
AGGACATTGCTCTTAGGTACTTTAACTTTTGGTCAGCCCAGAGGTAACCAAGCAGTTGGACCAGATAATCACTTTCAAGAAACACCTATTCTATTCCATTCTATTTTCTGGCATGAGGGAAAGAAAGAAAAAGAAAAAGAAAAAGAAAAAGAAAAAGAAAAAGAAAAAGAAAAAGAAAAAGAAAAAGAAAAANAAAAAGAAAAAGAAAAAGAAAAAGAAAAAGAAAAAGAAAAAGAAAAAGAAAAAGAAAAAGAAAAAGAAGGGGGCTTGTACCAAAATGGGCAGAAGGACAACATAAGTAAAATTTAGAAAGAATAGGAAGTTATGTTGGTTTTGGACCATTAAAAGTTGTGAAGGAAATGATCAAAAGATCCAAATCGAACGTCTACTTAAGGCAGATTCAAATGTTACAATAACTCAACAGAGAAAAAGGAATTCCCTTAAAACATCAGTTACATGAAAAATTAGTTTGACATGGAACAAGGGAAGGGTTTTTTCGAAAGTGTGTAGCACTTCTCAGTCTATTAGAAAAATGAAAGCTTGTTCAAGTTTCCCTTTAAAAGTTAAGCACCCATGCCTCTGTAATGATGATGATTTGATAGCTAGCTGAGAAGCCTGTGCTTGTTAGTGTTCTGAAAATTTCTTGTTCGGATAGTGTCAGTCATTTCTAAAATTTATTTAGGAGGCTTCATGAGCTGTGACAGAGGTACTGACGATGAGCAGGTGACTTCTGTGAAAGATGCCTTGCCCTAGGTACCAAAACCTCATTTGAATTCATGAAAGGGGAACATCAAAGGCCTTTGTATACACAAGTTAAAATTTTCCTGAATCCACATATGATCTCCGTGAGATAAATAGCCATCTTTACAACTTCACTGTGATGTCATTGTCATCAGCATTGAGTTACCATCCATACCATTGTCTCATCATCTACGGCTCATAGCAGAAAGAGCCTGAAGTTTCTATTTGTATTTGTATCTCCTACATCTATGAGCCTGTCATAGCAGGGTACTGGGCATGGAGCACTATTGCAAGGTTATATAATTGTCACCACCTTCATGATTCTTACAAAATGAGAATAGCAAACATTTAGTGTTCATAAAGAAAGATTTCTCACTGATTCCCAGAGCAAACTAAGTACATAAATAAGAAAATTTTGCATTGTTAATTAAGGATGCTTTCAATTTTGAAGTATTTTTCTCATTCTTTATACCTGTGTGCCCATATCCTATATATATATAATTCATATATTTAACTTTTTAAGCAGATTGATGATTATCCAAATATAAACAAATAGCATCAGGTACACACTACAATATTGCTAGTTAAATTATAGGTTGGCAATGCATAAACACATCTCTCTTGCAAATGTAGATGTGGTAACTCTCCATTCTGTTTTGTTTTGATCTCTTTCCTCTACATGAAATTTGTGTTGGACAGCTTATGAGAATAGTTACATTGATTATAATTGACCATAAGTTTAACTTTTGCATTAAGTTTAAAAATGTTACTTTTCATGAATATAAGTTAAAGCTTGTTTTCCTAAACTAATATATTATTGCCTAACATGAAAATATCTCTGCAGTGTCTGATGATTTGGGCCCACAGGAGGAAACTGGTATTATTTTCCTTGCTAAGAGGGAAATCCTGCTGTTGGTGCTGTTGCCTGGAAGTAGAAGAAACCTTCCCAAGCAAAGTTAGGGTGATGATATAAAAGCAAACTTTTACTTGAAAGCCTTCAGGTACACAGCATGGCAAAAACTGCAGAGGGTACAGTAATTTTATAATTCTTATAAGGTTAGTGGATAAGTATTCATATCATATATTGTCCAATTAGAAGGTTAGTTGGTTAGGTAATAATTCCCTGGGTCCTGCCCCACTGGAAGGAGTCCAGGGGCTTCTTTTCCCTACTTTTTCTTTTCCCATAACTTTTGTTATGTCTTCCAAGACCCTGGTTGGAAAAGAGAACATCCTTCCAGTTGGTTCTCTTCTTGGAATAAGACTTAACAATATTTTAGGAATGTGTTTAGAAGGTTAGCTTATTGTTCCTAAATGTAGGGGAAAAGGGTAGGAAAAATACTAGGAGCTACAGCAATGCATTAGCCATTTACAAAGCTACAGATATATGAAAAATATAAACCCTACAAATATTGGGCATGAGTGCCAGGCCTTGGATTCTCGGACTAACTGCTCAAACCATCCAAGACTTTTCACACCCAAACTGAAGCACTGTGCATGATAAAAAACATATCTTAGAACAGCATTTGTTTTCATCAAGAGAAATACATACTGAGAAGGGGTGAAACTACAGAAAGCTGGGGAGGGTTAAAGCAATGGCTAAAAGTTATTGCTATATCTGATTTGCTTGCCCTGAATTTGTAACTACAAGGCTGTTTGTGCATGCATTTTCCTACCAGTTAGAAACATGAGATCAGTTGCCTTGATTAGTCATTGGCAGGCTGTTAGAGAGAAAAAACCACCTCTGGACACAACTACTTGCAGGTCATCCTGAGATTCTCCAAGTTAAGGGTAAGCCAATTCCCTCTAGATGACACAGTGCATCTCTGTCAATATTATATACACTGTTTATTGTCTGAGAGGCTTTTAGCTCCACAGCTTGTCTGACTTCAGCGAATTAACCCTCCCTTGTTGCAAGGCGTAGCGGCTACACTTGGATGCTACACCCTTTCTCAAACATGCCTAGCCCATGCTAGCTTTGGCCTCAGTGTGCCTTCAGAACTGTGCATCCTGCTGCCACATCCTTTAAGTGCAGTTGATATTGAACTGTACAGAGAGCAGTTCTGTCTCCTCACCCTGAAGTGCCCCCCTTTTGTGACTCCTAGGTGCTTCATTCAGCACTCCACTTGACACTTCTCAATATAATACACTCAGTGTCATAGCTAGAGAAAACTGGCTTTAGTTTTATGTTCTTTAACGGCATCTACTACTCCCCTTTTTGCTTTGGAGAGAGTAGCACTCGGGTTCAGATGCTGGGGGCATTGCACTTCACAACCACCGTATTTCACAATCCAGAAGAAGCAGGGGTCTCCTAAGTGGAGAGTGACATCACCAGGGTCATACACTAACAACCCAAGACAGCAATAGTTCTCTAATTAATTCTTACTGCTTCAGCTTCCACAGTAGCAGGCCTTTCCCATATCATCCTGCTATTATTCATGGCTCCATTATAGCTCCTCACAACTCGTCCCTCCAGTGAATCTTTCAAAAGGTGTGAGGTACCATGATGTATCCAGAAGAAGGCTATAAAATTCACTGTTTCCTACAAAGTTTTCACATCATTTTAGCTTCTTTCATTCATTGTACTGTTTGTCACAATGCAATTCATCCCAGTTAGAAACCTGTTAGCTCTGTGGGTGTTGTACATGAGCAATGATCATGCAAGCAGGCCATATGGGCCCCATCTGCTTCCAAGGAAGTAGCTATGGTTTGGCCATTGACATCAAAGGTAACAAGGCCATGTCCTTCATAAGCAGAAGCCACAAAAATTCCTGAACAGACAGCAGGTGCACAGGAAGACAGAGAGGCAAAGCCAGGTTCTCCAGGGTTACCTGCAGTATCAGTGATAATGTGTCTGTTCAGTGTTTTATTGGTATACTCTCCAGCCCACTCTCTACTGGCTGATATTTCTTCTCTAAAAAAGTATTAATTGCATCCATTTTTTTTCTAACAGGTGTTGCTCCCTTTTTGTTGTTGAGGCTTTTGAGATTGTTTCTTCTTTTTATCTTTTTTTTCTTTCTTTGTATCTATTTTTCTCCTTGCATGCTACTGAAGAGCACCCTTAATTTATGGTTGCTGACTGACTTTCATAACTTGTTTTCAGTGAAAGAGTTATACTGAAGTCCTGGCCAAATGACTGCACAATGCTCTGGAAATTTTTTTTTCCCCCTGTTAATTTGTTTCTTAAAAAGAAAAAGAAAAAATAGATTTATTATTACATTTTACATTATCTGAAGAGAGGATCCCCTATAGTAATTTTATATTTATGGATTCATTCATATAGTATCTAATATTGAAAAAATATTACAGAAATACAATGCCATGATAGAGACTGGTATAACTTAGGATGTGATTAGAAAGAGAAATGAGAATAGCACTTGGACCTGTTCTGCTAATGGACTAAGTCATAAAATAACCCAGGCCTTTTTTTATAATTTAGATGCATATGATTAGTTTTATTAGGCAAGTATACTCTTCCAGGTTAAGATCTATCAGCTAAACCAGTGCCAAAAGCCCTCCAAAACCCTAACCTTTAGGCTGGTGAGATATCATACTCATCTAACACCGTGTCTGAGCATTGACCCTCAGGGCAGGATCTAATGCTAATGAGAAATATTTATCTGACCAGTGAAAGCTGCTTTCCCCAGCACTCTTTTTCTTAACTGGCTGCCCTTCTTATGGAAAATCCTAGAGCTGTTCTGCTTCTTTATATGGGCTTCTTTCATTTTTCAGAAAACCTGGGTTTAACTGCTGTGTTCCCCACTATGTAGACAGATAAATTCTTTTCACCAGAGATGATCCACACCTATAATTTATCATATTGAAGAATGCCTCATTGTATCAGCAATTCTAAACTATTAATAGGTGTTAACTGGCTTTCTGTCATTCCTTGTATTGATTTAAAAGTATATATATACTTTAAAGAGATATAAAAAAACATAAGTATGAGCTGAATTTTTAAAAGCAGATTACCTTTTCCTGAGTATGTATTTTCAGTAATCCAGAACTAATTCTGGATATGGGTCTAAATTAGTACTACCTTTCAGTGTAATTAAACCATTTGTTTTTGATGAGAGATAAAACGTTTCGACATATCTAGCTGGATTACCATTGCACTTACAAGACAAAATTAAGAAGCCTACTTACATCAGGATTTAGATATCCATTATGCTGTCACAGAGAGGGTATGACAAGATGTAACTCATCTCTGCCACAACATCTGAGGAACTTCAACCAGGCTGTGGAACTAAAGGAAGTGATGATGTCAGCATTTTTTTCCAAAATGTCACAATTTGTGTAAAATATTTAGTTATTCACTAGTCTATGTGACCGAGTGCTTCTTTTCCAGGAAAAAAAAAAA
>WAAE01008867.1:0-13537 GCA_013400495.1 Nicator chloris | reverse complement strand
TAATAATCCTCTCTCTACCTCCGCTAATGAATGTCATTGATTTGATGCACCTACTTTACAAGCCCTTTAACTCCCCGTGAGATATTTGCCTCATTTTTCTAACGGGAATGTTGCACTGCAAGGTGGTTACATTGCTCCTGTAAACCTCACTGAAAACCACACATTCCTGCTTTTGCTGAACTATTTTCTGGACCTAGAATATAATGTTCTCCCTACATAATTGGATATGTGTCTGGGACAGTGAGGGGGAAATGGGAGACCTGCTTGAGCAGTGGAGGATGCACTGTCCTTGAAAGTACCTGTCCTTCATCACAATTATCTCCTTTCCATAGGGGAAAAAATATTTGGGTTTGGAACTTTTGGGGCAGTTAACATAACATGACAATACAACCTATTTCAATTGTAAAGTGCTGGTGGTAAAAGCAAACTATTATTCACATCTATATAAACACTATCATAATGGATGCTTGGAGGCCTTTTATGAGTAAAAAAGATCAATAATAAGATGAGGACATTTCATTTTCTGGGGAAATAACAGATGTCTCACTTTTAATATTTTTGTAATGAATCAGAATTTAAATAAAATATTTAAAAAATCCATGGAGTGTAACGTTCAAAAAATATTTCTTTAGAATGAAACATTTCTTTAATCACTTCTTGACTAAGCTTTTTTTTTTTTTACTAAGTCTGACATGCAGGTTTTCATGTTGCTTACTTTTACATACTGAAATCTGATGCTTCCTGGTAACTGACACTGATTCTGCTCAATTCCTTGTAAATCCCCTAACAGATTATGTTTCCATATTGCACCAAATGATATGCAGTTGCTGAAAAGTTGTGTCACTTGAAGCCTCAATTCATTATGAACAGCATACCTCATGCACTCATAAGAGAGTATAGGTTAATCAGAGTTATACTTTCCAGGATGTTGTGAAGCACACACACACACAAAAAGAATCTTTTAGCAAAAAAATAACACAAATCAGCAGGGCAAGTGTAAAATGTAACCTTCAACTGCCTGGTACTCCACATGCCAATGATCTCTAGGATTTGTCAAAACTTCTGCTGAAGCCTTCAGATTCCACACCACATTTCTTATGGCAGCTCTTCAAAGAGGTGACGCAAATTTCTACAAATTTTCATAGAAAACGTGTCTAGTGTTCAACCATAAACTAAATAAATCATACACAGAACCTAAAATTCTGAAGAATGTTCTGGTAGCTGATTAATTATTGATCTTTATTTACACAGTTGTATTTAAATAAGTCTCGGTGGTGACACAACATGAACAATCTGGATATATAAACAACAGATATTACTACCAGTAACAAGATGAAAGCAGTTTCAAGTTTGGGAGATGGATCAGAAAAAAAGATTTTCCATGTAGATCTCTCCATTTTACCACTATGTCTAAGTAAGTTACTCACACAGTTATGGAGCAGAACTGCCATATATTCCAGGACTCCTTATTCCCAGGTTTGCACCTGAATAACACAGCAATTCTTTCTCTTATTCCTGGCATTGACTGTTGCTCCTGTAATTGCCTTCACTGTTATGAGTATTTTTTTCCCCTTTCCCTATAAAAGAAGTTACAGCTTGTCTCTGTAGAAGATAAAACCTGAGTAACTGCTGTACCAAAGAAATGCAGCAGGTTTTGCAATAATGTGAAGAACGGGAGATATGCGACTTGTGGGCAATTAAATACATTCGACACACAGGCCTATTGGAGAGCCACTTATTTTTAACTCCTTTTACTTATTTTTCTCTAAAAAAAAGGGCTTTATCCCTCAGATTCTCTCTGAAGAAACTTTGAGACCAGCCATGACAGGACTCACGTTGTTAAGCCTGCTGGGTAGCGCCAGAACAAAACGTGATGACAGAGTCACCCACAGAGAGAGCTGTCTTATTTATCTCCATGCTGGCAAACTGATGCACTCCTAGCTGTAGTAGTTTTCCCCGTAATCATTTGTATTATTATTTATAACAAATTACATGTCAAGGGCACAATGGCAGATTGGTGTGTCCCATTTATTTTTTGTATGAGGGGTGGAGGGCATAAAAGGCTATTACTTTTACTAGAAATACATTGACAATTTATTTTACCTGTGAACTAAGAAGTCCTTTGCATTAAAACTTTTATGAGACAGATAGAACAAGAAAGAGACAGACTCAGACAGACTTAAGAGATGGAAGGAGAGAAAAGGGGAAGTGGGAGACTGAGGCTTGGAGAAGAGTCAGATTTGAGTATGAGGTGAAATGGTACATTTAATTACAGCATATTTATTAAGACAAAGTTGTTTTCTAGAAAAAACATTATTAAGTGCACATTTTCCAAGAGATCTGCTGATGAATATTTAGTTCAAGATAGTCTACTGATGACACTAGCAGATGATGTATTTTTTAAAAGAATGATGTAACATTGTCTTCAAGGAGATGTTGAAGGTTGTTGGTTGCAAGCTTTATGTAGGAGTTACTGCGTGATTTTCAAGGAAGGAATGCATCCTAAACAAGGAGAAGGGGAGGAAAAGGCAGTTCAGAACAAAGTCTAAGCATCACAATTAGATTAATAAGCAACTGAGTGCAAGAGAAGAAAAATGTGAAAATATTTGTGAAAGAAGTACGGAGAGGAAGAATAAAACCTTGAACTCTGTGGCCTGTGTTCACACAAGATGATTGTAATTGTCCTTTTTGGCCTTAAAAATCCATGAATCTATGAATGAATGAATGAATCTATGATTCTGGGACAAAAGCTGAGAGAGGGTTCAAAGATTGCAGGTCCAAAGTCAAACTCATCAGTGAGGACTTATGAAAAGACATGATTGATGACAAACCTTGTCCTTAGATTGTACGTGAGCCTACTGCTTTTTAAAAGTGACACTTGTCACTTTTCCATCTCAGCAGGAGGAGAAGAAAAACATATATATAATCTTTGTCAACATCAATTTTTCTTTCAGGTTTATTGCAATCATAAACTGTACTGCACAATGAAAAAATACAGTGTCACCTTGGGTCCATCAAACTTGACACTAAAAGGTTAAATGGATTTCTTAGCTTAGCTGGATCCAAAAAGGAAGAGTACCCACAGAATACAAGCTGCACAGAGTAATACTTTCCTTTCTTTTCTTTTTCTTGCAATTGCAGACAAACTTTACAGACAAGCAATGGACATTGTATTCAGCTCAGCAGCACAAAGGTAATTGTATCAATAAGTTCCAAATATTTGAAGGTTCTTTCAATGGGTGATTTGCAGTGCTAGGCATTATGGCTCCAAAGAGATACACAGATTGAAAGTTGGTACATATGAGGTAGCAAGCCAGTCAGCTGTACTGTTTGCACCAAACTGGGTGGAGTTGTCCTCACTGAGCCTTCCTTTAACCTGCTAGACTAAGCATTTCCTTTTTCCTCTTCATTTTCAAACCCAGTCTTATTGCATCTCTTTCTCTTTTTCTCCTTTATCACTCCCTTGGCTGTGCTCCTACACTTGACTGTTCTTTTAAAATTCTGCAACTGCACAGATTTAAGACAAGAACAGTGAGACAAGAATGAGCTGTTTATACCTATATTGGAACTGGTGAGAAACTTTACTAATTTTTGTTTGTTTTTCTTCATGAAGCAAAAGAAACAACCAACCAACCAAACAAAAAACCCCAAACACCTGAATGCTTCTGGCTTTAAGACATAGAATATCTTACATTCTGCTGTCCCTGCTACTTTCTGGAGGGAAACCAGTCAGATTTACACTGGCTTGGAGAAAGTAGATACTGGTAAAATTTCTGCTGAATGGAAAGTCATGAGCTTGTAATGAATAATTTTTTTTTTTTATTGCAACTTTATATCACTGATTAAATAGCTAGAGTGTTCAGCTGCTTGTTTAAAATATTTTAGAGAGAATAGAAGGAAAATACTAATAGAACCATGTAAGTATGTAGCTGATGAGTTTGCATTCATTTAACCTTGTACAGCATGGAAAGGAAAATGGGGGGGGAGGAACCCTCTGCAATTAAGAAGTTGGTTCCCATGGCATTTGTGAGCTCCAGTCTGAGCTCTGCACTAGGATCTATATGCACCTCCATTCACCTTTTGAAAGGTCAGGCATGCTATGAAAACTAAACACCTAAAGTGCATATGCCACTCCACTCCTGCAAATGACTGCTTAGGAATCTGAAAGGTGGATGGAACAAAGGGTTTGCAGGATTTGCACGTTCTCTCAGAGCTGAGCCACCTGTGAAGGAGAAGCAGTCAAACCCAAAACTTACCTCTGCTTCTGCCTCTATGTACAATTAATAGGGCACATGAAAATTAAGCACTGGAAACATAACAAACAAATTCCCTGCCTTTACTAGGCCCTAATAGAAAGATTTTTTTACAATAGTGTCTCCTTTACTACGTTCTGCAGTAAAGGCTTATTAACCGATGTTAAAGAAAAAGCGAGTAAGCATTTACACCAGACAAACTGCAGGTAAGGAATCCAGAGGATAAGAGATGCTAAAAAAACCATAGCCCTAAAATGAAGTTTCATGACAAAACTAATCAGATCTTAATGTTCATCACAAACTTTGCACTACAAAATAAAACAGGAAAATCAAAAAAAAACAGCCACTGAGATGCCAGTTATTTCTATTCAAAAGAGATTTTAAAACTGAGTTTGCATTTCTGGCATTAAAACATTGAATTTTATCCTCTTTTTACTTTAAATGCTATGCATAATAATAATAATAATAATAAAAAAAAAAAAAAACCAAAACAAAAACAACAAAAAAACCCCAGCAATATTCTTCTATCCTGCCTAGTATGGGAAATTTTTGGCACCAGTGAAAAACCTAGGAGCAGCTTTATCCAGATATTCCTCTTCCAGAAGTCTGAAATCTCACCAAGTGCCTTGCCTTACTTTTCCTCTTACTCCTTTAGGCCTTTAGGTCAGAGCAGAATACTGTCTTAAAGAAAACAGTTTGAATAGATTGTGCTTAATTGCAATAATTCCTACCACAAGGCAAGAATTTGTAATTTTTCTTACAGTTGCTCAGCTTTTCCCAACTATTCAGCTTTTGCCAACGGCTCTGGTTTTTCAACTCTTAAACACAATCCTTTAATTCATTTTCTGGGAGCTTTCTCCGGAGTCTGTGGAAGATGGGGAGCCCAGGATGTGATCTGCAGCAGGCACTGTTTGTTGCCAAAGACAGCACTGCAGAAACTTGTCCCACAGCTCCCTGGGTGGGTGTTGTTGGCTGGCAGCAGCAGCAGGGGAGGGGTGGGGAATGCACCAAGGCAGCGAGCACGCTGGTGTGCATTTATGCTAACGTGTGTGTCCATGTGTGTGGATGGATGTATCGTGAAGTCCTGGCAGCAACTGGGCTGTGATCTCACTTTGAGAATTTGCAATGTTGATTTTTGCAGTGTTGGTCCTCTGTACCGAGCAACGTGAAGAACTTAAGGTACGGAGGTTTATTTAGCAAGACGGCGAGACTGAAAGTGAACAAGGAGCTTCACGATTTTGACATATAATTCTTCAGATATGATCAAAGAACTCGATTTACTGGAAGTTCTACTAAGTGTCAGAAAAAACAATTTAAAGAATTGGAGCTGTCGACAGGATGACACTTTCATTTTGAGGCAACTTTCAAGGTTCTGAAACTTTTTCTTTTTCCACTTAGGGAAAAGTGTTGGAACATATATTTTCCTAATGAACGAGTTGGAGTTTGGTTTCATGTCAAAAGGAACTTAAGCACCCATCACTCTCTTTCAAATGAAAAAAAAAACAAAAACCAAAAACCAAACCAAACCAAAACAAAACAAAAAAACAAAAACCAAAAAACAAAAACCAAAAAAAAAAAAAAACCAAAAAAAAACAAGAAAAGAGAAAAGAGATTAACTGAAAAATAAAATTTATTATGAACAAAACTTTACTGCAGCCAGTGTGCTTATACGTAATTCTCTTGTTTTAACAAAATAGCTTAGTAGGGTACAATTTTACTTAAATATGTATATTCTGACCAGCAACATTTAACAGCCCTACTCTTAAGACTATTAAAGAAATCTTCATTTGTTTTAGGAACAGCATTACAGGGAATGATTAGACCACCATCTGAGGGAAGAAGTTATATAGCTGAAATGAATGCAATGTTTTAATGTCTCAGATTAGTTGGCATCCCTTGGGAAGACTCTGTTCTGCTAAAATACAGAGTCACAATTCTTGTCACAAGTGTGTGCTGAAGCTTGTAATAGGTTTCTTCTGAACCTTTCACACTTCTGCTTTCCACAGAAGGTTCATTTACCTTTTCAAAGCAGAACAGAGCTGTTTTTAGATTGTCTTGATTCCAATAGACGCTGAAGTCCCTTGAGCCTAAATTGGGATGCCTTCATCTAAGCAAATTTTTATCTGACTGGTTAGCAGAGATAGGGAGAAAATGGCACCAACACTAAAAATCTTCATGCCCTGTGTTTTGTAGTTCATTGACTGTTCCTTCAGGAATTTTTGTACCACTTGTCTTTCTCGTGTCCATTTCCTGATCTAAAATTTTGACGACTCTAAGTGGTTAACTGAAATCCAGGCACTTTCTTGGCATTTAGTAACTTTGTGTGCCTGAGTAATGAGTAATTGGGTATAATATTACTATTTAATTATTTTACTCACACAGGTAAGCAAGGTTTACTATGACCACTCCCATTGTTCCTCTGTAATTGCCTCCCCCAAAGAACAACCACATCCGTCCCAGTTTCTAAGGTTACAGCTGGTAATCCTGGCCTGTCCTACAAAATCCCACGTTTGGGTTTGTTCCTGAGTCTTCACCTGATCCCCACATCCTCAAAAGTCATTCAGCCCTGCCTCATTCAAATGCTGAGTTCCCAGTGTGACATACCTGGTTTACAACTCCATTTAAATGGGGGGACACCCATTAAGTTTGTTTACCACAATCTTTCTTACCTCAGACAATACCTGTGGAATACATTTGTGATCAAATTGAAACTGTAAAGGGCTGCTGACATGTTGAAAAAAATCTAGAATACTGCAATGCAATGCAATTCAAAGTAATGGTTTCAAATACCACACACACGGGCTGTAAGGCATATGTGTTTTATGACTCTTTCTACCTGAATTTAGGACTGGGGGCAATATGGGGTTCCTGGGATTGTGGAGTAGTTCATAACCCTGGGAGGTGTAGAGAAAACAGCAATAAGGACATGCAAAGGTGAGGGTGAATTCACGTTAACATTTTAGGAATGGTCTCTGTGACCTGCTCAGCCCTGCCTAAAGTGACAACCTACTTACCATGGGCAGGGACACCTTCCACTATCCCAAGTTGCTCCAAGCCCCACCAAACTTGGTTTTGAACACTCCCATGGATGGGTCAGCCACTGCTTCTCTAGGCAACCTGCACCAGTTCATCACCACCCTCACAGGGAAGAACTCCTTCTGTGGCTCCAACACATGCTGGCAGCATGAGCGGCTGCATTTCAAAAGCTGTGGGGGGAAGGGAGATCAAATCATACGTAATTTATTGAGTCTCTGTTGCATAATAAATGAGCCTCCAGGAACACGAGCTGCGCCCAAGTCAGGTTTTTGCGGTGGAGCGACAGAGCTGCTGTTTCATCTGCAGGGCTCAGTGCCACAGCTGGGTCAGGAGGGGCCCAGAGCCCCGGTGGGACGAGGAGATCCTGGGCCACGTGGGATGCAGCGAGCCCTGGGACCACGGGCTGTCACCTGCATGGTGAGCACCTGAGTTGACGCCTTCTGCCTCCCCAGTGCAGAGGAGGAGAAGCAGGAACCTGCAACACTGAGCTCTAAACCACCAGGCTGTGAGGTACTGCAGCCCAGGTTCCTGTGTTTGTTCTGTTGAAGCTGTTTCACTTTGTATGAATAATTAAATACTCATTGGGTTGGGGAGAGACAGAGAAGTGATTCTGTACCTCACCAGCTAATTGCAAGAGGCAGCAAGTAAAATCTTGTGGTTTCTGTTCGAAAACTGTTACTGAAATAAATTCTCCAGTGTTGGTTTGTTGAGAAACTTGCTACACTCCCTGAAGTTTAAATATCTTTTGTCAGTGTGAGGTTTTTTTTTGGGTTTGTTTTTTTTTTTTTTGGAATCCCAAATGTTAACATTTCGAGAAAAAAAATCCATTAAAAATTTGGATGTTGATAAAGAAAGGCAAGATTATTTCTATTATATAATTTTACAAAAAAACCCACAAACAAACAAACAAACAAAAACAACCAACAAAAAAAAAAAAAAAAAAAAAAAAAAAAAAAAAAACCCCAACCAACCAGCCAAAACCCCACAAAGCAAAACAAAACCCCACAAAACAAAACAAAACAAAACAAAACAAAACAAAACAAAACAACAACAAAAAGAAACAAACCACAACTTCAGGACTTTTTCTCCCCTCAGTATTTTTTGCTATATATTTATTATATTTTCCTAAATATTTATTATATTTTTTCCTAAATATTTACAGTTTAAGTGAGGTAAGCTTACAATTTATATATATTAATAGATTGCATTGGAATATTTTTAATCCTTTTTTCCTGTTAAATATTTGGAAATTAAAATAAAGAATAATATGCAAGCATTCACCCTCAAAAAAAAAAAAAAAAAAAAAAGCCCTCAAACCCAAAACGGAAAAAAAAAAGTCAAAACAACAGTAAGCAAACAACAGACACTTCCACTTGAAAACCATTGCACAGGCAAGTACAATTTAGAACTAAAATGTAGTCATATATTCAAAGAGATTTTATAGTTTTATATTTTGCATTTTGCCACTGCCTTGAATCCTGTGAAGTAACTTCAGTAAATATGTCTCAGCTCAGCCAAGCTGTAAAGCTCACACTTGTCTCTTCTTCAGCAGTTATATCTGTATGTAACTTAGAGCATTTTCTTAATCAGATGAAGTTAAAATGATTGAAATACACAAATAGATTTCAACACTTTCTTAACTAAATATAGAAAAAAAAAACAGGATAAAATTTCTGTTGCTACAATGATCTGACCTTTCCTGGATTTTGATTCAAACTGAATTAGCAATCTTGATGGCATTCTCCAAGAGATAATCTTGTTTGGAGTCCTCTTGTTTAACATTATCTCTGTTTTCCTTGGAGCCAGAATTTATTGCAATAGATTAGACCAATGTAAAATCTGATGTACATCTTATTGGCAGGAGCAGTGTGCAAGAGTCACTACCCATAAACTTCTGTAGAGTTGTCAGCCCTCAATGCTTCAGACAGAGGCAGCACGATAGAGAACTTTACTCCAAAAGTGTGCAGTATTTCACTATTATAACTCCATCATGGTCAATTAGCCAGACATGTTCCTGACTTTTATCTTCAAAAATGATGCTTCTTGATTATTTATGTTTCCAAAAGCTATTATTGAGTAATTCAGTGTAGTGAAGGACTTCAATATGCTCCACCATTGTGACTGTAAATCCAGGTGTTAATACTCCCAAGTGGCTCATCATCTCACTGCAGATACCTAATAAAGTTGCCATTAGCTGGCAGTATACACTGAAAAAAAGCTATACAGGCAGCTGATTTTCTCATTAAAGAAAGGGCTACTAAGGAATGCCAGGAAATTATTTGAGTTGTCCAAGTCTTTAAAGAGAGAAAGAGAAAAAGCTAAAGAATGTTTATTTTCACTGATTACTTCTAGGAACACAGCTGGAAGCCATAACTAACAACAGCTGGAGACCCAATGGCTTGTAGAATGAGAGCAGATCACAGCTACTGCAGTCAGCCTGGGATGGAAGTCAGGTATTAGTTTTCCAGTCTTGCTTCTGAGAGTAACTTTAAAAATCATCTGATTCTGATAAATTCAATGTAATTTGACTTATCTCATCTCCTGAAAAGATATAGACCTGAAAGATTCACCATCTTTGACTGAGAGAGGAAATTTGGAGAAAATAGATAAAATATTACTAAGGAAATTGTTGATGACTTTTTTGCTTTCTAGTTAAAAAATAATAATAAAAAAGTGTTAGATTTAATATTGTTATAGTGATAATATCTTAGGATGTAATAATCTTGTTCATATCAGGTGCAGGATAGATCTGGTCCTGCTGAGGAAAAAATACCCACAAAGGCTTTTCTCCACTGGAATATGCTCACATGCAGAGACTTTTTTCTGGAGAGAAATCTAAAGTTTTAGGATTTTTCATTCTTTTTTTAAAGCAGTCAAAATATAAATTGTCCCAACCTTGTGTTGTTCTGGCTTTCAAGGACACTGGTCTCTGGGAAAATTCAAGATGCCTCCAAATTCCTGGGTTAGAATGCCTGTCCTATGTACCCCCTGAAAGAGCTCTAGATATTCAGATTTTTTGCCAAAACATTATATTTGCCCAGAAAAAAAACAACTTGGTCATTAAACTCAGGTGGCAACTGGGGTGCACACTGAACATGTGAAAGCCTGGACGAGTACTGAGTTGTACGTCAAAAGCTCCTGGCAAATGTGTGTCTTTTAGAGAATTACTTCCTAAACTGTCCCAGCTTTATTCAAGGTCTCAAGGGCTGTGTGAGCTGTGAGACTGTCAACATACACACAGCATAATCAAATTTCTGGATTTGTTTGCTGGTGTTCTATTTTTTCCCCCCCCATTGTTTTTCCTGTACTCTTTCCCATTACCTGCCATGAGCAGGTATGCAAAGTCAAGCCCTCAGAAGTGGTAAAATGTTAGAATTACAGTTATTATGCCATCTAAGTGTGCTGTCAGTTCCTATCCTGTGTATGAAGATAGAATCCTGAACACCCTAATTTGACTGAAAATTCTTGTTCTCAGTGTTTGTAGTCTCCTTCACTGCATGAAAGGGATGGTGCTCTGGGGGCAGACTATGCCTTAACAGTGGGGATGTCCATGTGCATAAACACATTCCCTCAAATAAAAAAAGAGAAAAAAAAATCATCTTCTAGGGTCAAGGCATGTGAAACCTGGCACAGTGAAATGCCTTGTTTGTGTGTTTTTTATGAGGATCAATAGAAGTAAAGGGACAATTGCAGAGCTCATGCAGCCAACATTTTTCTCTCCCTATCATTGCCAAAGCAGCACAAAGCAAGCAGGCAGATAATCCTCAGTGATCAAATGCAGTGAACTGAAATATTAGTAACAAAGATTTTAATATGCCTCTACCTGCCTGTAGCTTTCGACAGAGCAGTCAACAAGAACAACAACAGAAATAACTGGGGTTTTTGGAATATTCTTCTTTAATACATTGGAAGTAAAGACTGAAATAAAAATGTAAAGGAGGAAGCATCTGAGGCAAACTTTTCCCTGCATTAAAAACTCCTGGGCTCCAAACCTGTTTATTCCAGATGCACAGCTGGTAGCCATTGCAACAACTGTAATTCTGTAATATTCTCCCGTGTAGGCTGTTGCAGCTTGTCTGTTTTGCATCCCCTGTTGTGCCTTAGCCTCTTTTTACTGTTTTGCTGTTTATCCTAAGGAAAAGTAAACAGAGAAAATACATTATTTTTTTGATATTTATGCAGGTTGCAGTAACAGGTATATGCTGTAGATGCTGATGTTTGGGACTGTAAGGATAGCTAATAAAATATATTAAGACTAATTTTTATGATGCAATAAATTTTGGTTTTGTTAATGAGCCCTCAGCAAATTTTTTGAGATTCATTTATAAATATTGAATTAAAAAATCATGCTTGAATACTATATACATATAAATAAGTTATATACATACAGAGTTAGTGTTTTGAGGGAAGGACAGCCCTCATATAAGAAACACAGATTGAAAGGGTTGTGTTTATATCTCTGTGCTTAATAGAAACACAGAAGCAACAAATTGTGGTTTCCTTGGCAAAACCATTGATGGTCATACTTCAGCCAACACCTATAAAATCTAGGAGACCCCCCAAATATTATGATGTAAAAAAAATCCCAAAAAGACAAAAACCGATGAAATCTGAAGAATTCTTCATTTTTGCAAAATTCTTATAGGTCATTTGGGTTTTCAAAATGACAAACTATTGCTTTGAAGCCTTTTGGTATATACACGTATCAGAGCTGATCAGAAAAAAAAAATCCCATCTCAATGTTTTGATTTTCCAGTCTTTGACATTTACTTTCATTCTAAACTGGGACAGAGCTGAAATCACTGAAAACTTGGTGGGGGAGGGAGGGGGAACAATTGTTTTGGGGCTCTTTTGAGTTTGTTTTTAGAAACCAATTTAGAGTAACACCCCCAGAAACAAATTTCTATATTTGTATGTGAAGCAAATCAAGCAAGTAAAGCTCTTTTTGACATTTCAGCCTGTCCAACTGTGATGTGCCAAATTGCAGTTTATTTTGAAATAACTGTCCATTTTACATGCAATTTGAAGTCAAGTTAACACTTTCAAATGGAATATTTTATTGTGGCTCTCAACA
The DNA here is from genome assembly GCA_013400495.1 of Nicator chloris. Taxonomy (NCBI): domain Eukaryota; kingdom Metazoa; phylum Chordata; class Aves; order Passeriformes; family Pycnonotidae; genus Nicator; species Nicator chloris. The sequence continues at coordinate 1,174 of WAAE01008867.1, read as the reverse complement.
TGTGGTGCTTGTTCGATTTGTAATGCCATTTGGGAAAAACAAAAGAGAAATTGTCAAAATCATGACACGTTTGACTAAAATATATTTTCTAGTTGCAAATTATTCATTTTGAAAGGAGATTGTTCCTACTTATATGCTTCTGGGGTCTGATTTTTGGGCTGTATTTTCATACTAGCACACCCACAGAGGGAAGATGTAATTTTTTACGTAATCCAGGAAAAAAAATCAGGAAGAAAAGTAACACTCCCTGAACTTCTCACAGCTCTTACCTGGGGATTATGAAAAGGTTGGGAAAGTCTTCTTTGGGCTTACAGATCTCATCATCCTCATCATCCTCCCACCTCTCAGCTACAGGATTTAGAAGCAGAAATCTGTTTGAGCTAGGTGAGGTTTGTAGAGGAGAAAAGATCAGAGGATGATATCATTGTTTTAAGTTAAAAATCGCTGTGTGCAGCAAAGAGGTAAAGAGGCAGTGGCTGGCTCGGGAGCTCCCAGTTTGTGGTTCTAAATGGAGCTGGACAGAGTTAGAATTTAAACTCATCTCACATACATGGTCTTCACAGAGCACAAGACCTATATCTGTGGAAATTCTACAGTTTGGTAAGAATCCCTTGAAAGTATCTCAGAGACTTTTATGTGTGAGATATGCATGTCAAATTAACTGCACTTAATGTCATTTTTAACCATGATATCTTGTATTTGTAAATACCTTCCCTTACACAGGTCACAGACATTTGGAGCAGTACTGTTTTGAGGAAAGAAACTTTGCGAGTAGAATACAAACAAGTCTGGGCCAACAGAAGCTGCAGAAGCTTTAACATGTGATAAGTGCAAAATCCTGGTGGGTATGACAGTAACAGGAGCAGAGCAGGCAGGGCTCTGCCTTTCTTAGGTGCATCTTTGCTGGAGGGACCTTTGAGTCCTGAGGGAGATTAAATTTGTCATAAATCTGCAGCATGCTCATGTAACTATAAAGACAAGCTGTTTCCTGAGATCCGTGAGCAACAGTACAGCCAGCAGATGAAGGGATGTGATTATTCCACTCTGGCCAGCTCTTGTTTGGATACACCTGGAACACTGGGTTCAGTTTTAATTTGCTCCATGGTGTAATTTTTGCTTTGAAAAAAGTAGAATCTGGAGTAGGACCACCAACCAGGGGGCTTAAAGGGTTGCC
>WAAE01008857.1:29035-56751 GCA_013400495.1 Nicator chloris | reverse complement strand
AAAAAAAAGAAAGAAAAATAAAATTTAAAAAGCAAGCAGAACAAACTAAAAAGAGGCAAAATCAAATGAAAGTATTTGAATATGACATAACTGGGAGACATCCACAAAGGAGCAAGAATAAGATTACTGCAGATTTGACTATAAAGTCAAATGATGACGGTTGCTTCCCTTATTACACCAATTCAGAGTTTCCTTCCCTCCATCAGTCCACCACCATCTGTTCAGCCTACTGTAACTACAGTTAATACTGAAACACTCCTTTTGCTCAATACAGGTGCTGACCCCTCTCATGAAACATCTTAAGTTATAGAGAGAACACAGAGGTCTGAATTGGGGTGAAAAAAGCAAGCACGAAGCCTTTCAATTTTACATGTGCTGTCAAAGGGAAGGACAACGGTTTTATAGCCCATCAAACAATTCTGAATCCTTTGTAATATGTGCATAAAACCAGCTTGCCAGGAAACTAGTAAGCTTTCAAAGTTTTAAATGAATAAAGCTTGTCAAAACTAGCTTTAAATAAGATTTGTATGATAGAGGCACGTAAATATAAAGTTAGTTTTCACTTTACACTCCTGCAGTTACCAGTTCGAAATTCTACAAGGAAGGAAGGAAGCCAAGTATTACACATAACAGAGTACTAACATGGCATCTCTAATATTGTCTGTAGCAAACTTATCTTGGGCCAACATCTTTAAAGCCTTCTGACAGACTACAGTTCTTCTTTTTCTCTCAACAGCACCCTGCCTGTCCTTTACCCATAAAGCACAGTGAAGTTACTTTAATTCTCATTTGTTTCCCCAAATCCTACTGCTGTTTGACAGACTTGATTTGCCAAAGAACTGGCTCCATCTTGTGGAAGAGAGAATTAACTACAAGAAATCTACACACCTGACTCATCCTGAGTGGTTGATAGCCAGTTCCCAAAGTTACCACTTTTGGCCAAAGAAAGCCTCAGCCGCTGCATCAATCCAAGCATACCCATGCAGTGCTCCCTCTCTCTTTGCATTACCCCCACACCCAATTCATACTGCTCAAGTGTTCTGCCACTCAAGATTTCAACCAAGTTAGGAAAGAATACATTCTGGAAACATCTGTAACTTCAAGTTGAGATACAAATAAAGATGACAAGCACCCTTACATAACAGGTAGAGAGAAAAGAAGGAAAACAAGTAAGCAGCAGTTCTATTTTATGTCATTCAATTCAATCCAGAAGATCGAACTCAACCCAAAACAGTCCCTTTTCTAGTGGCTACTCAGGGAAGAAAAAGAACAAGGCAGAACTTACAGAGATTTCTCTAAGTTTCTCTCCTCAAAACATAACACACTAGAGGCAGCGATTAAATCAAAATAATACTGAAATGCAGCAAACAAATAATTTGCTATCATGCATTTTCGGTCTAATCCTGTTGGTTCAAAGACCATCTCTTACTAATTTCATTGGCAGTTGCTTAGTTTTTCATACAAAAGGTAGATCTCACCATCTCCATGTCTGGTTCACAGACTCCTGGGCTGGATGAAGTGGGGGGAATGAAACAAATCCTTCAAGAAAACAGCACTCACCCACCCCCAATACAAAAAGCTTAATTACAATGTTAATGTCCACTGAAGCAGACTTTGTGAATTAAGCAAATCTTTGACAGATAAAAGATCTTGCATAAAGATCTTGAAGCAAAGGAAATCATGCAAGAACCACAGTATAAGAATCTTTATTCTATAAAATGTTCTTCAAGGCCCTTGAACCTTAAGTCTTTCGAGACTATTAATAAAGGACTATTTACTTGTCACTTGATCCACTGAATTAGTTTCTGATTAAACAGAAAAAATAGCCTGAAGCATGTTCTCACCTCTCATTTACTCCCCACATTAAGCATAATTTCCTTTACAGTAGAAGAGGCTTCCTTGCTTTATCTCCACACCCACAACTGGGAAAACCACACACGCTGTGTCTTTGCATGCTTTTAAGGTATCAAAGTATGCAGCAAAATACTGTTTTATATAAACAAAGGCAACAAAGGGCATAAATGGTAGTTGTTAGCAGTCTCTTACAGCTGGCTTAGTAAGCCTGTGTTCAGAGAGTCAAGACCAGAATTTGAGAACTTAAAATTTATCATGTTTAGAAAAGCATGACAGGAGTTAAACAAGAACTGTTTGTAACAGGCTGTTTTCATATTTTTAAACATCATCAAACTCAACAGCATGAAGTTGCACTGAAGGCAGACAACACAAGTACACTGTTCCAGAGCCCAGCTTAATAGCAGCTAGATTCATATGGTTCAAGGTATACTGCAGGAACAGTGGGAAGACAAGCCTTAGAGGCATTGCTTAGCTATTTTTAGCCAGCGTCTGGTAGCTGGTAAAGAGTTTCATGGGCAGAACTCCTCCAAGTTTGTCTTTAGGTTTGGATAACCATTTTTCATCAAAGCCATCAAAAAATCCATTAAATGCAGACCTATTTGTAACTCCAAATAGGCTCTGTAGAAGTATCATGAATGAAATTCTTCCCCTGCACAACCATGTCCCACCTCTTTAAGTCAGAGAGAAATAGGTATCAGTTTCAGTTATTCCTTCAGCTCACTTACCCACTTGCTTCTGTAGCACCAAAAATTGCTAAAAGCATTTCAAAGAAATTTCAAGGGTTATATCAAGCCTCAACTAGAAAAGAAGTACAGTAACATGAATGTTCCTTCAATTCTATGTTTAAGCCACAAAATCAAGTGGCTGGCTTCATAACAACTTTAATTCTGGAATGCATCCAAGTACTTTCAAACAGCAGAAGCTTTATACAGAAAATTAAGTGTGTAATATGAAAGTGCAGTTTGTAAATCAGAGGACTGCTTACATTAGCTATCGGAGATATACAGGTAATGTCAGTTTATTCTTGAAATGAACAGGTCTTTTTCTTGTCTAACAGGCATTTGGCACAAGCAATCTTGTAAGGTGACAAAGTGAAAAAAATTTTTTTGCCTTATTAATGAATAGTAAGCTACTAAAAATCTTTTTGACTGTGAGAAGATGAGCTTTCTTTTCTAAAATAAAGCCATTTTATCAAATATTAGGTGATTATAGGACATAAAAGCTGAGAAATAAAATACAATATTTAGAGTTCACCATAAAGTTACATACACAAATACACAGTTGATCTCTCCTCATGTAAATCACAAGAAAAAGGAGATTATTACTTTTTTGGGGATTTGTTCCCCAAAACATCACCAAGACCTCCTATTTATCTTAGAAATGAGATGACAGGATGTAAAAAGAACAGCTACTGCATTAAAACACTTTTTTAAAAAAATGAAAATATCAGTTTAACTCAGTGTTTTGCAATAAAACTTCCTTTAAAACCATCTCCCAAAGTTTGTATTCCTGACTTGGAAGTACTTTCACACCTCAGATTTCACCCATCCTCACACTATCCAGGTAAGCAGAATCATAAGCAACTTCTGAACTGTCAAGAGAGCACCTCCTGACCCTTGGCTGGCAACCATGCTTGGATAGCCTGAGCACGTGGGTGTGACTGTATGGGGAGAACACATGCAGAGTACACAGGACACACACACAGCATTCCTACCTGCCTTGTGGGTGCTACAGCACCCTTTGGAAAGTAAAGTCAGTGCCCCAAGTATCAGAGATGACAGGAGGTGCCAACCCTGGTACATTCAATAACCTAATGGCTTCAGAAATAAAATTTCAATTTGGCTAAGGGGTAGCACTCCAATTTTATCCTGCTTGTTCACTCGTGAAGAGAAAGACTGCTTGTGTCAGAGTTCAGGCTGCAAGAATAAGGTGTGCAATCTGTCATTTCCTGTTAGCAGCATTTGGTACTTTCTAAAAAGACAAGGTTATGTAGCATATTACAGTATTAGTAGGAAGCTTCTGGAGCAGGTCTTGACTGCAGTGTTTCCCTTGTCAGCAAGGAAATGCTAAAACACTTACTGTTTTAAGTTTACTATTTATATTCCTTTTATATGCAGAAATGAAAGGAAAATGGGGAACAGTAAGCTCTTACAAAATGTTTTCATAAGCTGATAGCTAAGCATCACTGAAAAGAAAAAGAAATGTATAAATTTATGGTACTCCATTAGGATGTAACAACCCCTCTACATAGCCAGCCAAAGGATAAAGATTATATAAGCACCTGCTTCAAAAAAACCCCTTCAGTCAGTAATTTAAATTCGTCCTTTAACTATGACAAAAACCTCAGAGTAAGATCTGCTTGCAACACAGGCTTATAATGTAGCCTGTTTGCCATAAACAAGAATGAACCTTTCTGTACCAGAGACATTATCTAGAAATTGCATTAATCAGCTTCCCTTTACCAGTTTTCCTCAAATACAACTGAAGAGATCCTTAAGTAAACACTCCACAAACTGTACAACCTCTGTGCAGTCCTCAGTGACTCCAGAGATGTGCTTTCTCATACGTAACAAAGAAAGTAAATGGACCCCCATAACCCCTCCAACAAGAATCTAAATTTGAAAAAGATGAAGGGAAACCAGAGATCCAAGCTTCTTTATCCAAGAGCCATAGAATCATAATCTTTAAGGCTGGAAAGTGCATCTTAGATCTTAAAGTTCCACCATTAACCAAACATGGCCAAGTACCACATCTACCTGTTCTTTAATACTTCCAGGGATGATGATTCAGCACTTCAGGCAGTGGAGCTGAGTAGCCTATTCCAATGCCTGACCAACTTTTCAGTGAAGAAATCTTTCCCAATATCTAATCTATACCTTCCCTGGCACAATTTGAGGCCATTTCCTCCTGTCCTGTCACTGGCTGCCTGGGAGAAAGGGCCAACCTCCACCTGGCTATCTCCTTTCAGGGAGTTGTAGAGAGTGATTAGGACTCCCCTGAGCCTCCTTCTCTCCAGGCCAAACACCCCAGCTCCCTCAGCTGGTCCTCACAGGACTTGCATTCCAGACCCTTCACCAGCTCCACTGCCCTCCTCTGAAGTGATTCCAGCCCCTCAATGTCCTTCTTCTTGTGAGAAAGGATTTGAGGTGCAGCCCCACCAGTGCCAAGCAAAGAGGGACAATCACTGCCCTGGTCCTGCTGGCCACACAGTTGCTGATACAGCCCAGGATGCCATTGGCCTTCTTGGCCATCTGGGCACAGGCTAGCTCATGTACAGCTGCTGTCAACCAGCACCTCCAGGTCCTCTTCCATCAGGCAACTTTCCAACTGCTCTGCCCCCAGCCTGTAGCACTGCAGGGCATTGTTGTGACCCAAGAACAGGACCCAGCTCTCGGCCTTGCTGAACCTCATACAACTGACCTCAGCCATTGATAGAGCCTGTTGAAATCCTTCTCTGAAGCCTTCCTGCCTCCTTCCAACAAATCAAAAGTCCCACTCAACTTGGTATCATCTGTAAACTGACTGATGGTGCACTCTTCCAGATCACTGATAGAGATATTAAACAGGACTGGACCAAAGACTAAGCCCTGGGCAACCCCACTAGTGACCAGATGGATGTGACTCCATTCACCACTCTGGGCCTGGCCACCCAGGCAGTTTATACAGAGTGAAAAGTGCACCTGTTCAAGCCATGAGCAGGCAAAGTAAAGTGCCAAATTTCAGGCTCTAGACTGTAGAAATACACTGAAATCATCTATAATGACCAGCCAGATAGTTTCTTGTACCAATCCTCTCTGTTATATTTGTTTGTATGGGGATGGAGTTTATTTTCTTCAAAGAAAGCCCTATGGTGGTATGTTCTGAATCTGCTGTCAATAACACACCAATGTTTCAGCTATTGCTGAGAAGTGCTTACATAATATTGAGGCCTTTTCTGCTCTTCAGACTGTCCTGCCACTGAGGAGGCTGGGGGTGGACGAGAGGCCAGAAGGGAACACAGCTGAGACATCTGACCCAATCTAACCAAAGGAACATCACATACAACACTGTGGTCAGCAATAAAAGCTGGAGTAATAAAGAGAAAGAAGAGACATCTGGAGTGAGTAACCACGTAACTGTTAGATGTGATGGAACCCTGCTTTCCTGAAGAAGGCTAAACACCCACCTGCTGATGCCAAGTAGTGAATTAATTCCTTATTTTGCTTTGCTTGTAGGCACAGCTTTTGCTTTACCTGTCTTTGTCTCAATCTGTGAGTTTTCTCACTCTTAACTCTTCTGAGTCTTAGCCACCCCACTAGCATCCACATCCACAAAATCCACATTCACTGCAGACATTCTTCTACATTCCTCCTCTATATACTGTCTCACTTCCTCTTCAGGTTATGCAGATCAGATCAAGTAGATTTTTAGGCTGCACCACTCATCTCTCTCACCTTCAGAGAACCTATTGGCCCACCCTCAGACACTAACAAACCACAGTTCTCAGGCACAGGAATGGCCTACCTTGCAAATGCAACTCTAGTCTTGACCCCCAAGTTTATTTTAATGATATTATCAATCTTCAGAGCAGAACTTTCACTGGAGCTCAGGGTACTAAATTAACAGAAGGCCAGGGGAAAAGAACAGGCTGAAGAGGACAGGCAGAATTATGCCTTTTCTTCGCTTGAAGCTCCAGTGTCATAGACACAAACCCTTCCCACAAATGCCCATGATCTGCATGCCAGGGTAGCTACACCCTAATACTGCACTCTGCTCGAGTCTCAGCAAACAGATCACACCTTCAACACCCCTCCCTGAAGCTGGGTTTGAGCCAATACACACAACAGAAGGTATCTATGCTCTGTGAGATGTATCTTTTAAAGAGCAGGTGTTAAACAACTTCTGTATTTCCTCAGTCAGCGAACAAAAAACCAATAATCTAGGCAAAAATGAAATTCATGAGGTCACTCAGATTCATTTGATGGTTCAATCAGATCTAATTAGATCATGCTGCTTAGGGCTCTGTTCAGTTGTTTTGAACAGCTCTAAGGTATATTTCACCATCTCTTTGAGGAAAAACCTCAATCCAGTATTCAAAAATTTTGTGGGTTTTAACCCACAGAGTAACTTATTTATATCAAATTCAAATGCATCATGCCACATATTCAAGGCTTAAATGTGCTTTCTGTTTTTCTAAAGGCATCTTCTTGCTTCGTAAAATTATGATGGTCTCCTGCATGACGATACTAAACTAAATATAATTCAGACTAACGCAGTTAAACATTCCAGCATGACAGACAATCATCAATACTCAGACATCATTATATCAGCTACATGTGACTGAGAAAGGAAAGAATAAATTTACTTTTCAGTAGTGTTCTTCACAGCTGATTTAACTAGATCTGCGTTTCAATAAAATGAAGATAAAGTTGGGAGGGCCTTTTGTGCAAAAAACCCTTGTTTTTGTTTTATTTTTTCTAAAGTGATCTTCTGTACTTTATGTAGAAAATAAGTTGTGGCTGCACAGTATTTTTCCTCAAAATAGAATTTTCTTCAGATGCCAGAGGAGAAATGGAATACAATACCAAAGCAGTCAGCTGCATTTAGTCTGGAATGCAGAAATGTGAGTATGAGTTCCAGCTAGGATTAAGGTTGCTGGAGAAGTTATCAATTCTCCAAGTGTGCTCTCAAAACTCTGCAAGACTCTCAGGCATGAAATTTTGGATCTGTTGTATATTTTAAATTCTCATTTAAGACCAAACACTTGACAAAATCCTTTTGTTCCATAAATATATTTTTGGAGTAATCTTCTTAAGCAGGGACTCCATGAATACCCAAGCTTCAGAGAATTGCAGTGAATATGGCAAGTGTCAAGGGGTAATTAGCATCACTTCTTTCAGAAGTTGCTTGCTCTGTGCTGCAGAACACCTAGAAAATCAAACCAAGGCTTGATAGTCTTTATTAATGAGAATGACAGTTACTTTGTACTTAGAACACACAAGAAATCCTCAGCAGTTGTGGCGGATAAACCTTGTCTGGTCATCATGCACCCACCAAAGAGGAGAAAATATGAAGATAAACCCCATGGATCAAGATAAAGGCAGTTTAATAAAGAAAAGCAAAGGCCTTGTGCAGAACTAAGAAGAAAAATATTTATTCTCCTATCAGCAGGTGATATCCATTTCCTGGAAAGTGAGGTCTCAGTACACAGTTGCTCTGGAAGACAAACATCTTAACCACAAAACCTCCCCATTCCCCTGCTTTCTCTTAGCTTTTACTGTGTCACTCGTTACAGCCTACCCCTTTGGTTGTTTGGGTCAGCTGTCCTGGCTACATCCCATCACAAACTTTTGCCCACCTCCAGTCCACTGGCCTTTGGGGGAGGCTGAAGAGACAGCCTTAATGCTGCCCTTGAGCTGCTCAGCACCAGCTGAAACACTGCTGTGTCATTAACACCCCTCTAGAGCTGCAAAGCACAGCACCATGAGTGCTGCTGTGTAAAGTTAGCCCCCTCTCAGACAGCTCCGGTACAGCAGTTCAATGCATTCAATGTTGAGGATAAGCCAGGTATCACCTGGCAATGAGAACAAAGACCAAAAAGCCTACACTCAGTGTCTTACTGACACATCTCTGGTTTAACCCCTGCGTAATTATTCAAGCACACTGCCTCTGAAGATCTAAAGGGTGCACATAAAGTGTGGCATTTGCCATGTTTAAAGGGACATGTTTAAAGTTTTTTGTCATTCTACAGATAACAGGCAACTAAACAAATACCCCATATATATACCTTAATGGGATAATCAGTCCCTATATTATAAAACCATCACTACTTATCAATACATTGGTTGCTTCTATAAATGGTTATGAATGACAGATTTAAACCCAAATTACTTCAGCACACATTGCCAGGTGCTTATTTCAAATGATCATTCATTCCTGATTGTCCCTCATGCCATGTTTCGAATCCCCTTGCAAGTTCAGTTGCATTCAAAAATACCAGGTTACATGATTAATCGCTTCCATTGTCTTTTGCAGAATTTCTTAGAGGACTACTACTGCCTTTAATCCTACCAATGAAGTCCTGTACTATGAAACTTTATTCATTTCCATTCAAAGATTTCAGGAAAAATGCATTAGATTATTGTACAGCAATCAACAGCTTAATGTGGAATACTGCACCCCTTTTCCCATCTGTGCAAGAGAGAAAGTTACCTACTACATTTTAATTTTTTTTTCTTCTTTTTAAAACACAAAATCATAGCCTGGCACAGCTTTTAGAGAAAGAACTGCTCCTTTCCCAAACCACACCTGCAAAGTCAGTTGCTTGGCAACACTGCCTCCAACTATCACTCGCGGCTGTTCACAGCTCCACTCTGACAGGCACTGAACTACAGTGTCTACCTCTTTTTCCTCCATCACCTACCAGAAATGAACACCTTTCCTGAAGAAAGGAAAGGGGCAGTTGACAGTTTAAGGCTACTGAGACAGGCAGAACACAAAAACCACACATATCAGCTTTCCCCATAAAACTTGCCACCAACTCCACATTCTACAACATCAGCACTCTCTCTATCCACATCTACCACAAACTTGTAGCACAAGGATGTTCTCTGTTCCTCCAAGTTCTTCCTCCTCTTCAGATCATTACCTCAGAGCAAAAAAGCACCTGGCTTCTCTGGGCAGAGGAAAACAAATCTCATCAGCATTTTGGATAAGTAGGAAAACAAGGCAGAACTCAGGTTCTCTTGACTGGGTTGTTTCATAGCACTGGGCAGGAGCTCCTTGAGAATATGTACTCAGACATACAAGTTTATCACGTAATGGAAAGCAACAAGTGATCAAGACATGACAGTGGAAGATAAGCAGGAGTTAACAATATATCACATAATCAGAGTCTACTGTAAACATAGATGACTATAAATAGGTATCCACTCAAATTTGAAATTTCCCAAGCAGTTTTGTTTGAATGGATTTTTGTGAAGCCATTCACGAGAAAAATGTTAAGAGAACTAATACTGCTCAAGCTGTCAGCAAACATTAATCAAATAAGAGGCCAGAATGGAAGAAAAACAGGAATCTGCTGTAGTTTCTTTTTGCCCCAGTCTTCCAGAGGAAATCGTTGTTAGTTATAACATGGAGTTCAAACCAGTAGCTTTAAGATCCAGGAAAATTTCTAACACAAGGGACACTAGCTCTAAGCAATCTTCTACCAGCTCTGCAGAGCAGTTAAAGTTGTTAAGGTATTCTCCTAGCTAGACTTAAACACTTGAGTCAAACACAAGATGTGAGTAACCCTTTTACCACAGCATCTCAATTCCCAGTTGCTTCAAATGGCTATATTTGGTCCTTTTTGTCTCTGGATGCACAAATGACAGCAAGATTGCTGTATTTCTTGAAAATTTGAAGCTCTACTAGTCTGTATTTACTACTGTTTAATCACTTTCTCATAAAGGACTTCAACTTTAAACAAAGAATATACCTTGAATTGACATAGACTGATACCTGCACACTGGGGAGAAAGAGGAAATAAATTATATGGTATCTGCAGTGGGACTCCATATCAGCTTATAAGTGATACAACAACTGAAATGGATCTGAAGTAGCAGAGACTGGAATGGACCCTGGAAGATCAGCTTGTCCAAGCCCTGGTGCTCGGAGTACAGAAAATACAGGTTGCTTAGGGCTATTCCCAGGCAGATTTTTGGTGCTTCCACATTGGCTGCTCCACAGCCTCTCCAGGTAACCTGATCCTATTCAGCCTTTCCTGGAGTAAAACAAACTAACAAACAACAAAACTAAAAATATACTTCTTATCTTTCAGTGGAATTTCCTGTGTTTTAATTTGCATTCATTGCCATTTGGTCCTATCACTAGATATCACACAAGTCTGCCTCCATCATCCTTACTTTCTGCCACCAGGTATTTATTATACACATACATAAGAACCCCCCAGCAGCCTTCTCTCCTCCAGGTTAAACAATCTCAGTGCTCTCAGCCTTCACTTGACTGTAAGGCAGACTGACCTTCCCTTTCATGCCACTTTGCTAGACTTGCTCCAGTCTGTCCTGTTTCTTCATGGAGCCCAGAATGGGACAGCATCACAGATGCAGTCTCACCAGTGTTTAGGAAAGGATCTCCTCACCCCAGACACTGGAAATTCCATCCAACATGTTGTTTGCCTTCTTTGTGGCAAGGGTGCATTACTGATTCATGACCAATTTTTGATCCACAGCATCTCTTCTGCACTGTCAACACCCCCTCCCTAGGGACAAAGCTTTGCATTTCCCTTTGTTGAACTTGATAACATTCCTGTTGGCTTATTTCTTCCACTTGTTCACTTGCCTGCTCCCAAGTAGCAGCACATCCATCTGGTTTATCAACCACTCCTCCCAGTTTTGCATCCCATCAAGTTTGCCAAGGGAGGGGTCTATCCTGTCACACAGGTTATTAATGAAGATGTTAAACAGTGCTGGCCTCAGTAACAACCCCTGAGGTACACCAAAAGGGACTGGCCTCCTGCTCAACTTCAGGATGTTGATCTCCACCCTGAGCCCGGCATTTCAGCCCCCAAGCTATTTCCAATCCACCTCACTGTGTCTTTATCCAGAAAGCATTTCATCAACTTACCAAAGAAGAAGTTACAAGACAGTTTCCAAAGCCTCATGAAAGGTCAAGGTAAGAAAACAGCCATTGTTCTCATCCACCAAGGTGGTCATCTTGCTTGGTTCAGTGTGGAAGGCTGTTATCAGGTTGGTCACACATAACAGCCCGTTGATTAATCCATACCAACTACTGCCCATCATTTTTCTTCATGTGTTTTCAGGATTATTTTGTCTGTCACTTTTCCAGGAACAAAGCTGACTGGCCATTCTCTAGATGTTCCTTCTTGCCCTCTTCAGAGATAGTAAGGACATTTGCTTGGGTTCAGCATCCAAAACCCACCCTCTCAGTCACCATGACCTTAGTTAATGAGAGTCAACACAAAATTACCTCGGCCACCCTTTCTCACTCCTGGCTGCATCCTATTAGAGCCCACAGACTTGTGTACATCCAGTTTCTACAAGCAATCCCAAACCTGATCCTTCTCTGCTAACTGAGAGTACAATTTCCTTGCCTAGAGTTGCTGAAAGCAAGTCTTCCTAGTAAAGAACAAAGTGAAGTGAACACTGAATGTCTCAGTTGTTTCCACATTCCTTATGAGCAGTCCCCCTCCCCATTCAGCAGGAGGACTAAATTTTCTCCATTCTTTTTTCTGCCAGTTATCTGTAAATGCCTCCCTTGGCTTTCTGACCTAGACACATTTGCATGCTTGGATGATGTCTCCAGGCTCTCCCTGGGCCACATGTTTCTGCTTCTACCTGTTATATCCTTCCTTTTTATGTCTGAGCTTTTTCAGAAGCTCCTCATTTGTTCAAGCAGGACCCCTGATGCCTTTGTACCATTTCCTATTCATTGCAATATGCCACACCAGAGCTTAAAGTAGACAACCAGCTTTCCTGGCTCTCTCTGCTCAGAACCATCTTCCCAACGATTATTCCAAGAAGATCCTTGAACAGAAGAAAATCTTCCTTTCTGAAGATTATGGTTGTAATCCTACTCTTCACTTTGCTGTCTCCAATTCAGATCCTGAACTCTTCTACTTCATGACCACTTCAGGCAAGACTACTTCTAACCTTTACATCCTCAACTTGTCTTTGCTTGTTTGCAAGGAACAGGTCCTCAAACACTTGTATTGAGATATGGGCATCAATGCATGCCAGAAGCTTCCTTGATTACTTATTCCCTGCTGTGCTTTCCCTCTAGAAAATAATAAGGGTGGTCCAAGCACCCTGTAAGCAAGAAAGCCTGTGAACATTAGACTTGAGTTGTCTGAGGAAATCCTCATTACTACCCCTGACCCATAAGCTCTTAACTGGCTCACCCATCTCCAGGTAAAGCTGCAGGCAGCTCCACTGCTCTCTCTTACAGTGAATGGCAACTCCCCTTTACCGCCATCCCAGCCTGCCCTTCCTAAGCACCTGTACGTACCCATTTCAGTCCTCCAGCTGTGAGCTATCCCACTCAGCAATGCCAATAAAAATCATAGCTCAGTCCTAACTCATTTTACTCTGCCATAATATCTGAAAACAACTTGCTGTCAGTACAGTGAAGACACATTTAACAAGTCATGGCTAGTCCTGAGTCATCAGCCTAACTTTTCAGAACCACCTCAACATGACAATAAGATATCACCAAACAACTTTACCTGTTCACAAGGCAAAGTCATTACGTCTTGGAGAATTTAGTTGTGGCCATAAGAGACACTGTGAAGCATCAAAGTTCCTAAAGTAAAGCTGAATCATGCTCAAATGATCCTTACTGAGCCAGTCTAAGACAATGCAACACCTGAGTCAAATCAACTGTTGACTACTCCCTGAGTAATGTCTGATAATTGACACTCTTAAATCCTATAGGATGCATGCATTAAAGATGGAGTCACCTTTCCAGGAGAGGATAGCTCCCTAAAAGTCTGCTTATGACATAGATATATCTAATTGCTTCCTCTGTGTCATGTACAAGGATCTCTTAAGGCTGCAGCACAGTTGCTCTTTCTTCTTTATAGCATTCAGACCAAAGAGGGAAAACAGCATCGTCCCAATCTGCAAAAGAAAATTCAGGAACCAAGCAAAGACTAAGTGGTATAAACAGCATCCTTCAGCAGCAGCTTTTTCATGTCACTGAAGAGCAGCAGAACTGCAGCTTCAGGACTGCCTGAAGACACACACCTGTAGCCCTGACCAAAAGAAGTGGGCTGTTTTACATTTTAAAAAGGCAAGAGCATGGTCTCATCAATAGCAATAATCACTTTTCAGGAACTGTCACTTTTCAGAACTGTCTCACCCTTATGGTCCACACAACAGAAACAGCTTAGACTGCCAATAACTTCTGAACGTAGGGCATGTAAACTAAGCACGTAAGGATTTCTGCATCTGTATAATACACCACAGAGAATCTAAAGACTTGCAACATAATAATACAAAGAACAAGCCCCACAAACATTTCTATTAGTAGTCACAGAAATAATTAGGTTGAAAGGGACCTCTGGAGATCACCTAGTCCAGCCTCTTGTTAAAGCAATGCTAAGTTCAAAGTCACATCATGCCACTTTGGGTCTCACCTAGTCAAGTTCATTTAAGTCCTGAAGAATAGAGATGGCATCCACTTGGGTAAAAGCCTTCAACTTTGCAAATAACCCTGTTCTATGACAAGCTAAACATATTTCCAGTGACTTATTTGAAAATATGTTTCTGCACTGTAAGAGTCAGGAGATGGAAATAACCCCCTTCCTTTACAGGGGCCACTAGTGTCATCCAACACTTCAACACCCCATTCAGAAGCCCTAAGCTAAGGCTGCCATACTTTATCCCCACCAACTGAGCTGTCTTAATGGCTCTTTTCTAGGGGGAGACAATTATCTTTCTCAGGGTTGCAACAGCAACTAATTCCTAAGTTTTAGTCTCACCCAACCAGTGTCAGCAACACATAAGAGCACATGGAACAAGAGCAGAGGTAGTTTTATTTAGTAGCAGGAAATCAGGAAAAAAATCCTGGTTATACAGCCCCAAGAGAGACTGAAGTGGGTTTCTGGTCCTTAAGGGTCTCTGAAGGCATTGCCTTTGACAAAAAGGTCAGAAAACTATCAGCTAAGTACCAGATTATTACTAGGACTTCTAGTGATAAATACAGTTCCTTACTATGACTAGAGTTCAAGAGAAATAATTTCATTTGCTAAGCTTAATTAAGAACAACCCTGAATCAAAATGCTTTGTCTTCATTATTCCTTATGAAAGGATATTGCAAAGCCTCACTGGACAGCCAGAGGCCTCCAGTTGTATCTGTCAATTCATATTCCAGTCTGTTACACTCACATGATCTTTACCAAGCTGATCTCGCAGAAGCAATGTGAACACCACAACAGAAACGCAAAGAAATACCAGCAATTTCTCGTATCAAGAACAAAACCAAGTGATTTGTTCAAGTGAACAATCTGAGTGACCTGCAGTAACAGCTGGTATTTGCAACTAGTGGTACAGAATATCCATACAGCACAATCACCTACTTGTAAGCTAGCACTTTGTGTTTGAACTTCAATATAGGGCTAGCAGTTGCACCAGACACAACACGTGAAACTGACCTCCAGTATAACCCAACTGTGTTCTATTCCCCCTAGGGTCCTCTCAGGGGTTTCTCCACCTTAGGAGGAAGACAGGGAAGATCTTCACCTGAGGATGTACAGCAGCCAGTGCCTTGCCCTAGTGTGAGCTCTGTCAATGAGCTGTCACAAAGCTTTCTTACACTGACAGTAAGGCAAAAGCTGATGCCTTGCACAGGCTGAGGGCAGTGAGCTGTGAGAGAAAGAAGTACACTATTAAAGTATACAGGCAACATTAAGGCAGTTAAAAGACCAGACATCAAACAAGTAAACAGCAAAGCAGCTTAACAAATTGGATGATCATACACAAATATTTAAGTTGGTCTCCCAGCCATAGAAGAGATCACATGCAAGACTTGAATGTCTACACAAGAGTCTGAACAGCTGTAAACATATCTGGAATATTCCCGATTTCTTTCCATAGCTAGTTTGCCCACTTAAACTATTTCCCCCCCCGCCCCAAAGCTAAGAGACAGCATGTTTGGGATTGGTTAGTTGTTAGGGAAGTTAAAGTTAAGTTCTAGCTACACAAACATTGGTACCACAATATTTCCTGTCCAGTCTCTCTCCATGCTCCCAAGTGCCTGTACCTGCCACTTTTAAGACAGAAGGCCAACTCTTCAGTCACATACAGATATTCAATGACTGTACAGTACAACTATAAATACTGAAAAGTATTTTCATTAATATTAGAACCAAATTAATCCAATTTTAATCTGGTTGAACAAGCAACAGTGTTAATGTGCTTCTTTGTACTAAGATTTTAGTAACAGATCACTTAAATAGGCTTCAAGCACTATTTGGCATGAACTAAGTAAATATTAAAGAAAAAAATGAAAAAAAAAACCCAGAACACTTCCTCTGATACAGAAATTTATTTATCTTTTCTGAAGGTCCAAAACATCTACAACTGTTTATACTAAGGTCTGCAAGTTTCCAATGACATTTTAACTTTATTACAGTTTTTAAAAAATCTATAACAGTTGATTTACAGCTCAGGCAATTGCCTTCTTGATAGGGAGATGAATTTACAGACTTCAGTAGTCAATCCATTGGTATTAAAGACAGCATCCAAATACAAGCACAACAGACGGAAAAGGTATGTCAGAGAACATTCACAATGTTTTTTCTTAGAAGGGGACAAGACATTCTAAGCAAGCAAGCCTGTAAACTGGGGGCCATCAGTCTTGGTCTAGTGTGACTGTCTCTGTCAATAGGGAGCATAAGACTCTGATTACTGTTCCTAATGATGTTTGAAACTAATCTCCTTTTGTGCTTCATCACACACTTCAGCTTCTAAGTACTTGATTCAGTATTTAGTATCAGCATCCTAACACCACTAGCCTTGCTGCCAAGCAATAAGAACACAAGTCTAGGAGACTTCCAGCATGTTATAAGTAGGTACTAACTACACAGAAATAGCAAATTATAGCCCCTATAGTCAAAGGATCCCTGACTGATGTTAACAGTTTGAGGTTTTTTTTATTTTGGCTTCATTTGACAGACTTCAAAGAGGTGTTATTGCTTAATGGATTCAAATATCAGTATTGAAACAATTTTAAAAATGCATTACCCTCCCTCTACAATGAAAAGTAAGAAAAATTCAAATGCTTTACAATAGCTTTCAGCATAGTCTACATACCTGATACAGCTTCTCCTAGATCCTTCCAATTCCTGCTAGCTTTACTTAGTTATAAAAACACAAGGATCACAAAGGAATTTCAGTTGCCTCTTTCAAAACTTCAGGGTGGCTTAAGCTACTGTCAGCATACCCTACTATTTCCTACAAGCACCCAAAACAGTAGTGTAACTCCTTCCCAATAATAGAACACTGGGAAGACATCTATTGCCTTATGCAGACAGCTGTTCAGATAGGGATGTAAAGAACAGACAGTACACAGACAAGAACTGCCTTGTCAAATGTCATACCAACCTCCTCACTCTTTCAGAAGTCTCAGTGATTGCAAAGACAGTTCCAGAACCTTTCATTTTCAGGCTTCTTCCCCACAGAAGTATCATCTAGTCTTTCTGACAGCTGCAAGATTTACAATTTGAAGGTGACATATGGCAACTACCATATGGCCCTACAACAGGTAGTTTCCAACATATTTTAGCAGCAACAGTCAGATTCATAACAGCTATTTAAACAGGCAAAAGGCAAATACAGAATAAAAATCACTTCCACAAACTGTTGCCAGGGTCAGCAATCCTAATTATCACTTAATGCTGCTCTGGCAGATGTGTCCTCACCTGTATTCTTCACCTTACAAATCCATCCAATGTATCTGCATACCTCACACTTGAAGAAGTAGATCACAAATCAAAAGATGGATTTGTTCTTGATACAAGACCACTGCTAATGACAGAAAGATTATTTTGAGGATGACCAAGAAATAGCTTTTCTAATTCGTACACAGAGCAAGCAGGCAATAAATACTGGAAAGGTGCATGCTTCAAACTTCTCTTCGGGCAATGCATATGGGGCCCTATACCTGGGCAAGGAAAGCTAACTCAGTAACTTAGAAGTGATAGGATGGTAGTAAGATCCTTTTTGATGCAAGAAATACAAGCCAGCAGAAAAGTCTTATTGATATGAAGGAAGAGTTCAACAGTAGCACTACAGTAGAGGCAATGAAAGCAATGAGTGGTAAATAACAGGTGCTACTAGGCTAATGTGCTAATAGGACCACATTGCATTTTTTAGTGTCAAAAGGCTATTTGTACGATTTTAAATTATATCTGGCTACTTAAGAATTCCCAGAGCCCCAAGAATAGCAGTTAAAACAGATATACAAGTATAATCTGCAAGATTTCCATAACCTTTGGATGTGACTATCTGAAAAGAAGCCTAGGGTAAATATAATGCTTCAGGTTTAAGAGACACTAATATCTAGGGTGAGAGAAAGGAGTTAGTTTCAGTTAAGAGCCCATGCTGAACTGACAGCTATCTGAAAGACCGCACTGGAAACAATGTTTTTAAGTACTGCCAGAATAAGATCCAAGACAACTGCAACTCAGTTAAAACAGCAGGAGTTAATCATCAAGATGTTACCCCACAATGAGGTGACAGAAACAGAAACAAAACACAGAACTTGGAGGGTCCTTCTGAGCAACAGAAAGGAGAAGGACAGAAAAAGGAGCAAAGCTCACACAGAGAGGAAAGTAACAGAAACTAAAGCGGACAACATTTCAAAGAAAAAAAGAATACATTACATCAAGAAAACTAAAAACACACCGAACTAGGACTGACACAAGAGCAGTCCTAAACATTTTCTCATGTTCATGGCAAATGGTGTCATGTTAATTTCTGCAGAATCCAGGATGAAGAGGCTCTCCAGAGGAACGGACCATAGGGAACCCTAGGCTAGTAACAAACACGACCAGAGATGAAAGGGATGCTGTTAGTGTTGCAAGAGGTGAAGGAGACCTCACAGGCTGGGGAATACCAGACAGCTGGCAGACTCTGGTTAGCTAACAGAGCCACACTAATAGCTGCTGCCTCAGACAGCTCTGCATTCCAGGACTAGCAAAACTACAGCTTTGCCAGACAGCAGCAAGTCATGAGCACTCAAACACCATGGATTAAACATGAAACACATTAGAAAAAAACAGCTGGCTGCAGCCTTTTCACTTCTTTCGGTAAGTAAGTTTCAACAAAGACTAATATAATAAGCAAGACTTCAACAGTGGCATTGCACATTCATGACAAGCTTAATTTTCAACTTCACAACTGATAATGTCTCCTTTTTTCTCAGCTGTCTTCTGGAAATATACAGAAATTGAGACTTCAGGGTATAGTGGAGGCATCTCAACAGTGTTCACACAACTCTCCTTCCCAGACAGAAACTTCCTAAACTTAAAGTAAGAAATCTCCACAAACTGTGTATATATGGCCACATCTCAGTAAAGTGCCTTTAGAAGAGCTGCAACTAAAAGCAAGCTTATCATTCCACACTCTTCCTTCCAACTATAAAAAGCCCCAAACATACACAGTGCAGGCAAAGTCAGATAGCACTACAAAGCTAATAAGATACAAAATTTAAAATAAAAATTGCTACAACAGGATGAAGCAAATGCAAATTAAGCTTGAAGGGAAGAATAGAATAAATAAAAAAGAAACCACAAGTCCCTCACATTGCATCACCCAGTATTTTCATGCCAGCTTTCTGGGAACAGGGTGAAAGCAAGCCATGCTTCTGGCATATGGAGAGACAGCAAAGGAGAAGTTGAGCAAAAGAGAAAAGCAAGAAGCTTTCAGAAGTGCCATCAGATTTTAGTAAGTACATAAGTAAAATAGTCTACTAGAATTTTGAAAACTGAATTAATATGTACTACCAGAAGACAGCCTGCTGAAGATATTGGTTGGTCCTCCAGAACCTGAACAGAAAAAAACCAAATTCAAGATACACCGAAGTGTGATCTTACAAAAGAAAGCAACAAAGAAAAGAACAGTGAATAAAAAAGTCATTAACACAAATATAAGAAAAGGGAAGCCGAAAGTGTCAGCCCTGCTGAACTGAAAGGGCAAAAGATACCAAGCACTGAGGGCTACAGAGACTTACAAAGATTTTGACTAAGTGAGAGTTAGAAAGAGAAAACACACAAGACAGGAGAAGTAATCGGAGAATTTTGGACTCTAATCTTGAGCAACACAGCCCTCAGGCCCATGCTATAGAACAACTTACATACGGAATTCCATCAGCAAGCAACACCAAGCAGCTTTCAGCAGGGAAATACAAAGTGCCAATAATACCTAAAACATACAAACATGCTTTCTCCACAAAGTCACTGGTTCTAAAGAGTCATTTACATGGTAATCAGCAGTCAGGGGGCAAGAGCTGTGTTAGGAAATGGTTAGGCAGAGTTATTTACAAAATATAAAGATCCATTAGCTTTGGTGTAATCCTTATCATCTACTTCTAAGAGTTTATATTAGGACAATACAGTCTTCTTTCTGATTGTGCACAGTGAAAAAAAGTAGCATACAGAGATGGGAAGAGAATTTACAAACTCAACACCATTTCTGGTTGCTCAAACGAAGCTCGCCCACATTCACCTCCACTTTATGTGGAGAAAGACTGAACAAGGCAGCTGTGGCATTAATCATACAGTGTGAACTCCCAATTGTTATTCAGGAAGCATTACACTTAATAACTTACTGTGCAGTCACCTTACCTAGAGTAAGATCTTAATAAATTGACTCTAGATGAAAGAGGGATGTGCTACAATTTTCCATTTGAAAGCCACAGAATCCAATGTAAATAGAAATGCAAATATATATCTACTTCTGTGCAGGAAAAGAAGAAAAACAGACTAAAGCACTGTAAGATTTGCCAGTGATATAATCTTTAAAATTCCACTTATCACCAAAGCCACATCTGTGACACATTTAATCAGACTCAGACATCCAGATTCACAGAGCCTGGCATTCTGACTGAGTCAGCATAGCAGGGTATATTGTTTTGGACACTTGACATTCAACTCATCTGGCGTCTACCCCTGGCATCGGCCAGTCCCTTCCCGAAGGCCACAGCCCGCTCCAGATCGATACCTGGCAGCACAGGAAGCGGCCGCGGCCGTGAAACTTCAGGAAAGGGCTGGGCCAGTCATTGCATAAAGCCCGGCTGGGGGTTTCTCGCCGGAGGACAAGGCAGCTGCAGCCCAGCCCATGGCAGAGCGGAACGCAGCTCACACGGAAAGGTCAGGCTGTCTGCCTGCCTGCCCGCCCCGCCGCAGCCCCCGAGCCCGACCCCGCTGCCGCCCCCGGGCCCGCTGTCGGGAGGAGCCGCCCGCCGGTCCCGCCGCCCCTGCGGACGTGGCGCGGCCCCGCGCCGGGCCCCNGCTCGCTCTCGCCTCTGTGGGGTCCTTTTCCTTCCCCCTCTCCGCGGGGGGCTCCTCCTGCGGCGGGGAGGAGGGAGCGGGCGGGGAGGGCGGCACGAAGCCGAAGAGGCGCAGGAGGAGAGAAACTGTAACACAAAAACAAGCCGAGAAGCTGAACTCTTCTTCAATCCCATTCACCCGGCCGGGCCGCAGCACACCGCTCGCCGGGATCCCTCCGCCGCCGGCCTCCCTGCCTGCCTGCCTGCGGCGCGCTCCCGACACGCCGTCGCGCGCGCCCCGCCCCGCCCCGGCCCGGCCCGGCCCGGCCCGGCCCAGGAGGGCATGGGGATGCGGGTGTCCTGGAGCCCGCGCCTCTCCTCCTGCCGGTAAATGCCCCAAAACACACAGCCGAGGAGTCTGCCAGTGTCCGTGAGATTGGACACTCGTGTCCTTGTATTTACCAAGCCACCGGTGGCAAATATCCCAAAACACACAGCCGAGGGATCTGCCAGTGTCCGTGAGATTGGGGCTCCCTGTGTCCTCGGGACAGTTGTCTCTTTCTGCGGGCTGGGGGAGGAAAAAATAAAAAGCTCTTAGAGCCTTTTGATTGAATGGACACTGCCATAGCTGGAACTTGCCCTCTGGACTTTCTCCAAGAGTATGTGTTTCTGTCTGAAATAAAGCGTTACAGGCAGCAGAGACCTTACAATAAGGAAACTGGTGCTTTTCCACTCTTGTGTAGGTGGTGAGATGCTCTGGTGAAGTCAGAGTTGGATCCAAAGTACCTGCAGAAAAGCACAGCCAGGCTCATTTTCTGGGACCAAGACTGCACCCCCTCAAAATACCATGTTTCTGTTGTCCCCTTCCTCCATTTTGTATCAGGTCCCTTTGCCGCTGCTGCGTACTCTGTTACAGAGTCTGTTCACCAGTAACATCCTTTTTGTCAGATCAATTCTAGCTTGCTGCATTTTTTTGCCTCTAATCCAACCCTTCTGGAAAGAACTGAAGCCTATATATAGCCTATAAAATGCTTATGTGAAGCAGATGGAAATTCAGGTCTTTTCCCTCTCAGCCACTAAATTACTGAATCATTCTCTGTATCTTTCTTTTTCTCAGAGACAGTAGTGAATTAAATATGCCCTAAGTGTGGAAGAGTTGCAACAGAAAAAAGAAAGAAAATACTATACATCAAGTTAATTAGTAGTTAAACTAGCACCTAACACGGGAAAATGTGCTTAAATCTCCCTTAAATAAAGAGTTAAGGTCTGCCTGTACACTGGGAGCCTCCTGGCCGGTGCTTTACTGGATATGTGGTTGCAAAATGAAGATATGGTATAATAATAATATGAGGATACGGTATAATAAATATAATGTGGTATTAATTCTAATGGAGGGTTTAATGTGCTCCTGCTCAGAGCAGGCATTAATGGTTAAAACCAGAAATATAAGTGGCACAGCGAAGTTGAGCTCCAGCTGCCTTACAGTGCCAAAATGCAAAGACTTGTGGCAGCAGAAGGTGTGTAACACACATGTTACTGTGTCCTGATATTTGCCATCAGCCCTTGCCTAGAGACTCAGTTATTGAAGCACAATAGTCCTGGCTGCTTAAACATGACATTAGGCAGGACTGACTTCTTCTAGCTGAATACTTTATCTACAAGCATATAACTGTTTTCTAGCCCAAAGTGGTTTTAATTACTGCCTTTTTTTTTTTTTTTTTTTTTTTAATAGAGAAAACCAGCTTCAGCTAGAAAGGGAGCTTCTACTCCCTGCTGTTATCCAAGGACTCTGAGAAACAGGATGCTTGTCAGAAAGGCAAGAGCCATGGGTAGAGAGAGAAAAGGACATGAACTTGCCTCTCATGTGCTAGGTAAGCAGCAGCATTACCATTTTAGAAGAAAATAGTAGTTGCTTTTCTGTGTGACAGGCTTGACCTGTAGGTTACATGTAGTCTGAAATTCTCTGCCATATTGCCAGAAGGTATCAAATAGCTTTAAGCAATTGGTTTAATGTGCATCAGTTTCTCTGATTCTAAAACAAATACAGTGATGCTTCCCATGAAAAGTGGCTATTGATCCAGTTCCTATGCTTGAAAAAACCTACACAAGTGCAGACTATCTTGTTTAGTATGTGCTTTTGCCCTTAGTGCCTTAAAACTAGATGTTGTATCTTGATTGATGGGGGACATCATCTTCTAAGTGTTGAGCATGAAGATGTGCTTCTTGTGTTCAGCTCTGAAAATTATCCAAGTACTTCTGCTTCTGTAATGTAGTAGAAATATGAAATCACCTGCTTCACCATGGGGTGAGATGAATAGATTATTAATATTTTAATAGATAGTGCTTTGAAAACAGCATGCTGTAAAAGCATCATTAGGTGTTTCCCTCAGAGCACAAATTAATTGAAGGAGGACAAAAATGCATCCCTTCTGTGCCTATGCTGCCTTTTCTAGATCCTAAAGAATAGCAGGATGTTGTAGATGTGAAGTTATTGCCAAAAGCATTTTTCAGAGGGGGTAAAAAAGAAGAAAAGATGTTTTTCAGGATGTAATATGATTTATAGAATGAGTTCAGGTCTGCCCACACCATGCCATGACGCGTAGTGCAGAGAAGCCAGGGATGTTGCTTCTTCAAAAGAAGATACACAGTTCTCATGCTGAGCCTGTCAGCACAGTGCCCTTTGCTTCACCTTTCATTAAGCCCTGTAGTGACAGCCTAAGCAATCCAGTTTTGGAATTGTTTGAAGTACTGTGTGTTTCAAGACCTGTATCTTCAGAATTGAGTGCGTTTCATGAGGCTAACTGAATTTTCCATAAAGTAACTTTAACATTGGAGTTCTGTGGTTTTCAATACTAGAGATTGTGTTGGGTTCAGTAAAAGCAAAGATTTACCCAGCATGAGAAAATTCTCTCCCTAATTGTCATTACTTGTCATCCTGCAGACTATTCCATAGTCTGTGAACTTGATAGCTGGAATTCACTGAATCTAGACACCTACCTTATTCAGAAATCATCCCATAAACCAGCTTTAAATAGTATTTGCTAATCAGGACAGTATTAGCATAAATTTGACTTAATGGGAAAGAATGTATCAGGTGCAAAGTTATTAACTGGATTGAAAGCAGGTGTTAAAATAGCTGTGTTTCTCTGATGCCTCATCTTCAAATATCAACGTCCAGAAATAAATGGGGTTCCAGTTAGAGTTGTTAGTTGAGAATTTCTGATTCATAAGAAAGCTTGGTGCTTCAGATATTTTCAAGCTCTTAAGAAAAAGTTATATATACACATATACATACGTATATATGTGTGTATACATACACACACACAAATATATATATATATAATTTCATGGGAAATGGACATTTCAGTAATGTTTCTGAAACTCAGCTCTTCCAAGTTGGCTCCCCATGCTGCAGAGTCTGGGCAGCCCATGGGGTCAGATCATGTGGTACCTGTGATCCTTGGCTGGCAGAGGATGGCAGAACCTGAAAAGTTGACTGTAACCACTGTGTTTCAGCAAACACTTCAGATGCGATTTCTATCACACACTTAAGAAAATCTTGAGCTATGAGCCTGTCACCCTGTCTAGCCCTGGTGGCCAGTGGAGAGAAACAGACATTTGGGAAGGTGGTGTGTTCTCAGACAGCTGTCTGAATTGCCATCTGAAAGGGCCTGTGGTAGAAGGAGGGGAATGACTTTGATCATTTGTGTCTCCTAATTGAGAATAAAGGGTGGAGAGGGTGACTGTCTTCTACCTGAGTGGTAAAAGACATTTAAGAAATTAATTCTCAGCATTGTTTTTAATTATTGAGATATTTAAAGCGATTTTGGACTTTGTGTAGGGCAATTCCTGTCCAGCTCTAGCTCTGGTATTTTCAATCAGAAAAAAAAATAAGAGGAAGCCATAGTAACGTCACATTACATGAAATAACATCTGTATCAGAGAGTCTACAACTATACCAAGAGTTTACACATATTTTTATTCTTTGTTTAAAAAGAAAAATACAGCCCTGAAAACAAATTCAAAAGTGTTAAGATTCAGTATTTTTTTACAAAAAACTCAACAAAACATAACAAACCCCAGACGTGGAGAATCAGAAAGTTTAGTTTTCAAAGCCCAATTTTAAATCTGCCTTGATAAATCTTTTTAATCCTAATATACAAACTACATATATATTTGAACATAATACATGAATTTATGCCTTACAAAACCTAAGCTATGTAGGACAGAATACATCGATGCAACAAAAAGAATCCTTACACAATGCAAAAGTTGTTGGGGACACGACTTTCAAAACTATAGTTGAATATTCTGTGTACACAGGAGTAACAAGATCATATCTCATCCTCCCCAAAATGAGTATTATGTGGTTGACAGCCTTGTAGGGTCACTGCAATGGGAACTCTGGTTGACGAGCATTGTGGCTCGTCAGGAATGGCATGAGTCGTGTTCGTACAGTTTGAGCTGTACTTACTGCCTGGCTGATGAACCAAACAGTGATAGTGTCACTCCTAAGATGGTTAAAAAGTATTAAAGGACCAAGATTTATAGGTGAGGCTGCATTTTCAATGAATTCTAGTTTCTGTACAACTTGACTGGAGAGATATTAGAGGCAGTAGATGTTTCCTCTGGTTTCTTAGTTCTTCCTTCACTTCTATTCAGAGACCAAGCACCTGGTTTTAGATGAATTATTGACATTATAACATCCCAGATACAGCAGTCTAATTTCTATAGCTGCTGAGCATTTGAAATACACTGAAATAGAAAGATTGGGATGTGACTGCAATTCTGAAAATTGTGACAGAAATTCTGATGCTTCACCAACAGTCTTGTTTTCTTGAGAGTTATTAGTAAATCTGAATTTTAATTGTAAATACAAATTAGGGCCTGAGGGGGAAACTGCAAATTAAATAGAAGGATGACTAAATACATTTCAATGACCTTTGCTGTCAGTCATAATTGTGTAAGCTCAGGGAAAAAATACAATGCTGTAGAGCTAATAAGCTCTGCTATGTTTTGAACTAGTGCATGTATTAGACCACTATATTCTCATGTGAATTATAATGTAGGATACAGTAGGTGTAGAATATAAGGAAATGTAAGCTCCATATGGTTCCAGTGGAAGCATGGAAGCGATATTAAAAATTAGATGCTTTGCACTTTCCAAGCTCGTGGTGTATTTTCAGTTGTTTAAGGCTTATTTGTATGTTTCAGTCAGAGTCTTCTCATTTCAATTCATCTCATTTTAAGACTGGGTTTTCTGAACAGAGAGACTGTTAGATGGAACTTTGTGAGTCATGCATTTGGCTCAGTTGGGCTTTTAGGACAAGAATACCAGCCTTAGG
The DNA here is from genome assembly GCA_013400495.1 of Nicator chloris. Classification (NCBI taxonomy): domain Eukaryota; kingdom Metazoa; phylum Chordata; class Aves; order Passeriformes; family Pycnonotidae; genus Nicator; species Nicator chloris. Next base: position 30,562 of record WAAE01008857.1, on the reverse strand, counting down.
TATCAGCAGTCATTGATATCTAGCCAAGACGAAGAGCAATAATCAGATGTGAAATCAGTTGCAAAGTCATAAATTTGGAATTCTAGAGAAAAATATGAAAAGAAAACAAAAAGAGGGGGAGCTGAGCTTCACTGTTATTACTGTTTCATGTCTTACTGTGCAAAAGGTAGTCTTTGGAGCTTAAAAATGTTTTGTTGATGGGTAAATGACACTAAAGCTAGGACAGTTTTTGATCATCACAAATCTTTATTTTAGCTCTTCAACAATAGGAACTGTGATTCATGTAGTCCATTTTTTCCCTCCAATGGAGTCAGGAACTTGAAAGAGAGTGTGGGTTAAGGACTAGCTGGTGAATTAACTGCAAGCTCCAGACTGTTGCAGACCAAATAGAACCTAGAGATACATAGCATTTGAGATGATTTTTTTTTTATTCTATAATGTTATGCTTTTCCTTCTCTTTTCTGCAGTACTCTTTAAATACTAGTGTGAATAAATTAGTGTTTATCTTGTCAGTGCCCTTTATGATAAGGAGTAATTAATAATTGTGTGCTATATCTTGCCTGTTTGGAAGTCTGCAGTGGCTCTGCAAATTCTACCTATTTAGAATCGTCCTCAGAAAAGTGGAAAAGTTGAGGACAAACATTTTAAATACTTTTGTTTTACTTTTTCTCCTTTGAGATAATTTCACGCTGGGAGAGAGTTGGGGTAAGGTTGTAACAAATCATATTGGCTTCTGAGTGTCTCTGCATCCAGAGATGCTGAAGGAGAATCTTTTCTACTTCAAAAGCTGGATATTTTTAGTGATCAGTGAGTCTTTTATCAAGGAAAGAATGTCCATAGCACTCACAAGCTGAGCTTATATCTGCAGGAAAATGTTTTTCCTCAGCTACTGGATACTCAAGAAATGAGAAAAGTGATTTGCTGTACAAAAGGAAAAAAAAAATAAGCTCTTCCTTCAGTCCCTCTGTGATCTATCACTTGAGAAGAAATATATTTGGATGTGTTCCCAGGGCAGTGGCTACATCTGGCAGATAAAAAAATCTCCCGTGTTTCTGGCTCTAGAAGCATCAAGCCCGTGATGGTTGATGTGATGTTTTCCTTGGTTTTTGTACAAAACTTGCAGTTATACTGCACAGGAGGTGTGATGTCAGGAGAATATGAGCTCTGACTCCAAGAATTTGCAGCTCTCAAAGAGTTGCATGGCCCTGCATAGCATGTGCAGGAGAACAGGAAATCTCTGGACAGGCAACTGACTGGGACTCCCCCCAGCTGACTAGTTTGCTTCAACTTTTTACTCCTGGCTTTGGGCTGACTCTGGAATTCTTTCCAGATCAGATCAAGTTTTCACAGAATAGGAAATATTTTGTGGCAAGTCTCTCATAACTGCATTACTTTTCAGGAGGAGGTTTTCTCTCCATACAAAATCTATGCTGGTCCTTTGCCCCTGAGCTCGTCCTGTCCTTTCCTTTCCTTTCCTTTCCTTTCCTTTCCTTTCCTTTCCTTTCCTTTCCTTTCCTTTCCTTTCCT
>WAAE01008857.1:0-28896 GCA_013400495.1 Nicator chloris | reverse complement strand
CCCTCCCCTCCCCTCCCCTCCCTTCCCCTCCCCTCTTCTTACCTGCCATGTTTGTCTTTACTGACACAGGCCCACACATACACGTCATGTAAAAAAGAAAAATTACCATTGCAGTGTCTGTGCTTTTATTACTACAGCATCTTTGATATCAAAGTGTGCTGCTGAAAATAAATGTACAGAAAAGCAACAGGAATTTTCTAAATTCAGTACTATTTTGATAGTTTAAAAATAGGCTTCTATGTTTAGAAAGAATATTGAATTTGGTCTTTTATAGCTCCGTGATTCGTTGTTATGACAGACTTAATCAATCTGATGAGTCCATGTTCAGTGTTCTGGCAAATATAATCAGCCCTGGAGTGTTTTCTTACTCCCCAAAGGCACATTGTTTCTGTGCTTATTTCATTCTGATATTTTATCTAGAAAACATTTCTTTTTCTTGAAGTGTATTGTTCTGAGACATACACTGAAAGCCATGTTTTTAATTTACTGAATATGAAATGATCTTTTCATTTGGGAAGTGAAAGTAGAAGGTTATTGAACAAAAATTCTAGTAAGGCAATGGGTGCAGAAGTCACAGAGAGAAAAGGGAAAAGATTGATCTTATAAGAATCACAGGGCAGATTTAAAGACAGTTTGTAGTAATAAAAAAAGGCTGTTAGAAACTCCAAGGTAAGTCCTATGCCTCATTTCTAAAAATGATCTACAAAATGCACATTTGTATTAAAGCAAGATCAAGATCTACTTTCCACAACTCATTTCTTGCTTCTGAATCTTAATTTTGTGTTCTTTAATGTCACTTGTCTGCCAAATTATTCTAGGGCCTCTGAAGTGCAGAAAGATGGTCTATTTTCAGGCTTTACTCCCATGCATAGTTCCAGCATGCACTGCAAGTCTTTGGGGGTGGGATTTGTCTCCTAAAAATATGGAGCTTGTAATAGAGTACTATAAAATAATGAATAAAATAGACAGCAGAGATATTCAAGACTAAGACAAAGAAATAATGTCTGTTATATGTGATGGTGAGACCACTAAAGAGGATCATTTAACAAGCAAGCACTTTTTTTTTTTTAAATTTAAATTTCAATACCTGCTTTTGTGAAGGCAGGTGTAAGTGCAGAGAGCAGCAGAGCTGACCCTTTCTTTTCCCCAGCAAGTGCAGAACAGAGCCTGTGGTACAGAGTGGGTGTGCCTTTCCTATTGCAGGAAAGACAAGAAAAAGCTATGCTGTGTGGTTCATACCAATAGCTTTAGTATGTTGCTACACCCCGCTTGTTTCCTGGATGTTATGCTCAAGGGGTCTTTATTAATCAGATCAGTTGCAGGAATGACCTGGAACATGCAGAGTATTGAAAGAAGGTATTCTACATAACACATGAATACTTTGTGTGTCAGGGTAATTTCGACTGTTTAAATGTTGTAACACTGCACACTTAATAACAGTCTAGTTCTAGGCAGAACATAATTACTTGCTCTCTAAAGCACAGTTTGTAATAAGCAATGTTGTCCTTACAACCCTGATGACTGAGATCATCTCTGAATCTTCAGTTGAAATGACACACCCAGGATCAGCCATTATCTTTATGTATTCTTACTATCATAGTCTGATAGGAATTGTCTTTAAAATCCATGCATAGAGCATTCATGTCCATGATGGCTCTTTTATGCCAGATAAGACTTTTGGTATTCTCTTTACTAGGCAGTAAAAGTGGCTAGCCTTAACAGGAGGCTCTTAATAAGTGGACTAAGAACAGTTAAGGTTAAAATAAAATGGTAGCATATTTTAAGCATATTTTAATTAATACCAATTAATTTAAATTTATAGTTCTAACAAACCTTTGATCTTTCCAAACTACAAAAGTTATTGAATTCTGATAATCATGCAGCTATGTAAAATGTCATCCTTTTGACATACTATCTCATAGAAATCCTAATCAGAATGCTGAAATAGACAGCTGAACCCCTTCAGCTCATTCAGGGGAGACTATGATGATAGTATGACTTTTAACCAATAGAAAAATGCAAACCAAGTATTTGTTTAAATTGCATTTGATGGAAAGGTATTGTTGGACAGGTGTCTTCCTCTGCTATTTCCATGGGAGGTGGTTTCTAGTTTGATTACACTTGGATGTTAATAAACATTTAATTTCATTTCTAGTTTGGAGCTGTTTTCCATAAAATCTCTCAAGATCAGCAGTAAGTATGTGTCCCTGATGATTCTGAAGGCCTGACAGTGAAAACACTGCATGCAATTCACAGCTTCCTCTGGTTTTAGCTGAATTTCGCTACCTGAGCCTCAGATAACCAAGCAGCAAATTTTCCTGGGTGTCACTCCGGTAATGAAATTTATCCATGTCAGTATTGTACAAGTTCTTTATATTTTTGGTGAGTTTCTCACTTTGCATTTCAATAGTGAAGACTTCATGTCCTTTGAGTTGCAGCCTTCAGAGACATGACAGATTAACTAAGCTCTTTAGGTGGTTCTCTAATTTCAGGGTGAGTTGCATGACATTGACAGTGTAAATTAAAACTACAGTTCTGAGCTTTTTCATTTTTTTTCCAGCACACATTTCCAGAAGCTACTTGTATCATATGAAAGAATAATAATTTCCTGTGCCTTTTTTTTTTTTTTACTGAAGATTTAACTCGCTGATTGCATCAGCCTCCCTTCTGCACCTCACAATAATGTAACCAGCTAGATTTGTCAACATATGTAAGTGGGTTTTCTTATGCTTTCCTGTGATGTGTCTGGTGGCTGTAGTCAGACACAGCATATTTTCTGGATAAAATGGGTCTAATCCAATACAGGTAGACCCAGATCTGGTTTTGACCAAGTCATTCCACTTCCAATGGCTTAGCTTCCCCATGAACACGATGAACTTAATGTTCTGGTCTCCTTTTAATATGATACCAGATTTATAGAGGTGAAATGCTGCTAAATAACATTTTATCATCCAGTCCTGCATCCCTGGAGCTTAGATTAAGGTGAAGGTGTTTGCTTGGTGTTCATTTGTTCTTTCTGAAGTATCTATCTGCTTTGCATTTATTTTTAGAAAATGGCATGGATTTTGAGTTTCAAAGAAACACTTCCTGCACTTGAGAGCAGCTGCCTCACTTTATTGACCCTTTACAGACTTAAGATGTCTTAGCTACAGGAGAGTTTCTGGCATGACTCATCCTGGAATCGAAGCTCCCAAGAATATACATCAGGGGAGCAGAATTGGAAAGCAAGCAGGTTTTCCCACTTCTGACTCTATTTCTGGCTGAGGTTGACTACCCTGTGTGTCTTAGATTCCATATCTCTTACGCTGAAGACTCTTCTTAGAAATTCTTGCACCTGAGAAAACCAAACCAGGGTGAAGACTGAAGAGCCTGCAGAGCTGCTCTCCAGCTGAGAGGGGCCCAGTGGCTGGATACCAGTTGGGCTTGAAAATGCATGGGTGCTCTACAAGTTTTGCTTTAGCTCTGGGGCTTTTATAGGTGGAGCTACAGCCTTCTGTTTTAGTCCTAAAGCTGCCATTTTTTATCTGTGGTCAAACCAAAAGAGTAATATTTTCTGCTATGGAAAAGCTCCTTTGTAGTAAACTAAAAATAGAGCATAAATATTTTTAAAGTATTTTTTTAATACAAATGTGGGTGAAGGAAAACATTTAAAATTAGATGAAATCTATGTGGTTGGCAAAATTTGAAGCTTTGCTGTTATTGAATGATTGCTGTGAGAAGTCCTACTTTTTTCCTTTAAATTTTCAAAGATAAACAACATCCACAGATGAAATTTGTTGAAATTGTACTTGTAGCATAGACACTATGAAAAAACTACTGTTATTACAAAAGCAAATAATTTGATAGTAACTTTAAATGAAAAAGAAATGGGATTTCTCCTCCTTCAAATAACCTGATTTTAATGGTAATGTAACCCTGACAAAAACCCAAAAATCTCCTGGAAGGGTAAGAACTGAGAAAAACTATTGAGTGTTACAGAAAAGAACAACTTTAAAGTGGCCAAAAGAGCCTAAGGTGATGGCACTGACAACATTGCTCCTTCTGAGTTTTATTCTGATCACACACAGATGTACTTGCTCTGGGCAAGGCACGTAAGAAGTGACAAAGTGTGCACATGCTGTAGGCAGTCCAAATGTGACACACATGGTTTAGTGTGTTAAAATCTGGGGGTTAGCTGATTTTTTCAACAGGTCACTTGCCCAAGGACAGCACGTGTTTGTTTTCAACTCAGTCTCACCAAGAGATGCAGCTTCTTGGTCTCCTCCTGTGTTTCTCTCATCCTCTGTGGCCTTTAGTGGAGCCCAGTTACGTACCTTTTTCTGACATAAGCCCCTATGCTGTATGAAATAGCCTGCAGATGTTGACTGGCAGGGAGTCTGAGAAACAGACTGACCTTCACCTGGCTGAAGAGTGCCATCTCAAATTTTGTTTGGATGTCTCTTGTTAAGCTAATTGTTGTTGATGTTAGGTGTGCTGGGATGCTTGTGTTCATCATTGATTCTCTTCAGGTTTTTCAGCTTGCATTGTCTTGTATGTGCAATGAAAATAATCCTTTCTTCTTACTGTGACGGTCTGGGTGAATAATTTCTCCAAAATTCTCCTGATACCTATTTCATCTTTGAGGGACATGTTGATGTAACAAAGAATACACACAAAAAATGTCAGCAGCCTGGAGAGCAGAATGAGACTTCAGCTCTTTGCTCTGGTGCTTTCTCATGCTTCATATGGAGTCCACAGTTCTCTGCCTTTAAAAATATCTCAGATTGGCATCCAAGAGTATTAATACCTGTACACTTTGGTGAGGTAACGTTGCAAATATATCATATTTGAGTTGATTCTTACTCAAGAAGTAAGGGGTATGTGCACAACAGTATTTCCAAAGAATTTTTTAATTACTACTGTCCTCTGCGGACCCTAATTCCTTACTCCATGCAGTAGCTGGCATTCCCCACCAACTATAGTTCAGCCAACTATACTAACTTCATTCACATACACAAAGTTCATTGAAGTCTTGTTTTTCTAGTTCTTAAAGACCCTTCAGCAACGACTGATGTGGTTTAGTTCATATGACGCAGCCTCTCAGCACTGCTGACCACAAACTGAATGTTGACTACCAAGTATTAGGCTCCATGTATTTTCCAAATTCTTCCCATTGTTTACTGATGATGCAAAGGAAGCATTCTGTGCCAGTTCTGTGACCATTGCAGAATGGCAATACAAGGAGAAGAGCAAATGCTATGAGGTACAGAAACTGCACAAGCCTCAACTGGATAAGAAGAGTAAGAAATATCTGCCAGGAATCTTTTTTGAATGCCAGGGATACAGCAAATTGTGCATACCTGAGGAGAAACCAAGAATAACGCAGACCTCCATCCATTTGTTTAGTACATGCAATTAGAAGGCAGGATACAGACCATAGAAATTAGATACTGATCATATTAGAATTTCAGGTGAAAATAGAAGTCATAAAATTGAATAGGCAAAGGCAAGGATTCACTTCTGAGTATAAATTTTGAAAACAGAACTAAGCAAAAGACTGATCTACTCAGAGAGATCTCTCCACTGAGAAATGTAACTGCATCTGGCAGCATTTGAAATTTTCTTCTCCCACTACTCTAAGAACATAATGATGTTGTTATCACAAATCAGAAATACCCAACATGCCTTCTTGTGGCTTCAACTGAATATTTGCAATGAGGAAAAAAATATATCTTTATTCACACTGGATTCAGTCTCACATACATTAAAATCACTAGAAATGTACAGCTGTTCAGGTAATTTATGCTCTAAATTACTTTCTTTAATTATTTTTATCTTTTTATTGACTCTCTTTCCCCACTTAGGAAACACTGCAGCTCCAATTGACTAATTACAGCATTAAAACAAACATTAGAAGGAGTTTCAAAGAAGCAGCTGATCAAATGGTCCTTAAATGATTTCCAAAGTTAATTTATACCTATTGTCTAGTCTTGTCTCTAGACAATTTATTTTGTGTACAAGGCATAAAACTGCTTGAGAACACAGGGTCTGAAAGAGAAGTGTATTGAAAAACCACATAGACTTAAAAGCTAAACTGTCAGACCATGGTAGGAGGTAACAGAAGATTGAAACAAAAAATTGGCCCTTGCAATGAGGACAATGTCTTTTGCAAGAGGACTTCTACCAAAGCTCTTGGTGATACCTTTGTCAGATGAAGGATGCTGGCCTAGCTGGATTTTGGCCATAATTCTAGCAGACACAATCAGTTCTTTTACAGTTTGGTGTATTCCTCTTTATTAGCCACAAAAATAAGCATTTGCTAAACAACTTTTCAGAAGTGGAGAAGAGACATTAGTATTTGCCTTTTAAACCAATCTTGATCTGCCTGTAACTTTTTCAGTTTCCAAAATTCTATGGAATATTTATAAACTCCAGAAGAAACACTATTAGCTGTACATTTGCTACGTAAAACACTTTATTATGATTGTTATCTATGAAGTTTAGATGCATTGTGAAGTGGTTTCATAAAGTGCCAACATCCCACACAGGGATGAAATTGGCAAATGATTCTGTATTAGGGGTGTGTGTGTACATCTATATATGTGTGAGTAAGGATATGCAAATGTATGTAAAGATTCATGTTCTAGAAACGGTTACAATTTTCATTTTCAGCTCTGCGTGGGAGGCAGTTTCCTTCCACGGAGAGGAACAACACACATCTATTGACCAGAGAGGAGAACCCCGTGACTAGCAGGATATGCTGAGAGTCCACACTGCTGCCTGCATGGTGTCTGACAGGACAATGGGGGGTTAGCAGCCTGCAGAGCCCGTCTGCCCTGAGAGGACAAAGCTGGGATGCTGTTAAGGAAGCCTGTGCACTATCCTGCATCTACATGGGGCAGCAGGAAAGTACGGTCACCTGCACACTCTGCAGCTGCTTTGGCTTGCCCAGCCTGTAGCCAAGGAAATTAGGGACAAGAGCTGGAAGTACTGGGAGTGAGGTGATGGGAAAGGATGAATTTGTGATGGGATGCAGTGTGGAGGGTGTGTGAGAGTGGTCTGTGACAGCTACATGCTGGGTCACACTGTCCATGCCTTACTGTCCACAGGAAAGTCAGCTGACTGCCTTTCCACAGAACTTGCTCCTCCTGTGTGCCACCAGCGAAGCACTGCAGCGTGTTCTACTGCTCATGGACTAAGGAAAAAGCCCTGCATGCCAATCAGTGTCAACAAATTACCAAGGCATCAGTAGTCAGTCTCCAGCATGCCAAACCCTTTCCAGAACCTACAGTAAATCCAGGTCTCTTATCCTTGAGTTTAGAAAAGCAGCATAGGCATGCTAAAACTGCTTCTGATGAGGCAACTTCCTTGGAGACAGCCTAACTTTTAAAAAACAAAACTAAAAATGGGCAAGACGCAGGCTTAAGGAAATGTTTGTTGTGTGTCCAGAACAGTACAACATCCAGACCACTCCTGAAGTTTTATAAATGTGTCTGGCTGTTGAAATACTGCAGATAGAAAGGGTTCTGCGGACCACAAATTGAAATTTGGGCTGCTATTTCCAAATTAGGCTGGATGAGAATTTCCTACAGATGAGGCAGCTCAAAATGTCAGAGGGATTTCTTGCCAAATTTCTGATCTCCACCTTACAATTTCTCTCCCAGCAATCACAAGATGATGAAGCAAGCTCCATAATACATTCGTTTTCTCCTAAAGGCCAGAAGGAATTGTTCTTTCCTTTGCTCAGAGATAACAAATGAACATCATGTTTTCCAGTGCCACTATGGTCTAAACTAATGCCAGCACCATCATAAATCCTGCCCTGCCATCAGTCCCATTTCAACAAAATCTGAAAGGACATAACTGGTTTTTTGTTACTGTAATCTGAAAGAAAAAACACACCTCTGTGACAGGAAAAAAATCTTGGAATCATGTCAAAGCAGAGATGGAAGAACACAAAAAAGAGGTAAGAACTGAAACTTCTATTATGGTATGAAATAAATGAGTAAGTTTTCCATTTTCTGCTGATGACCAGACATGAAAGGTCAGGGACATTCCCCTTAGAGAGGGACAAATATTCATCTACCTCCACAAGACACCAATTCAAGGGTTCAAAGCATTTTGGGCTAAAGGAGGTACACGAGGAGGGACCTGCTGATGGACATGCTGAGGGGCTTCCTTGGTCAGCTGAGGTTTTCTGAAATGCAGGAATCCCAGCCAGACCAGCACTGCCAGACTTGCTGCTGCAAGGAAAAGGCTATAATAAAAGATCAGTTAGATGTTACAGTGACCTTGACATACAAGAATAGAAGGAAAGACTCCAGAAACAAAGACCAGGGTCCTGGTTAAGCCCAGGCCTGGTGGGAGTTCATGTGGAGAAGCCTACTCCTGCCTCTCCTCCCCTCCATCACACAGCACACTACTGGTCACCTCATTCTCCAGCCACTCTTATTTCAATAATATGGCAAAATGAAAATACTTAGTCTTTCCTTGCATACCTGTGCTGTTTTGCTTTCTGGCTTCTTTTGAAGCACCACAGTAGCTGCACAAATCCTGCACTGGGCATTCTGTTTTTTCTCCTCACGTAGGTTTGTGGAGCCCAGCAGCCCCTGTGATACACCCAGTATTATCCACAGTGCTGTACAAATGGTTTTATAGGAAGGACCATCTGGTGGTCAGCTACCCAAATGCACATTTGCTGCCTCCTGCACCTGTTCAGTGTCATTCAGCCTCTCCCTGACAGTTGCTCTCCCATCAGAGGTCTTCCTGAGCGAGGGGATGAGAGGATGCAGCACATCTCCTGAAACAGCGGCAGGTAGAGACAACTTTCTGAGATTTCTGTTCTTAAGGAGGAATAAATCCCAATTTATCTTCAAAAGAGAGATGACAGTAGGACCAGGAGGTAACCACCTGGCTCTCTGAGCCCTTGTACTCTCTGCCATTTCAGAGATGGTTCTCATGCCTGCAGTCATTCACAGATGAGCCTACAATGTACCTACCAGTCAGATGTGTACTACTTTAGCATGGTATTTCTCTGTGCAAACTAAGAAAACCATAAAAGCTTGTTTTGGGACTGTCCTGACATACCAGAATGTCCTGACTGGACAGACTGGACCACAGCCATGTGCTCTGAAAAAAGCTAAATAACATAACCTGACAGCTAAGTGACCTTCACTGAGGAGACCTTGAAATGAGTTTGGGTTTATGTTTAAAACTTTCAGGGAGACTGATGTTACTTCTTAGAGGCATCTCTTTCTCCCTCTTTGTATCTTTTACTTCCCACAAAAGCTAGATTTTGACAGAATAATGAATTTAAATTTGAGAGTTAAATGCAACTGGGGAAGTTCCAGTTATCTTTCTTGACTGTATATAAGATTTTCACATACAAAAATCCCCCATATTATCAAAAGATTTCCTTCAAAGAAAGGAAGCAGAAACACCTGCAATTTGTGATTAATGTTATGATGTGCCCTGTTACTACTACGGAGAAACTAAGGGTACAATCGATCAAAAAAAACACTTAAAGGATGGCAATAAGTAAAAGTTAAATTAAATAATATGCGATTTAATAATAAGAGAGCTGTAGCTGTCATTATCAGACTGAAAAAAAAGCAGGGAGAATGAAACAGTATGCCTGCCAGAGCAAACAGCTACTGCAGTCCTGTCTCAAGAAAATCATCTGGGAAAAAAGTCTAAAGATCACACATACATACTGCAGAACCTTTAAGTGAAAGCCCGGGGGTAAAATGTAAACTAAAAGCAGGATATTCCCTGATCTAAGCAACACTTGCTTGTCTTTTAAGACATGGTGAAATTCTCCCCAGCTTTCAAATGGCAGCTGGAAACACACCATCCTTTGTTCTTTAGCCTCTCACAAGGAAGTCACACAGACCAAGGGTTTGCTGAGCAAATATATGACTTTTTCCTAGTCTGCCAGTTTTATTTTGATGTTAGCTCCCTCTCAGCAGCAAGTCAGGTAAGACTGCTTAGTTGTTAGGTTGACACACTTCACCTTTATTAGAGAAAAATATCCCAACTAATTTGTAGGTTTGAGATACTTGTCACCTGAGTATCAGTTCATTCAATGTTACTCTCCTGGCTGTATCATGCTGTAGGCATTTGCTTGGGAGGTGGATAGGCAGAAGGAATTCAAAGAACTAGCTTCAGCCTTTTTCCTCTCATTTTAAGACAATGTAACTCCCTTTTACAAGGTGTCCAAGAGCTGGCTCCGGACATCCCCTTCCCTGCCACCAGTGTTTGGGAAGGGTGCAGGCAGCAAAAGCACTGCAGGTCCTGTTGCCTCACTACAGCCCTCCCCCTCTGAGGAAGTGAATAGTTCACACTCATGTTCAGGGACACCCTGGCTTCCCTTGTCACCACCAGGGCGCTGACACCTAATGCATCTCGCTTAGGACAGCTGTTTAGGCAGCCTTTAAAGTCAGTGGGGAGGATACCCTTAAAACACTCCCACTCACCATCTGGAATGACAAACTCTCCCCAGTCTGAGACAAGACTACCTTTTAGAGGCATCTCCCTGCACTACAACTAGGAGGGAAGCACAGATGGCTACATAAATCACTGAAGTTAATACAATCAATTAGGAGAGTGTAAGTTATAGTTTAATATCTGGCTTCTAGAACGAACCTGACCACCACTGCATAGCTCATCTGACTTTTGTCAGGGGCTAACATTTGAGAATAACAGCTGTGTTTTGATGGGCCATGTATGTCAGCTTTAATACAAATTAATGTATTAAGTAAGGACTTTAAAGAGTTTCTTTGAACACTCTCACCCTAAAAATGGCAACATTAAAATATGTGGGTTTTTTATAGGCACAAGGCTGTAGCTGACTGGGAGATTTAATGCCTGGAGAATGCATGTCAAAGACTTTCCTGCTGTAAGCTTTAATTGGCACTTCTGATGTTATTTGAGGGGGAAAAAAATCCATGCTCACAGCAAAAAAATGCAGAGACATGCTGAATATTTCTGAAGAAAATACATATGGTTGAAGTCATTCAGCAGCTTGGTTTCCAAAGGATGGGAGGCCAATATCTGCACTGCCCCCACACTTCAAGTCAGTAACTCCAACCTATTCTGAAAAGGTGTCAAGGAGAGACATTAAGAGAATTAAGCTCTTGAAAGATCTGTGGAAATCAGTGGCTGGGAAAGAGGTCCAAAACTGCTTCTCTTATAAATGAATGCAGTTCTCCTCCTTCTTCTGACATTTCAGAACAAGATGGAGTGGTGCTTTTTCAATAAGAATACCAAAATAAGGGTCATAAAAAGACATTTAATTTATCTGTCACTACAGACCACTGGAATTTGTCATCATTTATTGCAGTCAACTGAAAAAGTAGTAAAGAATTATAACAACATTCTATGGTGCTTTACAAACATATGCTACCATCACAGGCAATTTCACTGTGATTCTATTATGTATTCTGTGTTTCAACTTAATAAAATCAACACTGAAATACATACTTTCCAAACAAGGCAATATATAGCAATATATACATATTTTCTTTAACTGTAAATTGAAACTTCATGTATTTTGAAATAAAGTAATTATGGTGCAATTCTTTCAAATAATAAAGGCTTCATAATTTTAATAATGTACCAAATGCATCTATGCCAAGTAGCAGAAACAAGTTTAAAAAGAAAACCTACTGCAGAAACACAACATGCAGATTTTTAGTAAAGAAAACCAAAGAGCAGCAAGCATCTTGCAGTACATCAAGAATCTGCTTGCACACACAGAACAATTTTCCTTTGTCTCCCAGAAAGTTAACAGAAAAAGTCAGGATACAATCCCTGCTGCTCTTCACCATTTATACTAACATAAAGAGCTACAAAAAATATTCAATCAGTATTTATGATAAAACCATATATACGGCTGCTCTAATAGCTACTGCCTCGAGTTATTTTCTTACCCTAATGCTAAATTCCAGTGAATTGCTAATAGTAATTATCTGGGAAGAGCAGGAAGACAGCTCCAAAAAAGTGCTGAAGTGCTGCTTTCCTAACTGCAGGCTCTGCAAGAAAACAAAGAGAAATGATCCTTTATACTCTACAATATCATTATATCATTATTACATTCAATCCATGATCACTTTTGACAGGTACCACAACAGATTTTTCAGCACCACAGGATTTTGTGCTTAACTGTTACTGGAGCCCAGGGCTCCTCTTTTTGGTAAATGCCAGATTGCCAGACAACATTAGAGGGCCCCTTGGCATTCACCCTTTGGCTCTTACATATTATTTTGCTAATGTGTTCAGTTTCCTATGTCTTATTGACACATTCCATGAACAAGTTAAGCAAATATGTGGTTACTGGCACCAGCCTGGGAGATGGTAAAAAAAGGCTTGAAGTTGCTCAAACTGGAAGTGATATCCTCTATTTCCCATGCACCAATTCCTTTTCAACTATTTATAACGCTGATTAATAACAGCCTCTTTTTTTTTTTTATTTTAGGTAAAATTTCTTAAACTAAAGAGCTGTCAAGCTTAAAACAGACTGCCCAGGGAGGTGGTTGAGTCACCATCCCTGGAGGTATTTAAAAGACGTGTAGTGTGGCACTCAGGAACATGATCTATTGGCAGACTTGGCAGTGCTGGGTTAATGGTTGAACTTGATGATCTTGGAGGTCTATTTCAACCTAAATTATTCTGTGATTCTGTTTTTCGAAGGAAAGCAAAATCCCTGCCTTTATGACATGCGCTGTCTTATTGGTACAGATGCTACCACTCTCAGAATTATTTTCCAAATCCAGGTACTTCATGGATACTGGCATGGAGTGTCTAGTACCTGCCTGAGCTCAGGCTCAGCTTCTGAAAGAAGACAAGCAGGGGCCTGGACAGTACTTGGGTCAGCCCTTAATCACAAAGCTGAGGGAGACCAAAGCTAAGCAACTGAAATGTAAGGAAAATGATGGAAAAGTGAGACCAGAGTAACAGTGTAATTCTGCAGCCAGGGAGAAATGCACCTGCAGTCAACGCTGAGGAAAGCAATTAGATTTGAAAATCAGGAATGCCAAGAAGTGCGACTGGGTAAACATTCATGGAATGTGTGCTGGGAAGGGTAAAACCTGGTATGAGAAGATCAAGAAGTAATGCGACAACCCATGGAGAAGATTTAGAATTAAAAAATAAACTAACTGCAGTATTTTACCGCCTCTTCAGAAATTAAAATGTTAAGCCTATGAATAATGATGCAGAAAAGGCAGAAGCTTTCAATTAAAATTTACACTTTCTATTTGAAAAGGCAGTGTATTGTGTGAGAAAGTATTTTCCAACACACCAGCAACTGAAACGGCAAAACATTACTAGAAATAATTAAACAGCATATATTAAAGACAGCTGGCCCAGCCTATCTTTAGGTAACTGAAATGTCAATTGATCTTTGAAAGATCTGTCACTCTTCAGAAGGGAAACTAGAATGCATTAGATATAAATACAAACCATTTTTCCAATATCCAAGCCATGCTGCAGAATTTAAAGGTTCAAAATGTAATTACCACTAATTAACACCTTTTATGAGGCTTTCATTAATCTCACTTTGCTTGTCAGTGAGGTATTTGGTTGATAAACCTGTAACTAAACAAGTTCAGTATTTTTGTAGGGAATCATCACAGTGAGACAAACATCCAAACTCACAACTAGAACAAGACTATGTCTCTAATATACACACTGGATACACAACAAGGATTTCAACAAGGAGCTGCCCCACTGGCTGCCAGTCAAGTGAGCTTTAAGGGAGGCTGCTCAGATTTGTGACAAGACCAAACACTTCAATGATCTAGTTAAACCATGCAAAGGCAAAGCTGGACAAAGCCCACACAGAGGCAGAATAATGCAAACCCCACACCTTTGTCTCATTCTGTGACTAGAGAAGATCCATTTGTTCAGGCTGTCAAAAAGAACTTGCACAGAAATAGAGCATACATTCACACATTTCAATAATGAAAACTTACTCTCATTAGTAAGTACCCACACAAGTGGTAGATTTGCACTCTACTACTACTCTAGTACCGTAGACTAGGCAAATTCTTGAATGAAGAACTGAGCTCAGTCTGAAAGATATTTAGTTTGGTGCCAGATAACTTAAGTTTTAAGACCTGCAATATTAGATCACCTAATGGAATTTGTCCCCTTTGACCATAAGGTTTCAGAGAGTAATGCTGTATTTTTCCCAAGCAGCATTCAGCCCACGTGCAAAAGGGCATCTCCACTTATAAAAGAAAAGATAATGCAAGTAGCATGAAGAAGACAGGTGATAAAAGTGTTTAGAATTGCAAATAGAGCACCTCTACACTACTTGCAATCAAGAGCTGACCCTCTCCAACATTGTCTCTACTTCCACTGTGCTACTTACAGTCCTCAATCAGAGGCAAGACTGTCCTTTCCCTACAAACAGGAAAAAACACCCAACCCACTGCAATGGGAGCTGCAGCATTGTGTTAATTACATTGCATTATTCAGAAAATTCATCATGTGACAGAATGTGGTGGCACAACAGAAACAAAAGCCCCATGACAAATCCAGATGAGATTTTTTTTCTGTACATTATATTTTTTATCAACTAGAAATATTTTATTAGCAATACAGATATTTAAATATTAGAAATCTATACAACGTCCTTTTCTCTCCCAGTCTCCAAAACGAGTAGGTTCAGGGCCTCTAGGTCCACCCCTCTCTTTTGTAGTAGGATTGATTCCATCAGGGAATTCTAAAATAACAGGGAAAATTCATTAAAATTTCTATAATGTTGACAAATATAAAGATGCTACCATTTATGATGTTCTCCTTTTAGTTTCATTTTCAAAGACAAAATCAATTCTTTTTTGTTTTGAAAGGCAACCTTGAGTTAAACATTTCCTAGAGTCCTACAAAATTAATTTCAGGTTTTTTTACTTGTATGCAGTCATATGGATATTTATAATAATCTAAAAAGCTTGTCCTCGAGACCTCAAAATAGACAAACATGGGTTATTGCTACTGAGGAACTGTAGCAGAACACCACACTATGGAGAGTTATACAAAGTATGACTATGGCTTTTAGTAAAGTAAAGATGGCTAATCAAAAAGAAGAAAGAAAGAGATTCTGGCTTTCTCCAATGTGACAAAAAAACATATGTTCCTATTTAGTTCGGCAGTGATGCATCTGTGCCTCAATCTTGTCATGCAGCCCCAGTGAGGTCACCAGAACACACAAACCAGACCAGTTCATTAGGTCTGCCCAGGCCTCACTGAGCTGCTCAGTAAACTCAGTATCACTGCTTCTCAAAACACGGCAAGACTAAGAAATGTTGGCCACAGAATGCAGCGTGAATCAGAAGTATTTTGTGGACTAAGAAATAAAACAGGCCTTTTGAATAACACAAAGCAGCTGGTGCCCTGGTGAGTTTACTGGCACCATTTACAGCTGTACTGTTACAGATCAATACCAGCTATGTTTCTCTGAATTATGCAATGCTTTGTAGTGGTGGAAGTCACCTTTGGCAAGCACGTAGCTCCAGCCCTGCTAAAGGCAGGGCTGGTACTGTCAGGACACCCAAGCAAATTTGCTCATCTTCAAGAGCAGCGGAAGCCCAGGTTCTCTGTGTGACTTGCTACAATGTTTGATTACGGTTGTTCTGAAGATTCTTCTCCCCTGGTGCACCATTTGCTGCAGCTTGTGCCCACTGCCCCGCCTCTCTGTTTTTTTTCAGTCAGTAACTTAGAAAATTATTCCAAAGAGTTCTGAATGCCTGTCACCTTCTTAAACTGACATCAGCACAGCATTTTGTAGTCTTGCCTTTAAAACACAGCTTCCAATTTTGTAAAACATTACTTACTTTCCAGGGGTTCCTTCTCCATACTGGACTCTTCTGGTTCATCAAACCGACCTACTGGTAATTTAGGTTTCTTTAGTGGCTGCTTAGCAGGTTCAGATCTTCCTCCTGGCTTAGAGCTGGAGCTGCTCCTCAAGTGGCAAAGAAGTGATGACTCTATCAAGCAAATGGACACGTGTATCATAAATGTGGGAGCTTAACACTGAGTAACGCTGTGACTGTCCAGAGCACCTCTGAAAAAAACCTACTTCAAGGATGAGGGAGAGGAAGGCAGGAAAACAAACTCTAAGAAATTTTTAACATTCAACTCACGAGCACCTAAGAACTCAGCACAGATAATTATTTTTGGCCCTAGAAACATATGTAGGCAAAATTGTGTTAGTTGTATAACTCAGTTCATATAAACAGTGTATTTTAAACTGCTTTAACTTATCTTTGCTGTTACTTTCTTGTATTTTTAAACAGTAATCATGCTACCAGACCAGTACAGTCTGTTTTCTGGGAGAAATCCTAACCTCCCCCAAGAAACCTGCTGATTTCCATGTCTTGGCTCATTTCCAGCAGCTTTTTAGTCAGAAAAGGCTTCTGCTTTCCCAAAGGAAAGTTTAAAAAATTAAAACGTTCCCTTAGTAACAGGTTTCCCAGAATGTCGACAGAAGATAGCTGGGTTTCCCTTTGGATGGTAAAATAATTCAGCTGGTAGTCAAAAGCAGGAAAAAATTTGAGCATGTTAAAGTTCAATTATGTAACTGCATGCAAATACTTTCATTAAAAGCATTAACTTTTTTCCTTTAAAGTCCTACTAACAATTTGGTTAAAAAAGCCCAATGTCCACAGTGAGCATAAACTATCCACTAAAAATATTTTGGCTGTGGACAGCTGCCTAAAGCAGTTCTGACATTTCTTAAGAAGCAAGATTCAAACAGAAATCCTCCCTGTATGAGGTGGGTGCAAAGTACCTGAAAGAACTACTATTCTACTTTCCTGAGGAGACTGAATCAGGAAGCCTTCTCAAGCAGTGTCAATCTGACTCACCTTAATATACACCAACTAACAACTCACTTGTATTCCCAGAATCAGCATATTCATTCATTTCAAAATACCACATCTTTAATATCAAACCCTACAGCTACATAAACTGTATTGTCTTCCAACTGCTGCCAATGCCTCAAAAGAATAATTTTTTTTTTTGCTTTAAGCATGACATAACAAACTATCAACAGTAAAGGATCTAATCTGTTGCAAACATTGGGTCTTTCTACTCCTGCCAAGCTTCTTACCATTCTTCAGTAAGCTAGAAGAAAAGCTAGCTAGAAAATTATAGCTGGCATTCTAGTCCAAATTCAAATAAAAATCAGCGTTAGGTGCTGGTATGAAATTGATTATCTTGGTCACCAGAGAAGAGGCAAAATCTATTTTCCTTGATAGATTTAGTTGATACTCTTGACCAAAATACACTCTTCTTGACAGAGACGTGGCAAAAGTTCAACATTAAACATCTCTGAAAATTATGAGATGAACTATCAACAGTAGTCAACCGCATCCTACAAACTGATCTTTGATTCCCTCCTCTTTTACATGGTGCCACAAAGCTCTCCCATTTATTAATTATGTAACAGAACCTGGTTGGAAATCCCAAGTCTTTAAAGTTGCTGTGTTGTAATATTTCATCTTTTGAAGTGGTCCACAGCCTGTGATTTATCCTAACAAAGCCATCCATGCAGTGACAGCTGGGCACACATCGGGATGCTCAGAGGATTAGAGCATCAGCCTCATTTTGCCATGAACCTGACAGCCAAATAGAGCACAAATATCTCACAACAATTTTCTAGCAGCTCTTCCATTAACATACAGAATACTGGTTTGTTTGAGGAGTATAGCATTGTGTCAATAGCATCACAGAACCTCGGCTTTTGACGCAGAGGGAAGCACCCAACCAACAGCCCTACCTGAGGCCTATGGGACAGGCTGTTATCCACTCTGCCTTACCTCTCTAGAAACGAACCACCTGAATTTCATCAGGTGAAGGGCACGGACCAGTAAATTCCAGGTCCGCAGCACGTTTCCTCCAGCTATTCTCCAAACGATAAACCAGTTTAACATTTTACTGCCGTTAAGAAGTACGAAGCAACGACAGGGCAGAAAACCTCCGTAATTACAGATTTGCCCAATGGCAGTAGGTTTACAATACAGGGGAGAACATTAATACCAAATAGGCGCGGGGGGCGGGGGGCGGGAGGGGGATTAGAGCAAGAAACTGTAGGGACATGGAAGGTGTGGGGACAGCTGTGAAACCCCCAGCCCCGCGGGCTGAGGAGGCGGGGCGAGTCACACTCCTCACCCGCCGCCATCTTGGGCGCTCTCCCGCCCCCCCAGCGCCGTCAGCCGCGGTCGGCGCCCGCCCTGTCCCCTCGCTCGTCAGTTCCTGCGGAGGAAGGGCAGGGGAGCCGGGTGCCAGGGGAGCCGGGGAGCCCCTCCGCGGCCAGGCCGAGCCCTCCCGCCCTCCGCCCGCCTCTTACTCGCTGCCCCGGGCGCGCCGCGCAGCAGCCGCAGAGCCATGGCCGTGGACGGAGCCGTGCGGGGCAGGCAGTGCCGCCGCGCAGGCGCCCAAGGCGGCGGCGGCTCCTGGCGGGGCGGGCGGCGAAGGCGGCCCCGGTCAGGGTTGCTTCAGCGGCCTCACAGTCCCCCCGTGCTGCTCCCCGGCTCCGCTAAACAGAGGCGAACGGCGCCTGGGGAGCCACGGTCCCGATGGAGGCAGCTACGGACTCATAGAGGTGCACGAGAAATACGCTGTAGCTCTTCTCTCCACCTCTGGGCAAACCTGGAGTAAAGACGTCTTCTTTCTTCGTCTTCGATGCAGTGAAGGGTTTAGTGCTGCAAGTACCCGTTTTCCCCTCAATGTGTACTGCAGTCCACCTCGGGTTAGTTTTTTGTTGTTGTTGTTTTGTTGGGTTGTTTTTTAATAATAAAAAATTGTACTTTGTTCAAGTAATACACAAAGGCTGCTTAGGACATGAAGGAACTTTAGCTAACACCACAGTGACGTACGGACAGTTGTTTGCGCTTTCAGACGGCACCTTTCAGGTTTCCGAGTTCAACCAGTGCAGTTGCCTTTAACGCTCAGTATAAACCTAACCCTGGGAGAGATAAGTCATGCTTGTGTTCATGGAGTAGTGCTCCAGTTAATTAACTACAGTTAATGTTTTGATTATGGCAACTTTTGCTTTTTGTCACTCTTTAAACTTCTCCAGCTAATCTTGTTCTTAGATAAAACAGAATTCACTCTGTCCACAGATACTAACCTGCAGAAGATAACCTGGAGATCTGAATCTAAAATGGCATTTTTTGTTCACATCTGAAACCTTTAAGAAAGTAAATATTGGTAAATTAAAGAGCGGCAGCACTCCCTGGAGTTTATTGAGCTACATCTGGCAATGCCTATACACTGAAAGTAATTAAGTTTAACTGACTGCCTTACGAGTGACATTTTCTCAATCAGCCTTTTATAACACGGTTAATTAGACATTAGAGACTGAAAATAATGGAAACCCCTTTCTTTATTCTAACAGAAAGATGCTGAGCCTCTACATCAGAGAGAATAAAGACGAATGCAGAAAAAAATCCTCTCCCCAAAACCATCAAGGAAAAAACCTAAACAGATCTCGTTTGAGTTCCAAGAACTTATTATTTATGTGTTCAGTACAATAAAAACATGAAATCCTTCCTTTAAAAAACTTACCAAGCTGCCTGCAGACACCAAGTAATAGTAGCTCTGCTCCTAAAAAACTGCTTAGCGCAATCCATGAAAAATCAAACGTATGCATACATCATATGTACAAGCATACATGTCGAATTTCAAATGGTAAGAATGAAATAGCAGTGAAAGATTAATGAAGCACTGTTTATCCACCTAAAAATTAACTGTCTTCAAAACATATTTCTCGTCTTTATTTATTGTATTGCTGTAAAAATTCAGTTGTAACTCCTGAATTATTCATTCAAAGATCTTTTGGCTAAGGAGGTAATAAATCTTAACATTGGTAAAAACAAATGTAGCATACACCACAGGAATTTTCTACTTTGTGATTAAATGGAGTGTCTTCTTTTCTTGTTTTCCTTCCTCTGTTTACTGATCATTTATCTCTTGCACTGCAGCTTGCTTTGTGAGACACAATATTCTATTTCACTTTGCTGTTCTAAAACGTGGGGAATAAAAGACTTACAGCTAGCACAAAGCTTGCAGCAGGTCAGTTCAGATGGGCCAAATGTACTGGTCTTGGGGACTACCTGGAAAGCACCACAACCAGCACTGCCCTGGACAGCAAGTGTACTCATATTGGCTAAATGCGCCCTCTGACTGAGACCACACCAAGAACCGTGGTTATCTGAACACCACACTTGGTCAGGGCTAGGCAAATAAAAGCAGCTTGGAAACAAGATTGTTTCATGGTTACAGAGTAAGTTTTCCATCCAATGTCAAGTCTCTTGGCTCTGCTGCAAAGCCTGGTGATTTCCAGTATAACATGAACTCTTTTTCCAAAGTAGTAGCAATGCCTAGATTTACAGGAACAGAAAGTTTAGTTTGTATCAAGGATTCAAACACAACCCAAGGAATTAATTTATATACACAACATGGAAATAGAGGTTCAGACACGATGTCATTTTATGCAGTGATCTCCTAATAATATCACTGACAGCTTTTTGAAATAACAGTACCCGCCTACTGCCTTCAGGGAACACGAGACTGACAGTTTAAGGAATGTTAAGACCTCAGTTCTTACCTCTCCTTCTGTAAGCAGCGTAAGTCTCTTTCAAGCAGCTGCAGGATACCTGCATGAAGGAGAGGTCACTATCACTAAAGGAAGATGAAGTCCTCATTCAAACAGAAGAGTGGTGAGGTGGTGAGTAGCAGCACTTTATAGCTGCTACTGCATCAGATGACACTGACTTTTGTATACATAAGTCTGTATTTAGGTCTAGGAAAGAGAAGGCAGAAAACTGCAAGAGGAGGGGGAACATGCCATGCAACACATGCACAGTTATCCAAAATATCCCAGCCTGCATGTGTTGTTCAGAGAGCAACTGCAAGTGACCGCACAGTCTGTAACATGAACTTCCTTTGCTTCAAGGACATATTGGGGTGATGAAGCTTCTCACTACTGTCAGATGGCACATTCCTTTGGGACTTTGGGATGTCAAACAGCCCTCACAAAAGCTACAGTGCTGAGAGGGCTACCAGACCACATATGGAGTAGGCAATAAATGAAGGAAGACAGAATGCATTTAATGTTCTCTTAATTTTTCCTGTTCCTTGATATACTTGCATGCAAATATCACATGATTTCCTGCACCATCCATTTTCCTCAAAGAACAGATCTAATTCAAGCTGCTTTAAATTGATGGGATCTACTGTTATGCACCACCTCAATAAAAAAAAAAAAAAGAAAAAAAAGGTGGCTATTTCTGTCATGATACTTCTGCTTTTCTGATCACAAAAGCATGCTTTACCCATTTAGATTTCCAGAGACAGAAAGCAAGACAGACATTTTTCAATAGTGACAGAACCATCTAAATACTTGTTTACTAAGAGCAGTTTAAAGTCTTCATTGTGAACCAAGGAATATTTTGTAACTTTAGCTCTCTTAAACAGCTATTTCAGCAGTAGCCAAATCCAACAATACTGTTAAATAAAAGACAGTTGAGATACCAGAACATAATTTAAACATTTAGAGCTTAATAGCAACATCATAATACAAAATTAAGAATAAAAAAAGGCCTTGTTATAGTGAGAATGTATTAAAGATACCTTTGTGTCATAAGGATTGCCTAACACAACTCTAATAAAATACTCTGCAGTGTATATGTTGCTGAACTGCAGATGCTCAGATGCTCACTTGAGCATCTTTAAATTATAGGGAACCCTCCCCCCCATATATTACAATGACTATTATACAAAATTCCACATCAAATGCAAAATCACTTCATTATATACTATTATTGCTATATTAATTTCAAAAGTACAAATTTATTAATTATATACAAAAAGCCTCCCCAGAATTTTGGTAATTAGCAGAACATTTCAGTTTCTTTAATTGCTTTCATTAGAGTAATTTGTTCATTTTATTAACACCAGATGCAATAACACAATGCTAAAAATAAACATGCATTATACAACAAATTTATATTTTTCAAAAAATGTTCATTACAATTAGTGTACACTTAGTGAATGCACATGTAACTCTTTTCCCCCACCTTTAGTGAATTATTGTTTGAAACAGAGAAAAGGGAAGGAAGAAGAAACCAAACAATGCTATTCAGCACCAGTAGAAAGTCAGACCTTAAACATTCCTGTATATTAAAAACATTTTATCTGTGTCACTAAACAGGTAGTTTACAATATTGTCTCATTTGAAGATGTATTGATTTATATTTACAATACTTTATAGTCAATAAGACGTTTTAACAATATTTAAAAATTGCTTAAATTCATAAAAGTATTGCAGAAATTTATAACATTTACTTATTTTAAGTATATACAAGGAAGTCCATGTAAAATTGTCCATGTTCATCTGAAGAACTGACAGAGTAAGGAACGATCTTAATAGTTTGCAAAATCCCAATTATTTGAAGGCAGCTATCTTAGAACATTCAAAAATCCTTAGTTGCCATTTGCTTCTGAAAACAAAAGTTCCAGTAATAAAATTGGAGTATGTAAACTAACATGTTTTTGAGATCAGTAGAAAATATATTCCCACAGGCATAACATATTTAACAATGACAGTAATGATTTTGTGGAAAACTGTTAAGCTGTAGCAGATATAGTAATTTCCAAATATCCAGTATTTTAGCAGCTCATTGTGTTTCCAGTTAAACTTCCTACAGTGCTAAAATACGACAAGTGAACACGTAAGACATTGTCAGAATTTTAAAATCCAATTTATTTTTGGCATCTATAGCCTCTTGTAAAATGTAGCCAAGTAACATCGACTTCTCTTGTCTGAAAGCCAATAACCAACCAAAGTACACTGTGCTTTCATCTCCAAATAATTAGGTACCCAAAATTAAGAAAAAGTAATAGAAAAGTAAAAAGAACAAAATAAAAAAATATTGCACAGTCACATTACCTAGAAAGTAAAGTTGATGTTAAAAAGCCCTAAGTGTGGATGATATAAATTATCTTCCATATAAAAAGTATAAATATCTCTTAAAATACAGCTGCAGCTATACTTTAACACCACACATTATCTGAATTCATCTGTTAATGAGGTAATAACCAAGTCTCTTACAATGCTTTTCTCTACTGAAAATATTTTAGGGCAGCAACAAGAAAGAATTTTTCTAAAAATATTTCTGAATCAAGAACAGCAATGTGTGCAGCTCTCCCTATGAGAGAATCTGCTGTATTGGGTAATGCATTAATTACATTATAACGAACCAAATTACATTCCTTATTTTGAAGAACTGGCAGAAGCAGGTTCTGGATCATTTCAGCATAAATTGGTCCTGTAAAGGAAAAGAAAAGTTGTACTGTGTGAATTGCCAGAAGTAAACACAATTCTTTGACCTTGAACTCAAAATGAACACATTCTGGAGTAAGAGAAGTAATGAAATGTGTTATGCTGTGGTTCTGTTAAGATAGAATATACAGAAAGTTTAATTTCCTCTAGAAATGTTGGAAAAATAATTTGAAGCTATGTGTTTTAGTGTTTGTACATTTATAGTGAGAATGTATTTATCAGTAATAATTTATTACATTACATAGAAGTTATTTGTCAATACATAATACTAGACTGCAATTGTGCTAGGATATCTCAACAGTAAGTACAACAACTGACCCTAACTGATTATGGAAATATTACCTTTGCTTTCAGTGCTATTATTAAGCCACAGCTAAATACAGCCCAGGGCTTGATTCTACAATTTGATATCCTCAAAAATCAAAATTATTTGTCCTTCCTGATCATGGAAGTGTGCATCAAGGGCTGTGTCTATCTCACCTAACTTTCAGTGAAGTCAGTATGCTAGAAACCTGTTCAGTCTCATCTCCATCTGCATGTAATAGAACAGGACAGATACAGAAAGCAAGTCAGCCTCCACGTGGATTTTCTCTCTACAATGACAAAGTAAGCCCAGACTTTGTAAACACATAATAGAGGTGCCTCAGTTAAGCAGCCAAAATTAAATGGGAGGGGACTGAAGGTGTGAGGTTTTAACCTGAGTGGTTTATTTTGCAGGATATTTATTACCTGATTGTTTATCCTTTAAAGCTGTTTTACACATCTCAATGCGAGCAGAGTGATAAGGAACGTAACGATCCTGCAGAGATCCTACTAACACAATGTTTTTGAAGTAATGAAGACCTGCAAGAAAAAAGGTATCACCTTTAGCAAATCCTTTGATCTATTACTACAGAATAATTAAACATTTTACAACTGATATTTGGCACTAATTTATTACAGGATCTTGCACAAAAAGGAAGAAAAACCAATTACAATAGGAAGAGCTACAAAATAATGAGATGTTTGGTACCAGCCTTTCCTCTGCACATATTTAATACACATGGCCATGGCTTGGTTGAAGAGTTTCCCATTAAAGTGAGCATGGTTCAAACCTTCATCTTGTTTCTTAGAAATGCAGTGGTTGGTTTCTGGCTATACAGAAGAGAGTAAAGCCTCCACATCGCTCAAAGAAACGTAAAGATGGATGGTGCCTTGTCTTCACTGATGTTTCGGACAATAGCTGCATTAGGATTCACGCCTAGCACCGACACATATGTGATATAGCCCACCTAGTGCAGGTGCCTCAATAAGGCACTGCCTCACTGTAACGTTTAACCAGCTTGAGCACAGGTGCAGAATCTAACCAACACAGCCCTGAAGTATAATTAAACCTTTGTAATTAAACCTAGACTTCCTACTTCTCAGACGAGCATGCTAATAGTAGAACAATGCAAAGGTAGGAACCCCCAGTAATGAGAGAGTTACAGCCCTTAAAGACATTTAATTGTTACATTTTTTCTAGAAAGCTGCAGCAGATTTCTGGTGCTGCCCATTTGCTTTAGGCCAAATACAATGAAGCACTTTAAGAAAATAGTTTGCCTTAGAACAGCCCCTTCTGAATATCATATTTTAGACATAAGTATCAGCAAGCTTTCACTACCATAGCTTTCACTATGATTTGATTGAAATCTTCAGCAGGAGCAAAGAAAGTAAATAGGGTATTTCATAAGATAAGTGAGTTTTACTGTACCTATTCTTCATCCATTTTGGGGTTAAGAAGCAGGATGATGTGTTTAACATGTATGTTCTTTGGCAAATTTGAAATCTAGAGTAACAAGCCACCATACAACAATGTAGCTGAGACCTTGACCCTCAAAACACCACCTGCTGGATCCAAAGCAAGTTTTAGTTTTTGCTACCTTAGGGATTTTCCCAGATGCAAAGCCAATGTCCAAAGAAGATACCACATTAAACAGTAACAGGTGTTTCTTCACCTTAGACCCCTGATTTCCTATATGATTACAAAACTCAACAGAAGTTGCAAAATCAGGGCTATTCTTCTCAAAAGTGTTGTCAATCTCTTGCACGTACCCTGGGGTTAGGTGACTTCTGGAAACGTATATTTAAAATCTGACACTGACTTCTGACACTTATGTTTAAAATCCCTGTTGAGACCAGTACACAAACTCCCTGTATTGAAAATCTGAAAAGAGGAATTGTGCAGGTTGGGGAATCCCAAATGCCTCTCACCTTGTGTCTAAGAGTCAAGCACAGCCAAGGCTGTATGCCCACTGAGTGGAGAAAGAGATGGCAGGACAGAAGCAGGCCTTGTACGGATATCAAGAGTTAAAGGCACCAACACCTACGTTGTACATACAGTATATTAACTCACCCCTCAAAGGAAAGCTTTCTTCCTTCTCTATAAGGGAAGCATAAAACTTACTTTCTTTTCTCCTTATCTGAAATGATTAATTTTTCACATCTCTTTCTCCTGTCCCCCAGCCTTTCCTTCTCCCTTACACTGACCTCACTGAAGGACCTGGAAACAAGATGGTGTATGAGGCTGTGGCCCAAAATACAGCATTTTCCATCTCTTTGGAAAGAAAGAAAAAAGCAGAAACTGAGCCTGAAGACCTTTATATTCCTTCTACCATTTATGGGGAACAAAGTCTGAAATGCACATTACAACTCTTGAGACAATGCTATCCAGGTCTTTCAAAAATCCTGTCGTATAAAGGTCTGTCATCAGAAAAAATGTCACATTTCTACAACAGACAATAGTACTCAAATGACAGTGTCTCTAGTCATGTTGAGATACATCCACATAAAAACCATGGAATATGAATCTTTTTAAAGCAAACTGATTAATTCATCTCATTATCTCCTAATAGGGGCCCCACAGTCTTACTCAGCATTCAGTGTCTAACTTCTCACATAACTTCTTTTATATTCAAACATTTCTTTTCAAAAGACAGCAAAACTAGATTGAGTTCACCTTTAAATACCAGTTCAGCTTTTAATATTACCTTATCATCAACAAAATCATTTTGTGATAGTAGATTCTGAAGAGAAGGGTAAAAAACCCCAAGTTTTTCTAAAATCAATTTTTGATCAATATTCCTGTCTTACCTATGATTTTTCTTCTTGCTCCTTCCTTACTATTTTCTGCTTCTTCCAAGTCCTGTAAATTTTAGAATCAAGCACCTCAAGAACTATATGTCAGTCTTTTCCTGCCCATATCTTTATATTTCATTACTCTTAACAAAATTCCAGCTGTAACAACCTAGAAATATTTTGACGTAGGAGTGTGCCCGGATTTTTCACAAAACAGCACAAGCATCTCTGGCTCCACAACAGCTTGACTGACACGCATTCAGAAACACCTGTCAGATAAATCCTCAATAATTTTATAATGCTTAATGGAAACTACCCCCCTGCTGGCACATTACCCACTGGCGAAACGCATTCATGACCAACAGTAGAAATAAGGATATTCAACCCAGAGAAAACTGTATGAATGATATAGTATGAATAATCTAATCTGGGATTTAGCTATTATGCTAAGTACAACTTCTCCTTCCTTTATGAAAATGAGTTTTTGTTTTCCCTGACCATCTTAATGAGGTAAAAAAAGACTAGTTAGCAAAAACTTTGAAGTAGAATTTTAGACTTAAAGTATAGATAAGAAAGGCAGATACAGAAACAGGTAATCCTAAATGTGTATGAGTGTACTTGAGTTGCCACACAGTGACTCATAGACACATATTTTAAAAATCCCCTATTTATATATTGGTATAGTGGCTGCACTCAAGTTCTGATCATTAGTTAGGAAGGAAAGTCTCAAAGTAATATCCTACCTTTGCAACAAAAATGGTTTACTGTTTACTTGAAGAATACAGGACTAAAGTAACTCAAATATTAAAACTGAAACAGGAGCTTTTAGAAAAGTTTTTTGTTTTTAGGTTTCCTATTCACATTAATACACAGCTGCCTTTAAGAGATAGGAAGCATTAACAAAGCTTACCTGCTTTTTTACTAAGTTTATATAAGAATGTCTGTCGTGGATCTGAATGGTCTCGACATGTCAATTGCAATAAAGAACCAGACTTCTTCCATTTCTGCATAAACCACAGTCCTGCATTGTTAGGTACAACATGAGTATAGATGCAAAATAAAATATGAAAACTAATTAAGCATAAGGTGTGAAGTTCATAACAGTCTCTCAGATGTTAATTTGACTTTTCATGCAAGCATTATCAAGCTCAGAAACAGTTTAAATTTTCATTTTCTTTCCTGTCTATCTATACAATGAAGCATGAAGGCCTTTATTTCCACCAATGTACATGCCTGTCCCCAAAAAATAACTTCCAGAAAATGTAAATACAGTAATGTTAGCCAGAATATACACATTCTATTTCAATAATTTTTATAATATTAGAACATTTTGATGTTCAAAAGACAACAGGCATGACTTCTCCAATTTCTAAACTGAACTCATTAAAGGTAACTTGAAAAAAGGAAGCAGAATTTTCTCACAGGAATACCATAGTAGAATGTTTTCTATGGTGCTATATTCTCTTTATTAGTCAATAATCAAAATAGGTGGCTGTTTTTTCAGAAAAATCTTGCCCCCCTCACCGTGCACATTTGCAGTAACACACTGCAGGTTGTAAGGCATTTTTGAGAGAGAAAAGACACCAATAGTTCAGAATTATTTTAATGTATCTTATCTAATTGTTTGGCGGACTAAGTATATTCAAATTCAGTTTAAAATAAATTGAGCTCAACAGATTAAAACTGGGGTTTATTTATACTGTAACAAAATCTGAACCAAACATACTGGAAAATACTTATGCCAATCACCTGCACATCCTTTTATTGACACTGTATTTTTATAACTCTTCTCTCTGCTTATGACAATGAAATATGCAGTTTCTCAAAATCACAGTAATGCAGAAATGTGCACCCCACATTAAATTGCTAAGTGCATTTCAAAGACAAGCTTTCCCCTAAACTAATACTACTGAAAATAATACTTTACCTGTATTAACAAGAGCACTGCTGTTGTAGAGGGTACCAAGATGTGGTCCAGACAGAGACAGGAAGGTATGAAGTTTGTTGAGGTAATACTTAAATCGATGTCTTGTGAGCACTGAACGGATTATTAAATTACCCAGTGAGTGTCCAATAAAGCTGTTTAAAAAGAAAAAGCAATATAACATGGAATTTTATGGCATGACTTTTTTTTTTTCTTTTAACAGAGAAAAAGAAAACCAGTGTCATGAAATGCTGAAAAAGCACAGGAAAGAATTAATGACAAGTTTCCATTCAGACCTGTATTTTATGTCATACAGGAGGCATAACTTGTCCATATCTCAAATTGCACAAACTCATTACAAACATGTTTGATCTCCAGAAATAATTTATGCAGCATTTTTGAAAAGCTAACAAAACCAAACTATCCTTCCACTGGCATCTACCACCCAAACCCAAGATTATTTCCGGGTTCATTTCCCTTAGCACCAACTAATAAGAAAATATTTTATGAGCCATGCATGACTGAAAACATAATTACTTTAGCATGT
>WAAE01008850.1:46564-69788 GCA_013400495.1 Nicator chloris | reverse complement strand
GGACTTGATGATCTCAAAGATCTGTTCCAGCCCAGTTAGTTCTGTGAATTCTGTGATTGAGGGGCACCTGCCATGCACTAATTAGACATGCCCTCTTTGCCCCAGCCCCGGTCATCAGGCTTCCCCTTCCCACTCTCTCTATTCCCTTCCTGGCCCCACATTTACCCAGGAGCCCTTCTCTCCCTCTTGGGAGCTCTCAGAGGCACCTGCAGACGTGTGCTGGGAGGGCTCAGGCACTACTGAGGGTGGGAAAACCTCAGCTTTGAGGTTCCCTGCACTGTCTGAGCTCGTGTCCCTGCTCAGAGGTATCCACATAGATGCAGAAGGGGAAAGTGAAGCTCAGGATCCCATGTGTGTTCTGCCAAGGGATGCTCCTGTCTGAGTGTAAATATTTGTGTTCCAACGCACCCAGGAGCACAGGCAGAGGTGTGGGTGTGTGTTTTGCTGTGGGGAACACCCACAGGGCTGCACTGTGTGAGCTCTGAGCATCTGCACATCAGGCATGTTCTCACTGAGGGCTCCGTTTCTTCAAGGGATTCTCAGCGTGGATGTTCCCAGAAAAAGGGCCTCACACTCATTTCAAACACACCTCTCTCTGAATGGGCACCCCGGCCACTACAGCTCCAGAGCCATGGTGAAGAATGCCTCAGGGAAGATGGAGCACCAGCACACACTGTGTCATTCTGGGATTTTCCAGCCTGGTTTCCCCATCCCGTGGGGACGGAGGTGATGGGAGTGGAGCAGAGGTGGTGGGCACCCCGTGCCATCAGGTCAGCTGTGCTTTCCAGTTCCCTGTCTCTTTGCTTCCACGGATTTTACTTCTTTCTGGCTGCTAATATCAACAAAACCTGCCGGGGCACCTCATCCCTGCTGCTCCCCAAGAGCAGGCACGACATACTTGGAGCATGCAGTCAGCTTTTCCAGCCCGTCCACACAGCCGGCACACACTGCCTAAGCACCACCAAAACCCACTTCATAAACTGAGGATGGGAAGGGGGTGATTGATGGCTCCACACTGGACATGACACAGCTTCTACACTTCCCTATACTTATAATATTTGTGTATTGCCCCTACCTCAAAGCCTGACTGGGCTGGTCCAATTCACTTAGAGATAGGAATTTGGCACAGCCTGACATAAACTCCATCACTTTGGGCCACCAAGGGAGAGCCATTGTTATAAACTTTCTCCCCCACACCCTGCTTGGCCCCCTTTTTAACCCCATTCCAGTTGCATTATTTCTTTACAAGCCAGCAAGAGCAGAAACAAACGTTTCACATCTGTTCTTGCAGCCCGGCCATTTGCATGAGAATCATGGTCAGTGTTTCAATGAGCACAGCTCGCTGGCCAGCAATGGGGACAGAGATGGCCACCACTGGCCCCTCAGGCTTCTGCCACATGTCTGAGCTCTGCACAGAGCAGGCAGGCCCACAGCATTAAGAAATCACCTTCTTTTTGGGATCTAATCACGCTAGAGGTGTGCCAGGTAATTTTTCTTTCTGGCTGGTGTTGTGCAGCTGATCCTCACTCCTGGGTCAAGCCTTTGGAACCCCTTGTTTAAGGGGTTTGGTGGTGTTCTGCTTTTGTTCTGCTTTTGTTCTGCATCTGCATCAGGAAGGGAAGGTTGGTGCACCAGCCAGGCTTGAGGCAAGGCTGTGTTTTGTTTAGCAGATCAATAATGATCATTTCGATGGTAGAGCATCCCCAGTGACACTGGCACCTCTGGGAAAGATCCTTGAGGAGTGTGCCCACGTTTCACAGGGAGTTCCCATTTGAAAAATAACCCCAAATAACCACGGAAAAAATTCCATCATTCTGCTCTTTTTCTCCTTGCCAAAAGCATCTTCCTCCCCACCTGCTCTTCCCCTGTATCCCATACCCTGCCCTTTCTCTGAGTCCCTTCAGCTCCTCCCCTTGCCCCGAGCTGGCAGTGAGACTCAGAGCTGCAATTTTTGGAAGTTGCTTCTTCTCTTTCCACCCAGGCTGAGCATTAAGAGCTGCAGCTTGACTGACACAGGGACGGCTGAGAGACTTCAGCTGCCACCATAAGCTGACCAAAATGCCTTGGAAATTCCAGCAGGAAGCATTGAAACCCATCTGTGCCATTTGCCTCCCCTTTTAGTGGATGCTCTTATGAACTTTCCAAGCCACAGGCCTCTCCTAGGAAAAATAACATGTAAAGAAACATTTTAAAAGCATCACGGACCACAGAGCCTCTTAGATTTGAGGCTGTGGTCCTGACCTCCAAGCAGCCCTGGCACAGAGGATGTTGAAAGACCTAAAGTTGGGATTACACTGCAAAATGAAGGTTATTCCAGGTGGTAGCTGCTGGGTCTGCCCCAGGATGGTAAACTGATACCCCTGTGCTGGCATCCCAGCCCCTCCTGTGCCCTTCAATCCTTCCCCTGGGAATAGAACCACCCCGTGGGGTGACCTGGGGAAGGCAGGGTGGCCTCACAGGAGCAGGCATCTGCCAGGGTCATGAACCCCAGCTGCAACATCCTCCTCTGGGCCTGTCCAAGCATTTAACTGCTTTTTTGAAGGATTCCCAGCCACAAAGGCGAGACAGATTGTGTATTGATCCAGCCCCTCCAGTCGATAGCTGCAAACCACCCCAGCCATGGCCTGGCAAGCAGAGGGGGCTGATCAGTGGCAGAGAGGGGCTGCAGCTGTGTTAGAGGGGCAGCAAAGCCCCAAGAGACACCGTGTGCCACAAGTGGTGTGGTAATTCACCCCACCAGGGTGGCCTGGCTGCAGCTGGCCCGACTGAGCCCACTGTGTGCCCACCTCAGCCTTGTTTATCCCCCTGGCACGCCAGGGATAGAGCAAAGAGCAGCTGAAGGACTGTGCTGCTCCCCCAGCTCTGTCCTCACCTGCAGCCAAGCCCCAGCAGCCGTGGGGGCTGCCCTGGGGCAAGGCAGTGAGCAGAACACAGCCCCTGCCAGTGCAGGGGTGCTGGCAGCAGGGATGGGTGCCCTCAGCAGCCCTGAAGGGTCCCCAGCAGCAGAGCTGGGGCTGGGCAGAGGAGATGGAGCAGAGGCTGAGCTTTCCTGCCAGCAGGCACAGCTGCCCTGTCATCGTAGGACACGAAAAAAGATGAGAGACTCCAAATATTTCAGAAGGCAAAGAGCATAGAAAAAAGGCTTTCTTGTCTAATTCTTACTACTTTTTATAAGGTGTTCTGATACAGAATTAACATGGTTGCTGAACAGGAACGACACCTCTCTGATCCCATTGGTTAAACCAGAGAAACAGCTCAAATGTTTGGAGAACCAGAAAAGCAAAACAGCACCTGGAGAAAGATTGTTTGGAGAAAAGAGAGTTGCTTGCCAAGATTGTTCTGGGAAGAGGCTTTCTTGAGAAATACCCCCTTGGGAGAACGTTAGCAGGCTGAAATCCCTCAGACCCAGAAACAGCAGTCCCACAGTGCCCAGCCCAGCGCTGCACAGAGCCACCAGGACGTGCTGCAGGACACGGGTGGTGCAGGTTTCCTGCTGGGACATCACCTGCACGGGGCACAGTGCAAGGAGGGGCTCAGAGCAGCTCCCTGGGGAGTGAGAGCACAGCCCTGTGAGCACTGCCACACTTCAGCACCCCATGTCTGAAGGACAGCACGGGGAAAGCCAAGCAGTCCTCACCTGTGCTCAACTGCAAGATGCAGGGCAGGCAGTGGGTAATTGGCACTGACTGCACGAGGTTTGATGCACGGAATGAGAAAATTCCAGGAGGGAGCATGTGCTGCTGGCTGTGCAAGTGAGAGGGGACAGCACAGGGTGCAGGTCACCTCCCTGTCACAGCTGGGGCTCCTCGAGGGCAGACAGTGCTTGGCTGTGGTCCCCTCAAGGCTCAGGACAGTGGGTCCACGGCACCCAGACACCCACCACAAAGGCAGTGGCATCTCTCCCAGGGTCACCTCACAGGGATCAAGGTCCCACTGCCACCAGCACTCCTGCACTCTGCTCCACAGGCTGGGCTCACTGGCAGATGTGGGTGTACAGCAGGGACAAGGACAAGGCTTTCTGTCCCAGCTCAGGCACAAAGGGGAGTGAAAACAGAGGACACCGAGGCAGCAGAGGTGTTGTGGGAGACTGCTGGTTTGTGGCACCTGTGGCTGGTGCCACATCCCTCAGCTGTGCCCTTCACTCCTCAGCTGGGCCACTGCTGTGACACGTGCTGACCTTTAGGGACCAAGTATTTTCTCAGGCTGCTGTCTGATGGGCTAAAGGTCTGGAATGTGCCAGGGGAATCCCTTTGAAGCTTCCTCATTGAGCTGCACTTTCTGTCTGAAAGACTTTTTGTCTTTCACTGGAGATGTGTTCAGAAAGGCTCATCTGCAAAGCCAGTGCTTTGAACAGTGACAGAATCACAGAATCACAGAAAATGCTGGGTTGGAAGGGACCATCAAATCCAACTCCTGGCCCCGTGCAGGACACGCCATGTGCCTGAGATTGTTGTCCAAATGCTTCTGAACTCTGTCAGGCATGGTGTTGTGACTACTGCCATGAGCAGCCTGTCCCAGTGCCTGACCACCCTCTGAGTGAAAAATTTTGGTATCTAATCTTGTTCACAACAGTCCTTGGCTCATGTGCAAAACGTTACGAGCTCCAAAGGTTTGTGGGCACAGCCATCAATGACAGCACCGAGCTCAGGGCATGGCAGTGTCAGCATCTGCATCTTTGTGCCTGCCACAGGATTTTGTGATGCCACAGGACATGGGCAGGTGTGTGGTAGCAGAGAAGCAAAGCCCTGAGACATCCAGAAGACTGGCAGGAGGAAGAGAGCAACACAGGCATTTCAACTGGTGCCTTTGAGCTCAGCCAGGCACTTTTGTTGTTTGGGCTGTGTGGTCCCACCTGGCAATTCAGAGGTTATCTTTATACAATCACAGAATAGTTTGAGTTGAAAAAGAACTTTTAAGGATCACCCAGTGCCACCCCCTGCCATGGGCAGGGACACCTTCCTGTAGACCAGGTTGCTCCAAGTCCAACCTGGCCTTGGACACTTCCAGCAATGGGGCAGCCACTGCTTCTCCAGGCAAGCAGTGCCAGTTTTACCACTCTGGATCTGTCATTGGACACTTTGGGCATTTGGAGAGAGGAGGGTGATGGGTCTGCAGCTGCCATGGGTCCTCACCTCTCTCTGCACAACTGCTGGAAACACCCTGTGCACTGCATGTCTGGAAAGAACTCCATGCCCCCCACCTGCCCCAGTTCTTTCCCCTTCAGATGCCCTGCATTTCAGAAATCCTCCCTGTTCAAAAATAAAGCAGCCAGAAGAGTCCACTGCTCCATATTCATGCTGATGGTGATGCTTTAAATGGCCTTCTGGTACCCAAACTCTCCTCTCTCCAGCATCCAGTGAAAAGAGATAGGTCAGATTTAGAGGCTGCTGAATATCCTGGTGAGGTCTGAATTCACATTGAACAATAAATAAGGTGGGCTCGTTGGAAGAGATGCTGGCTGGAAGCAGGAGAGAGGATGTGCAGTATGTATCTGTGAGCACAAGAGGGAGAGCAAGGAAGGAGGAGGGAGGAAGGACAGGAGCGAAGGAAATGGACTTGATACCCGTTTGTAAACTAGGTCAAGATTAATAACCATTTGGGTAGTCTTGCCTCTAGGCCCAGTTTTACAGGTTTTGCAAAGACATATGAAGAAATGACAATTCCTGCCTGGAAGAATGAGCTGTGATTTACACAGTTCTTCACTTCACCCCAGTTCCTACTCACACAAACCCAACCACAGGAGCGAGGATTCGCAGGCTCTGGGCAGGTTAAGTCAACACTCTGCTTTAATCCTACTTATGTCAGTCAGGAAAAGTCTTATCCAAGGAATAAAAAACAACAGAGCAAACCCTGCTTGTGAAGTGACTGCTTTTATTTCACTGCTCTTTAGTTTATCTGCTTAGCTCTGCCATTCTTTCTCACCGCTGTATCCGAGCAGACGTGGAAATGACTGAGCCAACAGTTTAACTGACTTAAGGGAAGTGATACCAAAAAAGAAAAAAAAAAGAAAAACTGAATGCTGAGGTTGGTATTTTGCAAGACCAGCTCAGTGTTTGCTCCCTGGACGCAAGGTTGAGCAACTCAGCAAAAAATCCTGCAGAAGTCCTCCAGAAAAGAGGGAGTGATGGCGCAAACAGGACCAGTGGCTGGCATGGGGTGGAAGCCCGGTCCCAAGGCAGCATTCCTGAGGCACTGGAGTGCTGGAGAGCCTGATGAGAGGGTTTGAGAGCCATTTAGCAACACTGAATTGCGACTTGAAGCAGAATTAATTGAGCTCAAATTGCATCCTCCCAGCAATCCGCTAATCTGCTGCAGCAGGAGGATAATGACATCTCGAGAAACCGGCTTCAGAAACGAAACTCGCCGAGCTTTAATGAACGGGCTGCTTCAAGAGGGGATTAATATAAAATACACTCGCATACAAAGTATTGCCATTGCAAGACTTCTGTTCATATGGGAGCCTTTTGCTTCCAAAAGGAGGGGGTTCTCCAGAGAATTTGTGAGCTACAGGCACTTGTACACACACACACACACGATTATGAGCCCAAGAGCACGCAGAACCAAGCTCCTGTCATGTCCCCAAATCACTTTCCTTAAACCCTGTTTATTAGTTCCAGGCAGTTCTTAGCATGCAGGAAGTTTAATAAAAGCTCCTTTCAAACAAAGACCTCGAAATGCTCTGGAAACAGCAGCAAATCAAGTGTCACATCATCCCTGGTGACATGGGGACAGCGCTGCAGCCTCTGAGAAACGAGTGGTGTGTGGCAAATACATGGCAGCCCAGCAACAGAAGCCTCTCTGAATCCTGCTCCCTCTCCCCCTCCATTTCATAACTCCTATTTGCTGACATCTCTGTCACTGGGAAAGAGTTGGGAAAATGGGATTTTTGCTCTGATTGCAGCAGGATGCTTTCTGGAAAACGCCCTGTTTGCAGCGTCCACACGCAGCATGGTGGCTTCAGGATGTCCAATCTGGCAGCAAAGGGGTCAGATTCCTGGAAAATATCCCTTTCCTCACTCCATGGCTCCTGTTTGGGTTCAGCTGGCTGAAAACACCGAATGCCAGGTGACTCCTGCCTGTGCCCTCTCAGCAGCTTCCCTGCATCCCCTCACCTGTCCCTCTTTCCTTAGGTTTCCGTGTTAATCCAATAAGACAGAACAGAAGCTCTCCACCAAGTCTTATGCATCACCCTCAATTTACATTTTATTACCACGGGTATCCACAGCAAAGCAAATAAACACCAGCAGGCTGTTGTCTCTGTTGCTGTCAGTAGCACTGTCGCTGCCACAGACCCAATTAGAAGCATTTGTCGGCATTCAGTAATTAGCTTGGAGCAGGGCTGAGGTCTCTGTCTTTCACCAAAGGGCTCGCAGGCTGCTGTAAAATATTTATGAATGATCTTGGATGACATCTGTTTGCTATTTTGCTGGTGATGTTCCCGGTGAGTGGCTGACCTGGGGAGCACATGCTGGTGGTGGCAGCAGGAAAATCCAACAAACCAGGGCTCAGCTGCTCCATCCTGGCAGCACGGCCCTGGGCTGGTGCAGACACGTGAGGAGCATCCCCCAGGATGAGGTGTCTGAGGCTAAGCAGGCAGCACTGGGTTTGCCAAGGTTTCAGCTGAACCTGGGGCTGGTTTCTTTCACAGAAACCTGCTGTGTGCTGGCTCTTCCTCAGACGGTCCCAGGACGAGGGGAAACCTCACCCAAGAGGCAAATGTTGGGAGGATGAGCTCCTTGAGGCTTGGGCAAAACAGGGAAATATTTTGGCCAAGCACAGAAGTTTTTGTGCCAGGAGAGAGTTGGGCTGCTGACACAAATGTGTGCCCCATGCTCCCATGGATGGTGGCCTGGGGGTGGTTGGACCCTGTGACTGTAGGAACTGCACCCATTGCTGGGTCTGGAACAGCACAGCTGAGCAAAGAGGGCTGTGGGGAAGACAGGACCCCTCCACTGAGCTCAGCCAAATCACTGTACTGGCCACGGGGTGAAAGCCTCCACAGCAAATCACAAAATGCCTTGAATCATCCAACGTCCCCAAAAATGTCATCACGGTGGTCTGAGGGCTATCACTCAGAGAGGATTCAGCTCACCTTGTTTGAAGCACTTAACTGAGGTCCCTAAAGAGGCATTCACTGTCCTGGCTTTCCTCCACTGCCTGCACTGAGCAATTTGCAGTTTGTTCATTTGCTAAAAGTGTGCCCAAGACGGGGTGTACCTTTCAGAAACGCCTCTCTCTTTGGGGAGATGTGCTTCCCAAAACTCCCCCAGGGTACCACAAACCCCAGCAACGCTGGGGAGGATCCAAATTATCTGTTGAGGTTAGAGACCTGATGTCTGCTCAAAGGCTTTGGTGGCCTGTCCATCAGGAGATGTGTGGCAGCATCTCCTCACAGTCCTGCCCCGAGCCTCAGCTGTGTTTCAGGGAGGGAAGGAGGGCAGTGAGGGAGCCTGGAGGGACAGGATGAGTGCTCCAAGAGCTCACAGAACTAAAGGGCTGCCCAGCAGGGAGGATGGCTGGGCACGAGGATGGGTAAAAGCCTGGCAAATCCCCCAAACTGCACCCTGCCCACTGCACTAAAGGGCTGCCCAGCAGGGAGGATGGCTGGGCACGAGGATGGGTAAAAGCCTGGCAAATCCCCCAAATTGCAGCCTTCCCACTGGGAGGAGGAAACAGAGGCTGGGCTGAAGCTGCAAGTGGCCCAGGAAGAGCAGAGTCATTGGATTTTTGCAATGTCATGGGTCTGAGTCAGCTCATTCCCTGCAGCACTTTCTCCTGACACCCCACCCACACCCCTCGAGCCTCCAGCCCACCCTCAAACCTCCTCTGAGGTCATGCTGGAGCTGCCAGCAGCAGTACTCATTGGGAGGGGAATTCAAGCCAGAGCTGATGTGCTGGTGAGGCTCTGAGGGAGGTGTTGGCTGGCATCAGTTAACCCTGTCACCACCACGCCTTGGGGAGATGTTTTCCTGCAGGTCCCTGCTGACCCCAGGACGATGCAGGTGGATGAGGGAGAGGTGGAGCTGGGGTGTCAGTGGCACTGCAGGGACATGCCAAGGGCTGCCAGGGGAGTTGGTGTCAGAGCCAGGACTGAGAACAGCTCTGGAGACCTTCAATGAGGGCAGCCCTGCACACCCAGGGCACACAGAACCATCCATGCAATTTCCTCTGGCAAGGTAAAGCCCAGGATCTTTTTTCTGTTTATCTCAAGCACCATTTGCATGTCAGGGGTGGGAGGGAATGGACAGTGGCAGAACTGGATCAAGTGAAATGACCTATGGAGAAGGCCCCATCTGGCTGTTCCTAGCACTGAATCTCCTCTGGGAGCCAGAAAACCTCCCTGAAGAACCTCTCACTTTTCTACCCAGGACTGTCACAGAATCACAGAATTAACCAGGCTGGAAAAGACCTTTGAGATCATCAAGTCCAACCCATGACCCAACACCTCCCCATCAGCTAAACCATGGCACTGAGTGCCACATCCAGGCTTTTTTAAACACCAGGGACAGTGACCTCACCACCCCTCTGGGCAGACAATTCCAGTCCCACTTGCTCTTTCCAGTGAAGATTTTTTTCCTGGTGTCTAACCTAAACTTCCTGTCAGCTGCAGACTTTGATGGGCTCAGAAACTTGTGTAGATCCCATTTCTCTGTGTTTGGAGGCTTCATCTGGGAAGTTTTTGGCGATGCTTCTGGGGGCTTTGTGTTTTGAGCACCCACCACTGCAAGCTCTTGGAGTGTCATTCCAGAAGTCAGGAAACCAAAAGAACGAGGAGTAAAGCCTTTCCAGCAGCACCACTGTCTTGGGTTTGAGATTCCCAAGACATGTCAGATGAGTCTTTTTTCCCTGAATGCCCCGTGCTGAAGCAGAAGAAGAGTCAAAGCCGCCATTTCAGGTTTTCTCTTGGTTGTTTATTATTTCTTATCTACAAATTCTCTCTGTGCCCTGCCAAGGTCTTGTTGCAGCGAGGGCAGGAGACGACTCCCGCCCAGGACAGGGGGACAAAACCTCTTATACCATGTTTTATATATCCTTTATTGACCATTAATCACCAATACCTACTGCTAATGTTAGACAGGTCACCTCTGTCCTACACTAACCCCTGTGAGCCACCACAGCAGAAAAATGGGTGACAAGAAGAAGGACAGAAAGGACAAGGACCACACCCAGGTCCTCCATGTTTTTCTTCTGACCCCTTTCTAAAAACCCCAATATTCTCCATTTGCACCCCTGATCACTTAACTACTATTACTAACTATTATTTTTGTTACATTCTCATGACTTGTCATTCATTTCACAAGCTGAAAGCTCTCCCATGGCCTGAGATCCAGGCCAGTGTCTGTCTGGGCTCTGTGCAGGGGGGTCCCTGACCCCTGCCAGGACCTCAGACCCTCCAGGGCAATCAGAGGAGTGCCCTGGACTGAGACACCACTGCAGGTGTTTCCCAGGCTTGGCAGGAAGAACCCAGCACCTCTT
The DNA here is from genome assembly GCA_013400495.1 of Nicator chloris. Taxonomy (NCBI): domain Eukaryota; kingdom Metazoa; phylum Chordata; class Aves; order Passeriformes; family Pycnonotidae; genus Nicator; species Nicator chloris. The sequence continues at coordinate 59,312 of WAAE01008850.1, read as the reverse complement.
CCTGCTCCCCCAGCCATTCCACGGGGCTGTTTTAATTGAACCCAGCACAGACACCTCCTCACACCTGTTTGCCAGCCAGGCACTTCCTCGTGGTGACTTTGCTCCTGGTGGAGGGTGCTGCTGTTAACACTTTGTTCCAGCTGAAGCATGCGAGGATGAAAGATAAGTGGAAATAATTTTCCACTGAAGGGTATCAGTGAAATGTATGAAAACTGCCTGTCTCTGGACCATCTGGCTGCCAATAATGCAATATTAACAACCACAGGCAATTAAGCCGAGCCTCCCTGAGGGAGCAGGGTTTCAGTTGGGCAATGTCACACGAATCGATGTCATCCAAGTTCTGATGCCATGGATAGCAGCTGGCCCAGAAGCCAGGGTGCCCAGAGAGGTGTCCAGGCACAGTCTCAGCTCTCCCAGGAAAGCTGCTGCCACCAGCAGATGCTTAGCAAGGATCCTTGAGGGAAGAAGTGTTCCAGGTGAGCTGCAGGTGCTTTTTTGGGAGCCCAAGCCTGGCATCCAAAGCCTCGTGTTGGAAGGAAAACCCCTGGGAGGTGGTGCTGGACACTCTGAGCTGCTAGGGGGCAACTTGGATAAACCCAGAGAAGGGAAGAGTTTTGCACTTCTCACTGGGACTGCACGAGCTGAAAGGGGCATCAGATGTGATCCCTCGTGGTGGGTGTGAACAAGCCCAGTGGTGGAGTCACAGCAGCTTGAAAGGAGACAAAACTTCCCCTCCCACCTTCCCAGCACTTGTAAAAACCTTCTCTTCCCTCCAAGCCAAGGATTTCTCTTGTTTCCTCTTTTCTTTAAAGGGTTGAGGCTTGTGACTTGACAGGGCTTTGCAAACAGGCAAGAAGAAGCTCAGGAAGGTAAAGGTGAGGACGTTTGTCACCTTCTGTCACCAGCCAGCACTGTCCCTGGTGCAGCTGAGCTTCAGCTTGCAGGGCTGAAGGGCTTTCAGGGCTCCTGCTTTCCATCCAGAGTTCTCCAGGACTCCAGAACCCTCTGAAGCTCAGGCAGAGTTTCACCAAAAGACTCCACAGGAAATCCCAGAGCGAGAGGCAGATCATGCCAAGGATGGATGAACACTGAGACACTTTAGCCCCCAGGCCACCCATGACACCCACAGGTATCCAGGGTTTTTGTGTGAGCAGGACAGTGCCCAGGTTCCATCATCAGACCAACAGCAGCTCCCCAGGGAAATGTTCTTTGGCTTGTGAGGAGTCACAGCCTGAGGTGTCACTTTGGGAAGCTCCTCTGCCAGGGAGGATGGCATTTTCCAGCAGTGTTCCTCCAGGATTTTCCAATCTGAGATACTTTCCTCAAATTTGACTTGAAAAACAGAGGAATCCAGCATTTTAAGGGGAATACAGACAGGTATGGCTAGGATTTTTTTTTTTTTTTTGACTTTCATGAAAAATTTGAATTGGCAACCATTTGACTGGAAAATTCACACTGTGAGGAAATTTGGGGCTTTCAATTAATATCTTTCCCAGCAGCAAAGAATTCGTTGTGGTTGACAGATGCTGTCATTTTACTTTTGCTCAAAGTTTTGGTACGGAAATTTTTTACTTGGTTTGACCCATCCTAAAAGTAATGTAAAAAAATGTGAGGTCTAAGGGCACAGGGGTCCTGAAAACTGGAAGGCGTGAAGAAAACTCTGAGAGTAACAATTGTGCTGGTGTTTTCATACAGTTCAAGATACAACTCTTGGTGTTGCTTCTACCCATGGAGTGGCTTTGGCACGGAGAAGTGGTGCTGCAGAGAAGGAGGAGCTGGAACAAGCAGGATTGACGGGAGGGGTGAGAATTCCCAACATTTTCCATCGGGCAGCCCAGGGGGACCCTGTTTTGGGAAGAGCCAGATGCCCTCAGAGGAGCTGCCTCTCGCCCTGGGATTTCCCATGGAGTCTTTTGGTGAAATTCAGAGGGTTCTGGAGTCCTGGAGAACTTTGGAGGGAAAGCAGGAGCCCTGCAAAGGGACAGGCTGAAGCTCAGCTGCACCAGGGACAGTGCTGGCTGGTGACAGAAGGTGACGTGGCATCTGACCCCACTCAGGTCATCCTCTTCCCTCCTGCCTAACGAGGCTGTAATTGCACCCCCCAAAACAAAGGTGCCTTCCTGTGAGTGTGTGCAGCACCCACAGCAAGGAATCTCTGGGCACAGCTGGAGCTGTGTAATAAAAGACATTTCAGTAATCCAGAGGAGGAAACAAAAGGGTACCAGCAGTTCAGGTGAGCCTTCACACACACCAGTTCCTCAGCAGCACCTTCCAAGGGAGCTGAGCCTCCTGCTGAGATCAGGCCACAGAGCTGCTAAGGAGGAAAAACAAAATTGCTTACACTGAAAACGCATTGTGTGGCTCATCTCACCATGGTTAAAGCAATTTAGAGCCATCAGCAGGATCAGAGGGAGGGATTTGCTCTGTTTGATCAGGCAAATCAGCCATGGCAGGAGATGTCTCTGCCTGCAGAAGTTCAAACTCTGGGGCTTCCTCTGTGCATGTCCCCCTGCTCTGCTGAGAGCCTGGACACGTCCCATGCTGGGACAAGCCTTTCTTTCCCAGCCACCCCAGGCAATCTGGTGCCACGGTGCTGTTCCTCTAAAGCATAAGATTGGATTAGGCTTTTCTTAGCTTGCCTCACTCTGAATGTAGTGTTGCCAACTTGTACAATTTTATGCCAAGCTTTGTGATGTTTGGGGTTTTTTATTAGGCTGCCAGTTCCTGGAATAAAGCGATTAAAGAAGAACCTCCTTGCTGCCTGGGCTATGAAATGGTGTTACCAGAGGGTTGAAATGGGGAAGGAAGATCTTACTTGGGGCAGGTGAAGAGGCCTTTTCCACCACCCAGCTCTGGGGATTAAAGATCCTGCACGTTGTAAGGAGTGTTCTCCGATCCCCAAGAATCTGAAACAGTCCTGCTCAAGTTTACCTTGGAATTGCAGTCCAATTTTCTACTTCTCCAGCACGTTCAAAGGGGAACATCATTTCTGGAGCAGAAGATGATCAGAACAACCCTCTGGTCCTGAGCCACCTGCGTGTCCTGTGCCTGGGGACAGAGCTCTTCCCCAGGATGCTGACACAGCCTCGGTGATCTCCGACTCAGACACAACCTGATGGACAATGCCAACAGCACAACCCAAGAGGATTTGCAAGTTCCAAGAGGAGATGTTATTTTTACACCGATTACGAGGCCGTGGCTGGGGATAAAGGGTGTTTAATATGCTGTAATGTTTAGGCACCCTTGGCCCGGGCGTTTATTGGGGCTGTTTGCAGCAACACGCAGGATGTGCTCACTCTGGAAATATGTGGCACGCACACAAAGCCAGCACAGATGTGCTGGGAAGCACCAGGGAAGCTGGGCTGGCCCGTGGCACGGGGAGCAAGTGCTGCTGCCTGCAGCAAGGGTGGAGGGAGGGGAAGGAGACAAACCCTCACCTGCTGGGCTCGCTCCGCTCAGCCGCGCCGTGTTTTCTTTTGAGGTTTGGAAATCCCGTCGCACAATATTGTAAAAACGTCATAAAATATTTTATTGCATCGTACCACTGAAATGCTGCCAAGAGCCTTAACCCCTGCCATGCCTGCCTCCTGTGGACGCCCAGCATGTCCCCAGTCAGGGACTGGCTCCCTTTGTTTTGGGGTTGAACTTTGAGGGTAGAGAGGGTTTTGGGGGCTTAGAGGTGAGAGCTGCCAGATCATTGCTCCAGTGAGTCTCTCAGACTGATTTTAACTAATTTCAGGCCTCCCCATACCTCTGGCTGGGGCTTTCACCTTGATCACAACTGAAGGTGAGGTCGGTCCTGATGCTTTTGTTCCTGTGAATATCAGTGGAAATGCAGTCAGTGCTCTGCAGGTTCCCTGGGTGCATCCCAACACTCTTGTGTCATGCTGATGCAACTGATCTGCTACAAAACGACTTTTGGAAGCAGTTGGAGTCAAATCCTAAGGGTAGGGAGGTGAAGGACCAGCCCTTAAGGAGGCAATGGTGGTGCTGAATTGAGGAGCTGGAGAAGCCACTTCTCAGCACTGGACCTTGTGTCCTCAGGTGTGGGGATAAACAGCTTTATTGACCTGCTGCAAAAAGCTCCTGGGAGTTTGCTGCTGAGAAGACCATGAAATCAGTGCTTCTGGACTGAAGGTAGACCTTTGTAGGTCACTGGGGACATGGGAGTGACACCAGACCCTTCCCTTATCCCGGTCCCACAAACCAGGGAGCAAACTGGACAAGGCTGACGTGAGATTAGGGGGCTCCTGCTCCTAAAAGCAGACCCAGAAAGCAAACCTGGCTCCTCGGAGCATGATTGTGGAGTCCACCTCTGCATGAGGTTGGCTTTTCCCTCAATCACTTGTCCTAGGCATCCAAAAAATGGACCTGGTCACCCCATCCCTACCTCGACAGACTCTGTCTGTAACTGGGGAAATGTCTCCCATTAACTGGAAAATTCCAGCAACCCAGGGAGGGCAGAGGCCTCTCCTCCTGCAGATGTTGTGGCTTTGCTTGCCAGAACTCAGACGTTGACCTGAGTTGTTATAAATAAAGAGCAAAAATTAGCCAGCTGTTCTCAGTGGAGATTTTCATCCCTCCTTCTGCCCCTTTAACGAAAGAAATTGTAACTCCACAAAAGGCTTAGGCAGAGCTTATTCAGGCCCAGGGGAAATTCAGAGGTACAGATACCAATTAATTCTCACTTAAAGCCTATTTTGAGTGGTACAACATAGGTGTAAATCTTTTTTTCTGGTGTTCATGTAGAGGTGAATTTTCAACCTGTCCTGAAGGGCAGAATTGGAAACTTTCTTATTTCGTAGTTCTTGAGGACACAGTGCAACCAATATCAGCTTTTCTAACCCTCCTGGGCTGTAGGCAGGCTGTGGACAAGAAGAGTCCTTAAAAGAGCCATTTTCTGCTGCAATGGATCTCAGGGTAACTCTTGGTCTGCAGGCTGCATCACCAGTGGTGTTTCCCACCCTCTCCCAGCACCTAAACCAGGCTGTGGTGCCTCTGCCCCACAGACACACAGCCAGGGGGTTAATAAAGGACATTAATGCAAATTTCCCTCGATTTTCTGCTAAATCTCCATCCCAAGGCTGGCGAGCTGGCTGAGATGTGCCAGAGAGGAATGTGGGGATTTTCTTATTTGCTTTTCTATCTAAACAAAATGCTTTCCCATAAACACGAGGAAGGAAACCCCACTTGGCCGAGCCCCTCGGAAGAAGTGTCTTCACTGGGAATGTTTACATGTTGCCTTTGAAACCTAAACTAAATCAAATGGAGGCTTTGAGCAGCAGCTGCCCCAGCTGCGAGCAGCTCCGGGGCTCTGTTGCAGGCCTGAGCTGGGGTTTTCGTAAATTAATTTCATAAATTAAGTACCCTGATGGCACAGACCTTCCTGGAGTGTCCTCCTAGCAAACCCAGAGTAGCCAAGAGCTCATCATCTTCTCCATGGGAAGGTGTCCTGCACTCGGGCTGTGGCACGGCGTGTCCCATCGCGTCTCACACAGACACACACGTGTGCTCCCCACAGCACATCTGCACCTCTGTGGCCTCTGAATCAGCCACAAACACTGTGCAGGGGGAAAACCAGAAAGGGACAGCTGCTCTGAAAGGTGAGCAAGGAGAAAATAAAGCTGTGACAGGAGTGCAAAGCTCCTCCTCATCAAACACTGATGGAGCGAGACATTGCAGTCAGCGACAGTTCCCACTGCCTTTTGATGCCTTGGGAAGGCTGAGCTGGAGCAGAGACTGGACAGAGCTAAGAAAATAAAGTAGATATTTATTAAAAGGCCTTTAAGGACACACCTTGGGCAGGACAAGAGCCTGGCCAGGGCTACATCCAAAGTGGACCCAAAATGGTCACAAAATGGTCACAAAATGGACACAAAATGGACCCAAAATGGACAAATGGTCACGAGGTCTCACACTTTTATCAGTTTTGGTCCATTTGCATATTGGGGTTTAATTGTCCAATTACAGCTGCAGGTTATGAAGTCCCATCCTTCTTGTTTTCTCCCTTCAGCCCACCCTTGTTTGTGCTTTTGGGCTGAACACTTGTCCCAGCTGTCCTTGGTGTGCAGCAGGAGAAGGATTTGTTTTGTGTCCCTGCTGTGTGCAGAGCTGAGTGACCCTGAGTGTGAGCCCAGAGCTGAGTGACCCTGAGTGTGAGCTCAGGGCTGAGTGACCCTGAGTGTGAGCTCAGAGCTGAGTGACCCTGAGTGTGAGCTCAGAGCTGCACCCTGGGCAGCACAGAGCCTGGAACACAGGACAGCTCAAACTTACGGCATCATTTTTCGGTCAGGTTTATTTATGAAATCTGGGAGTGAAGGCAGAGTCCAAGGTGGGATGCACAGCACAGCTCACAGAGGTGAAGGCAGATGGTGGCAGTGAACAGGGGATGAGCAAACAGGAACGAGCAGCACAGAAATATAAATAAACTCCCGGCTTTTAGGAATTCATCAGAGATTCACGTAGGCACGAGAAGATGGATCTTCAAGGGGAGGCTAAAGCAAGAAGCAACGTAGCTTTTATGGCCCCTTGCTGTTAACTGCTATGAAATTGCAGTGCTTTACACCACTCAGGTCTTTATGTTCTCTCTGGAGGTGCTGCCACAGGGAAGCAAAGCTGATCAGCCAGCTCGCCTGAGCCAGGCAATCAAAACCTGCTCTCTGATTAAAACACTGCTGCACTTTGCTCTCCCTCTGTCACATTGATGCTGCACCAAGACAAAACCTGAACTCTTCTTCCATAAAGAATTGCCTCTCCTCTTGGGCCCAGCACCGTGTTCCTGGTGAGCAGTTCCCACCTTCCATCACGCAAAGGGAAATGATTAAAAAAGAGAATTACCAGAATTCCCTGCATCTCCATCTGATATCAGACTTGGTCATTTGGAAAATTAGTAGTGAACATCATTTGTTAATGTCACTGTGACATTAAGCGATGAAGTTTTTGATGTTTAACGTGCCAGGCCTATTTTCTCTTCATTTCCACGTTTGTTTTTGGGGTTGCTAATTTAATTAAATCTCTCCTGTTGAGCAGCCATTAAAGGTGACCAACCATGCAAGATAGCTGCTGTGGTGCACCAGATAATTAAAGGCAATGGGAGGCAGCTTGGGGGAGAGAAGGAGGTCCCTGTGTGGTACCAGGGGGACACCCGGGTTTATGGGATCATGCCCTGCAGAAGGACTTATAGGATATTTTATCACACTGGACAGGGTATTCCAATTCCCTCCTGGTCCTAGGGCAATGCTCTGAAAATCCCCCTTGGATGGTTTTGGCCTTCAATAGTCAGCATTTTGTTTGGTATATAAGATCACTTGTGTTTTGCTATATGAAAAGGCTTTTTTCTCTTTCCGTCCAAAGAAAAAAAAGCACCTGGAATGAAACAAAAATAAATTTTACTTTGAGGATCTCCTCCATGCAAAGGCAGGGAAAAGAGAAGTGAAAGAAGGGGAGGCATCAGATATAATCCCACAGTGCCCTTTTCCTCTTCCCCTGACCTCAATTACCTGCAGCTCCAAGGCATGTTGTTAGCAGAAACCAGAAAGCTCTGAGATTCCCAAACCCGCCTCAGCAGTCTCACGTATTTTGTATTTTGTATTTTGTGATGAGCAGAGTGTTGACCTTGCAGACAGCATTCACGCCTCCTTGTAGCCCACACCCGTGAGCTCCAGGTTTGTCTGTCAGAAGGGATTTAATCCTTGATATGACACAGCACTGTGGGTCAGAACTCGGGAGAATTTCCCCTCAATACCCCCTGGGGGCTGGCAGCTGCCTGTCTGTCTGTCTGTCTGTCCCTCGGCACTCTGTCCCTGCCCCAGCAAGGGCTGTGCCCTCGGGATATGCCTGGGGGACGCTGCTGCTCCGGGGTGATGCTCTGGGAGCTCTTTGCTCAGCAGAACACTGACTGGCCCATCCAACAGCACTCTTCCAGAGAGGGGACACTGCCCTGCTGCCTTCCCAGCAAAAACACCCATTCTGATATTTCACAACTGTCCTACGAGGCTCAGCTGATGCCAGGAGGAGTGAGGTGGCTGCAGGCACCTCTGCTGGCAATGGCCCACGTGGGACAGCAGGGACACTGACCCTGGTGGTGTGCAGTCTTCCCAAGGGGAGCCTGACCCCAGGAGGACACACACAACTGCCTGTCCTTTTGCTCTCTTGGCAGAATTGCTCCTCTGGGCAATGAGACCTCACCTGGAGGGAATGAGATGGGAGTTGTGCTGCTCTGAGACATCATTAAGGAGGGAAAGACTGAAATTATCACATGCTGTCTGATAAAAATACAGTCCTCAGAGCCCAGCATGGGCTGGATGGCACTTTCTCTCCTCCCAAGCTTTGGTAGCTTCATTACTTCCCCCAGAAGGAGCTGGTGAGTGTGAGTCTCATTTTAGTTTTTTCCTAGAGGCTGCGGCTGATTTTCTCTGCTGCAGTGGAATTTTGAAGAGATAATTTTTCTCAAAACAACCTGAAGAAAGAATTTAAACAAATCTGCCCAGTGGTGTTTGTTATCTTGGTTACATGTAGAGAAGTGTTAATTTTAATTAGCCAATCATAGTGACAGTGTGTTAATCAAGGACCAGTTAGGTCCAGCTCTATCGTATCGCTCTATAAAAGAGACTTCTCTTGTTTTAATAAAGATTATTCAGCCTTCTGACTTTGTAGACATTGTGTCAGTCTTTTCATGTCCAACAGTGACAGGTGAGAACCATGGCTCCTGCTGAGCAGAAAGCCAGGCTGTTTCCTGCATCCCTCTGTGATGGGTTGATGCTCATTGCTGAAGCCAACACAATTTATCCAGCCCTGAAAGACTCTGAACTGCCTGTGAGTGGCTGTGCTGCAGTTAGAAAGCAGAGGAGCTGCCACACTGGTTTGCAGGTGGAACTGGGATGCCCAAGGGGCTTTCCCATGGCTCTCAGCCCCACTTATTATTGTTAGCTGTTTACTACTGTTAGATACTTATTTGTTATTGAATACCTATTATTAGTGGATATTTAGAATAGAGACTCGACAAGGCCTTGTCAAGCCTCTAAAGGGGAGAAATGATGCCTTAAGGTTNGCACAAACAAGGGTGGGCTGAAGGGAGAAAACAAGAAGGATGGGACTTCATAACCTGGAGCTGTAATTGGACAATTAAATCCCAATTATGCAAATGGCCCAACACTTATCAAAGTGTGAGACCTCGTGACCATTTGTCCATTTTGTGACCATTTTGGGTCCACCTTGGGTGTAGCCCTGGCCAGGCTCTTGTCCTGCCCAAGTTGTGTCCTTAAAGGCCTTTTAATAAATATCTATTTTATTCTCTAGCTCTGTCCAGTCTCTGTTGCAGCTCAGCCTTCCCAAGGCAGCACCATGATGTGCAACATCCCCTCAGCAGCATCCCTGCCCTCTGGGGCAAAGGTGGGGAGGTCCCAGGGACCTCAGGGGGTGCCTGGGTGGCCTCAAGGCACCAGTCCAGCACAGACCACAGCCTGGGCACTTCAGTAAGGCTGCCAAGTGCCAGTGCCTGTTTTTCATAAGGACAAGTGATGCCTTTCTTGCTGGTCCTAGAAATATGAGCCAGACACAGTTAGGGTGATAAAAGGGGTCACCTTTATATAAGGATCCTTAGGTGCACAATTTGTCAGGTGGAAAACACCAAAGATGCACACCCTGCACAACAGGTACACAATTTTTATAGATTTTGCAAATTATCATATGTAACAATAATCCCCAATTAGAAGCACACTCAGTGAAGTCAACCCCCCAGTTCTGGTACCTTCTAAATCTTCCTCCCTCAGATGAGGACTGTTATTTATAAAAAATATGTCTGGAAGAGCTGGTCTCAACCTTGGTTTCTAAGGAGAACCAAGATAGGGTAGGGGCTTTGGGATTGTTTTGTCTTTCTGCCTAGGAAAATGCTGAAGCTAAGCTACAATAATAGCCTACAAAGCTACAAATATATGTGTAAAGAGTACAGAGAGTATATCAAAGAACAAAAGGCAGAAATCAACACGGTGTCACAAGCAAAGCAGGAGTCCACGTGTGTGTCATGGAAAAAGACCCCAGGTCACCCCATGCCTGGCAGAGAGGAGTGTGGCTGTGCCCCTGGCAGGGCAATGCACCCTCTTTGCACCAGGACTGGAGCTGGCCAAGCCTTCTCAGGAAGCGGAGAGGTATCCGAAATTGAAAATGTAAATAGATGCTTTAAAAAGCAGGGGAATATATACAAGCTCCAGCAGGAATGCGAGCAGCAGCTGCCGTGTCTCTCCTTGGCTCTCTGCTGGGTGTACACAGGCACATTCTGTTGGTTGTAAATGTTTAGAGAAAACAGTTACTATTGGGTTGTTTGAGGACCACTTTGAATCAGCTGGGCACTTGTAGGAGGACTGTGGTGGTGATGAGCTGCACATGTACAGCTCAGCCTACCAGAGCTTTTCTCCAAAGCAGGCTCAGCCCAGCTGCTTTTCTGTCACACTGGTATTTCAGCACCAGCTACAGCGAGCAAACACAAAGCAAGCTGTTAAATGATTGCCCTTTCCCCTAACAGGACATCCCTGAGCTCTGTCTGAATTCACTGGTCACCCCACAGAGCTTGTCCAGCATCAGGGGAGAAGTCTGCTGGCCTCAGGGGCAGCTTATTCTGCTTACCCTTATCCTGCCTACAGCCCTTTTACTGCTCACCCAGAAAGCACAGATGGGCTGAAAACAAAATCTCTGGGCCCAGGCAGCCTTGGATGCCGCTGGAAAAAAATCCCTCTCTTTCCATCCCTTCCATCCTTCTGACCCATCCAAGAATTACCAGCCAGCTCAGGACAGTGCAGCACCTTAAGGCAGTGAGGTGTGGAGAAAGGAAGGCGATGGGTTGGTGTCCATGAGGGCAATGGAGAGAGGCAGGAACACCCTTAACCCTGTCTTACACTCCCGTGTTTCCACACTGACTTTGGTGCCTTCCTTACACACCTGACATGCCTGGAGACAGAGGAACTGATCCCACCCAATGAACTGAAAAGTGACTGAAGATGGGAATTTGGGCCAAAAGGGAAAGGAGAGAAGCAAGAAGAAAGGAAAGAAAGAAAGAAAGGAAAGAAAGGAAGAAAGGAAAGAAAGGAAGAAAGGAAAGAAAGGAAGGAAGAAAGGAAGGAAGGAAGGNAAGAAAGAAAGAAAGAAAGAAAGAAAGAAAGAAAGAAAGAAAGAAAGAAAGAAAGAAAGAAAGAAAGAAAGAAAGAAAGAAAGAAAGAAAGAAAGAAAGAAAGAAAGAAAGAAAGAAAGAAAGAAAGAAAGAAAGAAAGAAAGAAAGAAAGAAAGAAAGAAAGAAAGAAAGAAAGAAAGAAAGAAAGAAAGAAAGAAAGAAAGAAAGAAAGAAAGAAAGAAAGAAAGAAAGAAAGAAAGAAAGAAAGAAAGAAAGAAAGAAAGAAAGAAAGAAAGAAAGAAAGAAAGAAAGAAAGAAAGAAAAAGAAAGAAAGAAAGAAAAGAAAGAAAGAAGAAAAAGCTCCAGGAGCTGTTGCAGAGCCCAGCTGAAAACCTGTGCAGCCTTCCCTGTGCCCCCTTCCTGTGCAGAGAAGCAGAAGGTGCTTCATCCCCTTGGGCTCTCTGCTAAGCACTCACAGCTCACCCTGGCCCAGGCTGGAGCTCTCCTCCAGCTGGGAAAAAGTCAGGCAAAGCAGAAAAACCCCGTCCTAATTGCAAGTGGCACCTCCTGCTGCGGGTGGTCTGCAGGCAGAGAAGTGTGACATTGTCTGGGAGCCACCACACGGGGTGGAGGCCGGCGTGTCCCGGGCCCTGGACCTCATCCTGCTGCTGGATAATAAGGGTTTAATGCTGGAAAGGATGCACTGGACTGTGCAGCAATCAGCCAGGAGCTGGCTGCAATGGTCATCATTAGAGGTGCACAACTGTCTCCTGGAGAACAAAACCCTGTCTCTCCCTGTCCCAGCCCTCCCAGTACAGTCTTGGTGTTGGGCCAGGGCAGAGCAATTGTTGTTTTGATGGACATGGATTCAAAACAAGCCCTCAGGCAGTAATGAGGCTTCTTCAAATTGCCTGGAACTCCGTTTGTTCTCCTCTCAATTAACGCTTTCAGAGGAATAATGCAAATTCTTTCCTGATTTGGGGGACAAAGAGGGCCTGAGATGGAGATAGCGTCGAGAGAAGGTGGCTGGTTCATCAGAGGGAAGCACAAGCCTCTAGCTCTTTGTGTCCACCCCAGCTTTGCCTCTTGGAGAGTAAAACAGCTGAATGTCAACGAGTGAACTCATCATGAATAACCTCTGAATGCAATTAATGAGAAAAGTTATGACAAATTCCAACCCGGCCATGCTGCAGTCACAGCGCTGGTCGGGCCCTGAGCACGTGAGTGCTGCAGCTCTCAGCCTCTGCACAGAGCTCTGGGAGGACAGCTGTGACTCCTGGTGACACTGCTGAGCCTTGGACGTGTCAGCAGAGAGGCCAGCCCGTGCTGATACAGAAATGGGTCACGGGGGGAAGTTTTCTGTGCTTAGACAAGGTCTGAAATCAGCCAAGGTTGGGTTTCCCCTGATAGTGTTCAGTGTAGAGAGAACTGATAGAAGTCTGTGTGTTCCCACCAAGGACTGTTGAGATGGGTGCCCAAGGGCCACCTGCTCCCACTCACTGGTGTCCCCTTGATGCCTGAAGTTTTATCTTTCATGTGTTTCAGCTCTGTGCTGCCCAGGGTGCAGCTCTGAGCTCACACCCAGGGTCACTCAGCTCTGGGCTCACACTCAGGGTCACTCAGCTCTGAGCTCACACTCAGGGTCAC
>WAAE01008850.1:17543-46414 GCA_013400495.1 Nicator chloris | reverse complement strand
AAGGATGGGACTTCATAACCTGGAGCTGTAATTGGACAATTAAACCCCAATATGCAAATGGACCAAAACTTATCAAAGTGTGAGACCTCATGACCATTTGTCCATTTTGTGTCCATTTTGTGACCATTTTGGGTCCACCTTGGGTGCAGCCCTGGCCAGGCTCTTGTCCTGCCCAAGGTGTGTCCTTAAAGGCCTTTTAATAAATATCTACTTTATTCTCCAGCTCTGTCCAGTCTCTGTTCCAGGTCACCTTCCCCAGGCACCCCCCACATCTGTATCCCACATCTGGGCCATCACTCCTTCCCTCTTCCTGGGGTGGAAATTTCTGTTGTTTGCCCAGGAGTTTTACTTGTGCCAAGGCAGACCCCACCGTGCTCCAGCCAAACTGATTTGTCATGAGAAGACCTGGAATTGGTGTTTTACCTGCTTTATGGTGGCTTCACTCTGATAAAACACATCCCCATTCTCTCAGCCCCTCTCCCTTCTGCCTGAGCCAGGAGACCTGGAGCTCCCCAGAGGGCTTGGTGCTCTGCACTGACAGAGCTTTCTGAGCTTTCACATTACACAAAAATAGCATTTTGGGGGCTGCAAGGCCTGAATAGACAGTCCAGGGATTACAGCCTAAATCTGAGCCCTCAAATTCTTACTTGCCCTGGGCTGAGCATGCACAGGGCAGAGAAATGCTGTGGTGGGATGAAGGCACATGGGGAGCCAGGAGGGGCTTGGTCCTGCAAACAGGGCTCAGAGAAGGAAGTGGCATTGAAAGGAAAGAATAAAAAACACTGCTTTGCTTTTGGGTTGAAATATAAAGGAGTCTAAAATAACTGCAGTCGGCTCAGTTCTTAAAACTGATCCTCTTTGTAGGAAAAACAAACAGTTCTGAATTTTTTAAGTCTGTGCTCCGTTCCTTCTGTGCTCAGTTCTCCCCATCCAAAATGCTCTTTGCACTCTGTGCTTGATGGTCATTTTCTAATTAGGCAAATGCCTTTTGGGATTTTTATTTTCGCCCAAAATGAAAACTCAGTTCTCCTGGATAATTTAACTTCTTATAAAATATTGAGAATTAGGACTTAATGGAAAAAACAAACAAACAAACAAAAACCCAACCTAAAATAAATACTTCATGGCTCTAAAAAGCTCCAAGACTCCAGCATGGAAAGCTCTTAGATACTGCTGTTTCTTTTATTTTTTTTTTCAAAGAAGAAAGTTTATTGCTTGGAAAATCTCATAACTAATTTATTTATGCCCCTGGTGGTCAGAGGCAGCAGACTGAGACGAGGGAAGGCAACGGGCATTGGGTGGATTTTAGGAAAAAAAAACCAGAAATAATTTTGCTCCCTTAAAAATATCAAATGTTGACCTGAATCTATTGACACTTCTGTTACACTTTTAAAGATCCTGATGCTGGGAAAGCCCAAGCCCTGTCCATGAGGTGTTTGAAGGGTGCTGGTCCTGGGCCAGGAGAGCTGCTGCTGGCACAAGGCTGGGAATCACTGGAAAAGCACTGAGCTCCCTGCTGGGGACATCTGCATGTCCCTGCTGGGGACAGGGAGTGCAGGTCACACTGATGGCCTTGGGTTGTCCAGGGAAATGCCAGCACCCAGGTGGTGTGAACCCCTCTGCAAGATCCGTCTGCAATCTGAAAGGATTCCTAATAAATGAACGTGTTTGAAAGGATTTCTAATAAATGAATGTGTTTTAAAGGATTCCTAATAAATGAACATGTTTGAAAGGATTCCTAATAAATGAACGTGTTTGAAAGCTTTAGGGGTGTTTTCCTGCGTGGACTGGTCAGCGTTTGCGCTGCTTTCGCACCGGGTTTTGAAAAATGCAAATTTTTCAAAATTTCAAAGTGCAGATTTTGTGGAAGATCCCCTTTTCTGCACGGCCTCTTGGCCAAGGGCAGCCCTGCCTGTCCCTGATCTTTGTCACAGGCTGGGCAGGGCAGTGGATCCCAGAGGTGGCGGCGTCGAGAGGTCAAGAAAAGTTTAAGAAGTGCTGTAATTAAGATCAGCTCGTTTTTCTTTCTACCTAATCAATGAGGTTGCCTGTATGGATGGGCACAAATCCATTTTCTGGGCAGGAGGCTGCGTCTGTGTGAGGAATGTGGGTCTGGATAGATCATCCTGAAGGAGGATGGCCCCCAACAGCATCCAAGGAATGGCAGCTGATGGAAAGGCAGCCAGGAAAAAACCCCAGGAGAGGGAAAGTGAAGGATATTCCCATTATCTGCAGGCATGTTCTGCAGACAGGACTCCTTTTTATTTTTAATTATTGTTTTGAATCTCTGTCCAGAGAGAGTTGGGTATAGAGGGGAAAACTGTTCAGTTCATTATGCCTTAATTATTGAAGTGAATGATTTGGGTAAAATGGAGGAAATTGAAAACATGGAGATGATATTCCAGTCCATTAGGCAACCTCGGCTTCCTAAATCAGTATCTTTAGACTGGCAGAAATATTTTTAATTTATTCTGTCATCTGCAGAGAGAACTGTGTCATTACAGAAAGCACTTTTCAAAAGCTGCACGTTTTATCCTCCTGTTCTTCTCTTCTTAACAATAATCTTCCTGGGGCTTCCACCCCTGAACTGCTGGTTCCTGTTTTAGCTGGGGCTTTAATTTAAAGAAAAAAGATCAGTCTGGCATTTTAAAGGATTGCCTGACCGCCTGCTCTGCTAATCATTGCACCTCACCTCCCCAGAAATGGGAAACATTGAAATCCCAGCAGGATAGAAGGAAAGAAAAACTTTCATTGCGGTTAGAAAATATTCAGTAAGAAACAACATTATGACAAAGATGCAAACATTAGCACTTAAAATTAATTGGCATCGTGAAAATGCTCCAGATGAAGAATCCTGGAATCACACAATCATTAAGTGGTGGCACTTCCCAGACCTTGCTGCTGCCAGGGCCACAGCCAGGACCAGCAGCTCCTCCCTGCCGCCCACCCGGGAAGTGGCACAGGTGGCAAACTCCATCCTGAGCTTTTCCAAGGAGCTTTCCAGGGAAAGGGAAGAGATTCAGCCACTCAACTCCTCCAGCAGGCTGCAGAACCCCCAGCAGTGCTGATGGGCTCTTCCTCCTGTAGCCTGAAGGCCCCAGTCAGTCCCTGCCCTCCCAGAGCATCACAGAGTCACCTCCTGCCCCTCTCCTCCAAACCAAACGCTGTGACCTTCCTCAGCTGCTCTCTGCAGGTCCCTCCTGCACTTCACAACACCCTCCTGACCTTCAGCCTGTAACTCCTCTCTCTTCCAACTGCACTGGATTCAAAACGGGATGTGGTGTTTTGGACGAGACCTCAAACACACTAAGGAAGCAAAGGAGTTCTCTTCCTCCATCCCTGAGTAAGATCTGACTGAGAATTTGCATTATATTGCAGTTTTGGCCCGTGTTTAACTTGTGATCAATTTTTATGCCAGACCATTTTTCAGTCAATTAGTTTTGATGTGGTACTTGTGCGTTCATGTTCTTCTAAAATGTCCCGTTTTACAGTTCCCACTGAATGTTACACTGCTGGGTCCCTAACCAGCTACATGGCTTGTTAAGATCATTTTTGTTCTCATAAGATGTTTTCAACAGAGTGTATATTGAAATTACCTCTTTCACTTGGTGTTTTCCTCCAGACAGCACCGCCCTGAGTTAGGAGAGCATCAATCCAAACACTGTCAAAAGCCTCCTGATTCAAAAGCCAGCACTTGGCTCTCATTCCCAAGGAGGAAATGAAATTAATTTGTCATCAGCATACATTTAGGTAAAACTGAGGGCTACTTTCAGCCTGGGGGAGTTGTTGGGTTGTTTAGGATGTTTTTAGCACAGAGGACTAAACACAGACTACTCCTCAAGTAGATTTACTTGACAAGACTCCAGAAGTTGTGATAACAAAGTGTTGATACAGCAGTGATTTTCTCTGATGAAGACAAGATCCAAATATGTCTTAAATAAAGATTTGAGTTCTTGGTAAAACTCATCTGGCTTCAGAGTCCATCGGACTCAAACACCAGAAAATTTCTGAACCTCTTCAGCTGCTCTCCCTCTGTAGTTCACCTTGGTCCTTTCTACTCTTCTCTAAAAACACAAACAGCTTGATGCTTATCTCATGCAAAAGCCAACACAGAGTCTATATTCTTTCCTGAGAGAGACTAAAGTTCATCAATCCTGTTGCTGTTTTTCAGACACTCGCTTTCTTAAGTGGCTTCAATAACAGAGATGAGCTTTGGACATAATGTCCAAAAGCCTCAAAGTGTAGTTTGCTGATGTATTTGTATTTGTAGTTACCTCAAAGTGTATATTGCTGATGTTTGGTCTTATTTTCCTTTCTTTTCTCTTCCTCTGCAATAAACATCACGTCCTTCTAATTTCTGTGCATTGCATCTTACGTGATTACCCTCAACTCACACAGGCATTTGTGAAGGTGTTTTTTTTTCCACGTCTAGTCTGAGTCAAATCCAGCCTGGAGCAAGTTTTGTTACGTCTTTGGAAGCCCATGAAAGATTTCTGAAAGCCAGACTTGTGCCTTATGAGCTGTGTAACTGATGGATCAAACAAATCGACACCAAAAATAAAAATCTGTTTTTAAACGAGTGGTTGAAGATTGAAAGCATAAAAGTGCTGCCTCTCAACATCTACTTTTTATGGTTGCCTTTGCCTTTTGCTGCAGACCACTGGGGTGCAAACAGCTCCTGGAGCTGCCTCTACCATCATGCTTGAGAAATTTCATTGAACAAAAAAAAGACTATTTCTCTGCAAAGACACAACGCAGTGTCCCCGGGATTTTGTTTCTATCAACAGTAAATCACGTGTTTCAACCTTTAGAAGTGTTTTTTACAAAGTAAATTCTTAAAAAAAAAAAAAAAATACGATGGACCAGCTCCAAAAGTTGTGAAAGGACCCTTGGTTTTCCTTGTGCTTGTAAACCAGAGTAAAAATATATACAGAGTTGAGACAAAGTTGACAGTTTTTCCTAACAAGTAAAGAAAACACGCTGCCCTCAAACCCAGCAATAAGAAACCCGTGAGTTGCATAAAGGTTTGGGGTCTGATCCGCAGCTGGTAAATTAAAATAAAATATTTTAAACCCACTCCTTCCCACAAGAAGGTAGAGACATTTAAGGTCTATTTTTACATAGCTAAATTAGGATGATAATAGTTTGACAACCGTTTCCCATGAAGGGTGACTGAGTCCACCAAAACACCAGTTCCAGTGCTGCAAGCTCCAAATTCAGGTGGAAATGACCTTCTTAAAAAAAAAAAAAATAACAAAAAACCAAAGTGGGGGAAGTTTCTGGTACATCTTTCAAACAATGTCAGCCTGCCAGTTTTCAGGCTCTAATTTTTTCCAGCTGTAAATCAATCATTTTATTAACTCTTCTCCAAAGGCTCCCAGCGAGTTATCTGGGGCTGGCAGCTCGACGAGCCGCTCTCGTGGAGCTGTGAGAATAAAGTTTCTCTTGTGCACTGCCCTGATGTCATGAGCACTCACTCCTGGCCCTCGCTGATCCTCCTTCACAAAAGCCCCTTTCTTTGCTCACGGCAATTATTCAGCTATTAAAGCACATTACATTAGGTTTCTTATTTTAAGAGTGATATCACTCCTTGCTTTAATGTCCAGCCGATGGAGCAATTTGTACTGACTTCCCCTGACACTGTGCTGGTGCTCCAGTGCCCAGGGTCTGTTCCTGCCTGCATAAAGCTGCTATTGATGGGATCTACATGTGGGGAAGGCATAGGGGTTGTGACTGATTTAAACATGTAAATATGCAATGTGATGTGCTCACTCCACTGAACAGCATTACCAAAGCCACCATTGAGCTCTGCTTGACAAAGCTTTAAACTTTTCCTCCATGTCTCTTCATCCTGGATTCTTTGGAGGATGAAGCTCATGAGCTTTCCTGTGTGTGTGGATGTCTCCTCCTCACTTCTGGGCCATCATCTCCTCCAGACTGGACCAGGCCATTGCTGCTACAGGTCTGCAGCTCCCACCAGTGCTGCAAAACCAGCAGAGCTGGAGAGGGAAACATGCAAAGGGAAGCTCAGCCCTCTCCTAGCAGGGAGCTGCCGTGAAAGAAGCGATCCAGAGGAAGTTTCACCTGGAGCCTGCACCTCCTTATGGACCCAAACCTCTGCACACGATGCTGAGATGATCTGTCACTTGCCTCTCTCCAGCCCATCACCATCCAAAGTGCATTCAGTGATTTTCTTTCCAGATGGAAGCAGAGGGAAGGGGACCCTGGGCTGGTGGGGCCAGCAGAGCACACCCTGTGGTGGGTGCTGCTGGAGTCCACGCACCTCCAGGAGCCACAGCCAACCACGTGGCCCGAGTCCCCCTGCTCTCAGCACCAGCTGCTGATGTCCTCACATCTTTTTACCCTCCCTCCTTCTCCTGCCATCTGACACATTACTCTCTGGCTTTCAGCCTTCCAGCACAGCTCCTCTTCTCTGCTTTGCTGCAGAGGGGTGGGGAGTGACCACAGCCGTGGAGCCCAGGCTGGTCCCTGTGGCTGCAAAGGCAGGCTCACGTCAGCAACCCCAACAGCTCCTGTTCTCCCAGTTCACAAGTTCTATTCAAAGAATAGAAAGCATCAGGGTAAACTACAGAGGGAGAGCAGCTGAAGAGGTTTAAAAATTTTCTGCTGTTTGAGTCTAATGGCCTCTAAAGCCAGATGAGTTTTACCAAGAACTCATATCTTTATTTAAGACATATTTAGATCTTCTCTTCATAAAAAAAAGAAAGGCGTCTATAAGAGAAGTTCTCTTGATGGTTAGATGATTTACTTCAGGAGACAGGGTTGCTCATGGAACACGTGCTTTATTCTCAGGGGTTGTGGGTGCCAGCGTTTGCCATCAGCTGCCAGCCCAGCTGCTGGCGTGGTTCCAAGAGAGTTCCAAGAGGGTTCCAAGAGGGTTCCAAGAGAGTGAATTTCCTGTTACAGTATATATTATCCTATTCTGTGTTGAATATTCTATTTACAGTAACCAACTGGTGTGAGACACAAATCCTATAGAATTTACATACAGCCTATGAGAACTACTAGATTTCAATAAGACACTACCTTCTTATGCTAATTTCTATAATCCCCTCTTCCTGCTATCCCTGCAGACTCCTTTTCTGCCTGGTCACTGGTATTGCTCAATATCCTGTCCCCTGGACTGGCATCCCTTCCCATATCAAAAGTGACCGTCATTTCTACCTCACCCACCAGCCCAATGTTCTCTGAACCTACTGCCAAACAATCATATTTATAAGGTTTCCCTGTGTCACCTTCCCCAACAGGCGTCCTCTGCCTTCCACCCAGGAAATGCCAATTTCAGACAACCCTTGGCTCCTGCCCTCAGTTTGGGAGCAGCACAGGGAAGGGGCTGACACAGGAGAGCTCCCTGCCTACCCCAGCAGCTGGGTCACTTCTGCTTCACCCTGAGGGTCTGGCAGCAAGGTGGCAAGTCAGGGCAGCCCAGAGCTGCTCCAGAGCATCACAGGGGGACCAACACACACCACTGGGGCTCTCACTGAGCCCCTTTTAATCCTCTGCACATCTACATGTGCACCCAGCTCCTGGCTGGGAGATGCTGCCAGCAGCTGCATCCCCACACCAGCCCCCAGCTCCTGCCTGCCCACGGAGGGCACACTCAGCCCTGTGGGAGCCCTGGATGCTGAAAATTTCGGGCTTTCTGAGCTGACAGGCAGTGACCCTCAGGGGGGCACTGCATTTGACCTGAGGCCATGGAAAAGGCTTCCAAAATTGAGTGATAACACTGGGATTATGAGTGTGCAGTTTGTGTACAAGTGTGTAATATCACAGGGTGGAAAACAGAGTTTGGGGTTTCAGAATATAGTAGTATATATATGTGTATATATATATATATGTGGGGCAAGAGGACAGGGCAAGAGGACTAGTCCTTCTTCTTCCTTCTTCTTCCTTCTTCTTCCTTCTTCTTTCTTTCTTTTTCCTTCTTCTTCCTTCTTCTTCCTTCTTCTTCTTCCTTCTTCTTTCTTCTTCCTTCTTCTTCCTTCTTCTTCTTTCTTCTTCCTTCTTCTTCCTTCTTCTTCTTCCTTCTTCCTTCTTCTTCTTAGGTTTGGGCGGTTTCTTGTAACTGGTTAGAAAAAGTCCACATTGTAGACCAAGTGCAGTCGTTAATTGGGTTATAAATAAAAATAATTTAGGTGTCATTCCACAATTAGATACTTTGGTTCCTTAAAAGCCCTTGTAAAGCAGGAGACAGCAGCCTCTTAAGCCTTTTCTCGCTTGCTAGCAGAGCTCAGGGTTCATGAGACTGTGACATAGATAAGAATTAATAAACATCTAAGTCCCAACATGAACTTTGTCTCCTGAGCAGTAATCCCAGCCCTAACAGAAGATAACAAATCCACACAGCTCCTTCTCTCCACAGTGAGGGAGGGAGGGCTGAGTGCCTTGCCCTGCTCACAGCCAGAGGGGCTGGAGGTGTTCAGCTCCAGCTCTGGTCTCCTGGCAGGTGGTCCAGTGCTCAGCAGGCTCAGGTGGATATGTAAGACCTGCTATTTATAGGTCTCCTTAATTTCCCAGTTCCACTGGGTATTAACCACAAACCAAGCAAAACATGCAGCAATCTGTGATTTCTGCCACGTCCTGCTCACAAGGTGTGCAGCTCAGAGGCCACTGAAGGACTTTCCACTGGAAAATGCCTGTCAAGAGCAGCAGGGTTTAAAGAGCCAGCAAGGGTTCAAAAACTGTTTGCATGACCAGCTGCAAACGGCTGATGAAGACAGATGTGCTGATGGTTTGACACGGAAGTTTGCATGGCATAACCAGGGAAGAAATGCCTGCCAGGTAACACAACATTCCAGCCCCTCTCAAAAGAGCTTGTGATCTGATCAGACTAAATTTATGTGATCAGCTGATCAGGCCAGCTTGTGATCAGCCTAAATGCAGCATTGCTATCTTGTCTAGTCTTAATTAAGAGTTAGCAGGATGTTATCACTATTACAATCACTGTTCAAAGTGCAACTCATGATGGCCAGGAATACATCAAATAGAGGTGCCAACGTTTGAACATTTCACTGATTTTTTTAAGTCCCAGCAGGCTGGAAACAGCAGAAGCTGAAGAGAAATAAGCACTTTTCAAACAGTATTTCACCCAGACCTAAACCATTTGGAGTGAATTGCTCTCTGGACAACCCTTTTCACAACTGAATGAAGGAAAATAAATGACCAATTGAGCCCATTAGCCTCTGCTAAGCTGCACAGGCCAGTTTGGGTTCCAATAATGCAAAGAGTCAATTTCATACAACCATTTTTTTTCAGAATATCTTGGCATGCAACAGGACAGTGAAAAGAAAGACTGAAATTTAAGGGTTTCCTTCAAGTATGCAGCTGAGAAGAAGTAGGTGCTATTAAATATTTGGAAAATGTACTTAGTGAGAAAACCAGCTCAAACTTCCCAGGAAATAGAGCAGAAGCAGCAGAATGGATGATGAAGCCCCGGGAAGGATTTGCTTGTGGTTTCATGTAAAAGCAGCTCAGAGAGCTCAGAAATCACAGGAAGGGAAAAGGTGTTGTAGGGGAAAGTGGCAAAGAAACACTTGTCAAGCTGCAAAAACATGAGTTGGAAGGAGACTTGTGGGACAAGATGTTATGAAGCAGCTCTGGGATGACAGGATTGTAAAGCATAACCTGGAGATTGGAGCAATCACACAGCAAGGGAAATCCAAGCAGAAGACTCTGGTCTGTGTTAGCTCCCAACAAAACATTTCAGACGAGGATCTGAAGCCTGAAATCCGTGTCACTCCTTCCCTCTGGGGTATGACACAAGGCAGGCACTTGGCAGCACAGGACAGTGGTGCAGGAAGGACATGGGAGCTGCAAAGTCAATAACAGGCTCAGCTATAACTAGATGGAAAACGTGGCACGTCACTGCTGCCCTGCACAGGCTGCTCTGATGGCACCACACAAGGTCAGGGATTTGCAGTCAGTTCCCAGAAATGAAATTAAATGGAATGAAGGGCTGCATCGACATCAGTGACTTAATCTTTGGCAAAAAAAAACCCAAACAAACAATAAAACAAAACAAAAAAAACCCAACAAAAACAAAAAAGAACACCCAAAACCAACCAACCAACCAAACAAAAACCCAAAAAAAACCCTGAAGGACTTTGTGTTGCAGAGTCTTCTCTGAGGTTTCCACCTGCACGATCTCCTGTAGGATCATTTCTGTGTGGCAGCAATGGGACTCTGGCTTCTGTCACCTCTGGGATAAACACACCTTTCCACACCTAACCATGTGACTCACCTAATGAAGGCCCTGCAAATTCACATATATTTTCATGTGAGAAGAGCCCTGTCAAGGAAGAGAAGCCTCCTGCCAGACTGGTTTGAATGGTTCCTGGCTCTGGGCAACAGCCAGGCATACCAGCTTAAAGGAAAAGAAAAGGAGGAGGAGGAAAGACTTGCAACTAAAGAGGCTTTAGTGGCAAAAATGTGCTCCAGATGAAATATTATTGGGTCCCTCTGCTAAAATTTGATAATCGCCCCCCTGGAGAGGGGGAGAGTCACCTGGGATGATGGATGGATGGATGGATGGATGGATGGATGGATGGATGGATGGATGGATGGATGGATGGATGGATGGAGGGATGGAGGGATGGATGGATGGATGGATGGATGGATGGATGGATGGATGGAGGGATGGATGGATGGATGGATGGATGGATGGATGGATGGATGATGGATGGATGGATGGATGGATGGATGATGGATGGATGGAGGGATGGATGGATGGAGTGATGGATGGATGATGGATGGATGGATGATGGATGGATGGAGGGATGGATGGATGGAGGGATGGATGGATGGATGAGTGGAGCAGAGTTAAAAAGAACTCCCTATGCAATGGCAAAATGACATGACACCTATACCTAAACATTTAAAACACCTCGGGGTTGGTGTGGTTTGCTGGGTTCCCACCTGAGAGATCTTTCACTCTGGGTGCTGCTGTTGTCCCAGGGTCAGCTCTGCATTTGAGAACACCCAGCCATTTGTAGCTGTTCCACAGACTTTTCTTTTAACAGCAGACATTTTCTTCATCGTGCACGGTGACAACCTCCAGCCCACGAGCAATGTGAACATTCATGGTTTCATCCTGATTTGGACTGAAAGCAAAATTAAAGCTAAAAGAGTCCCATGCAAAGGAAATCCTGCTTCCTGACCTGCTGCAACAGCAGCAGAGCTGAGCCCTCAGTGGGGCACAGGCAGCCACTCCCATTTACAAGTTTATATTTCCAACGTGGTTGCTATGGAAGGCAAATGCAAAGGATGGACAATGGGAGCCAAACTCAATTTAAACCTCTTGCACAGGGAATCCCTGAGCCAGACACAGTGGTGGGCCCTTCTGCTACAGTGATCTGTGAACAAGAGTCCAGTATTTCTTAAGCATCACTATCCATGCCCACATCAACTTCATAATCATTAGTCTGACGACGTGTCTGCAATCCACACCTACAGCACACACACTGCAAAGAGCTTCTCTGTGTGGGTGTAAGGGGAAATTCCCCCATCATTTTTGAGGTCCTGGACTTCATGATATCCACAAGTCAGACACACCACAGCTCACATTAGCACAGTAATAAATCATCACCAAAATTGGTAGTTCACTGATCACGCTGTTAAAGTCGCAAGTCTGGGTGTTGAGCATGCTGATGGCCAGAGGACACCACGTTTTTCATTGAGGCCTCAACACCTTTTGCCTGCTATCATGTCCAGCTGATCTGAGGATCTGGACCTCAGTCCCAAAGGTTTTTCAACTTGCTCTGACATACAGGTCC
Organism: Nicator chloris; assembly: GCA_013400495.1. Taxonomy (NCBI): domain Eukaryota; kingdom Metazoa; phylum Chordata; class Aves; order Passeriformes; family Pycnonotidae; genus Nicator; species Nicator chloris. The sequence continues at coordinate 34,622 of WAAE01008850.1, read as the reverse complement.
ACACCAAGCAGAGTGGATCGTGACAAGGCAAGTGATTGTCACTGGATGCTGCGTGCGGTCAGATTTTCCATCAGGTAAAAATGAATTAAAACATGCATTTAAATGAAATAAAATAGTAACTGTTGAAGGTCTGAGAAATCCAGGTAGTAATTTTCAGGGTGAATGTGCCCCGAAAACAGCATTTTCAGAGTATTGTTTGTCTTGGAGAAGAAGCACTCATAAATCTATGGCCTATGCCATTGCAAAAAAATTAGCTAATTATAGGCCCAAACTAATTAATCAGCACTTGTTGCCATATTAATTAGCCAAAAGTGACCTCAGACGTATTTGGCCTTTTCCAGCCACTTAAATCTAATGGGAGAGTGTGCACCTGAGGCAAAACCTGGGCATAAATAGATGTGAAGCCTGCTTCCAGCTGGGTAAATACAGCCCAGGCTCCCCAATTCTGTGAAAAAAACCGTGCCCCAACCTTTTCTCTCTTTGCTTTCTGGCCTTGAGGAACAACCATGACTCTCTTAAATCGAGCTTTTCCAACGCGTTATTTATGCACCAGCGGCCGTGGAAAAACTTTACAGCTGGGTTTTGGCCACTCACTAGGTTATTGCTGCAGTATTTCCTTCTGGGAAGGTTTGTTCCATGGGCAATAATCCGTGTGCCAGGCGTGCACAGCCACGGCAAAGCCGCCTCAACTCGGGGAATGCTGAGGGCTCTGCAGCTCCTTCAGGAGCAAGGTCCCCCCTCCACACAACCCTCTTGCTCTTGATCAACCCTCCTGCCTTTTTCTCTGACCCTAGAAATACGAGCCAGACACAGTTTGGGTGTTAAAAACCTTGATGTGAGGATGCTTAGGCACACATTTCGTCAGGTGGGAAATGCTGAAGATGCACACCCCGCACAATGTGGGGCTGATGTTTCTGGGTCTGAGGGATTTCAGCCTGCTGACGTTCTCCCAAGGGAGAAATTCTTAAAAAAGCTTCTTCTCAAAACAAATCCTGGCAAACAGCTCTCCTTTCTCCAAACAATCTTTCTCCAGGGGGTGTTTTGCTTTTCTAGTTCTCAAAACATTTGAGCTGTTTCTCTGGTTTAACCAATGGGATCAGAGAGGTGTCGTTCCTGTTCGCCAACCATGTTAAGTCTGTATCAGAACACCTTATAAAAAGTAGTAAAAATTTAGACCATAAAGTTTTTTCTATACCCTCTGCCTTCTGAAATATTTAAAGTCTCTCATCTTTTTTCGTGTCCTACAACAACACACATAATGTGTGTACAAGTTTCATAGATTCTGCAAATTAGCATATCTGACAATAATCCCCAATTAGAAGCATGCCTGATGAACTAATCCCCCCCATCTCTAGCACCTTCTAAATCCTCCCCCCTCGGATGAGGACTAAGCTCTGTTTATAAAAAATATGTCTGGAAGAGCTGGTCTCAACCTTGGTTTCTAAGGAGAACCAAGATAGGATAGGGGTCCTGGAATTTGTTTTGTCTTTCTGCCTAGGAAAATGCTGAAGCTAATTAGATATTAGCAATATTAACAATATTAGACTATATATTATAGTCTAATATAATATTATATATATTAGTCTAATATAATATTATATATATTATTAGTCTAATATAATATTATATATATAGTATAATGTTATATTACATATAGTATAATATAATATTATATATAGTATAATAGAATGTATATTATAATACATAATATTATATTGACAATATTAGAACTACAAAGCTACAAATAGATGTGCAAAGAATACAGAGAATAGATCAAAGAATAAAAGGCAGAAATCAAGACAGCATCACTCAGACAGGCCAGAGTCTCCTCTTAATTGCCAGCTTGTTCTCAGGACAAGACCTGCAAGTCCAACCTCAATAAGCTGCAAAGTTATCACAAGAAAGATGGCTAAAGTTCCTTTCTTTCCAGCTGCATTTTAGTGGTAGTGAGGATGGGAAAGCCAATGTCATTTACAACTATAGAGCCATTTCCTGCTGGTTTTCCTGAATCAGACGATCCTTCTCAGGCTGAAATTAAGGAATCTGGCTTTCCCATTCAGAACACTTCCTCTGGATCAGGACAGGGAGATGTGTTTTGTGAGCTAGCTTGAGTAAAGCTGCTGGTTAAGGCAAAGCACTTGAGACTACACAAAGCTAACCAGGGTCAGGAATGGTATTCCTACAGATCTGTTATTCCATATAGGTCACTGTTCTATATAGGTCTGGTTTTATAGATCCCTCTGCTCAGTTTTATGGTCTCAGCGTGCCTAACTGTGCATTTCCCTGACAAGAAACACGATTATCCCCATTGCACAGGTGAAGTGACTTGTCCAAGGTCTGGAGTGAGAATCCAAGTCCTGCCCAGCAGCAGGAATTCAGCCTTTCCAGCTGGTGCCTGTGCAGGAATCTGGGCTCCACTGCTACCCAGGATCAGCACAAGCAGCTGGATCAGACAGGGTGACAAAATGCAAACACAAACCCTCTTTTCTACCAGAGCCCACGATGGGACCCCTGAAGGCAGCAGGACCACCACGGAATCCTTCCCTCCCATCCAGCCACTGCTCCCATCCTGCTTATGGACCAGCCTGTAACTTTGGAAACTTTCTGGTCTCAAGAAAGCCTCTTGATTTTTAAAGTGGTTTTTAATGTGCTGTGACAGAGAGTCAGAAACCCCCCTACACAGAACCCCAGAAAAACATTGTCCTAAATCTCAGTCCATAGAAAAACTTTCAACTTGTAAAATGAATTACAAGTCACGAGAATGTAAAGAAAATATTAGTAATAATAGTAGTTAAGTAATCACAAAGTGCAAATGTAAAATAGTAAGATTTTTAGAAAAGAGTCAAAAGAAAAATATAGTAGACTTAAGTGTAGTTCTTATTCTTTTTGTTCTTCTTCTTAGTATCCATTTTTCTACTGTAGTAGTTCACAAAGATTAGTGTATAATAGAAGTAACATGTTTAACATTAACAGTAAGTATTAGTGATTAATAGTAAATAAAAAATACGTAAAAAGTAGTATAAAAGTTCTACCCACCTACCGTGAGCAAAAAAAAATCATCTTTTTCCTTTACTGTGAAACCTTCACAAAACACAGAAAGAATTTGTAAATAAGAAGTAATAAACAACCAAGAAAAACCTAAAATGACAACCTTCAACTTTTCTTTTACTTCACCACGGGGAATTAAAAAAAAAACAAAAACTCTCATCTGTCATATCTTAAGAAACAAAAACCCAAAGTGCTGGAATATTTTTCCTTCTAAAGAAGCAACAATTCCCACTCTGAACTGTTTAAGCAAAACAACCACTTTTCCTATTTTCTCTGAGTCTCTCTGACTCCTACAAACTTGCTCCAAGAACCTCCTCAACTGAGCCAACTCTCATCTGTCATGCTCGCCCTGCCCCTAAACAGAGCCATTAACATTTCAAAAAGCTGTTTGAAAACACCAAGTCTCCCTTGAGCCACTTCCAAGAAACTTTTATGAATCGTGGTTTGTGTCATATCACACCATCCAGCAAGACATGGGCTGGAACAAAGGTATTACTGGGCATGACCAATCTTTAAAATATCCACGTGAGGAATAACAGTTGAACATTGTGAGGGTTGCAGCTGGGGATGCAGGAAGCCAGAGGTGAGCGTGGGGCTGCTGCTTAAAGACTGTTTCATTTTCCCCACGTCTTTTGAGCCTGCAAAGAGTGAAATATTCAGTGGAGGAAAAGGGAATTATTTTCTGAAATTGCAGTCATGCCTCTCAGAGTGGTCTTACTTCTCTGGAACGTGACCCTATTATGCACAGTAACTCAAAATAAGAACAAATGATGTCAGTCCCTCTTGGGACCATGTCAGAGCAGGTTATTAGTTAGTTTTGAGCTGCAGATAGCTTGAAATCAGTCACCAGGGCATCTGTAGGGATTCTTTAAGGACTTCTTCAAATGTGGTGAATTTAAAAGCAGGATTACTATTAACCACTTCCCTCTTCTAACCCAGTTCACCTCCCTATTTTGGCACCACAAGCTGCAAAGGGAAGGCTCCTTGCATTTCACACATTCTTTCTAAATAAATGGAGATGCCCTGTTGCTTTTGGAAAGGCTGATTATTTTGTTTCTAAATTTAAAAAATGCTCACTTAACTGCCTCTGACACGCCACTTCTCTAACATGATTGGCAGAATGGGGAGTGAGGCATTTTCCCCAAATCACCTCCTAGGGCTCCCCTGTAACCCTGCAGGCTCTGATACCTTTTTGTAATCTTCACTGAACTTTTTTTTTTTTTTTTTGGTTTGTTTTTTTTTTTTTAATTGAGAAGTGTCACTGAATCTTTCCAAGCAATGGGTTAAGGCTGGAATTTCAATTCTAGACCAACAGTGATCTGCTTGTTTAATGGCAAGTTGTTGATTCAATATTGATATACAGAGAGAAAGCAGGAAAAAGGACCTGACAATGATGCTCCAACGAGGTCCCTGGGAGCAAATCTGGTCAGGCTCTGCTGCAAACTAAAAGTGAGCAATCATTTCAGTCTGGAATAGTGCTAAAAGACACCTCAAGGTTGTTCCTTTTAAAATTGGTGAGTTGAAGTCAGCACCAGTGTGAAAGGAGGGTATGAATATCTCCTCTGGAGGCAAGGATTTTGGGGAGGAGATGGTTCTTTTGCCCTGGAGTTTGAAGTGCCTTCACTAAAAGGTTGTTTCCTCTGCTGAGGGGTACAAAGGAGCTGGTAAAATAAAACAAGGAGGAAAAACTCCCTCCACGGGGGTTACTGTGAAGGGAGGGGAAGGGTTAATGCACACAGCTTTTCCTAGCCCTGGTGACGGTCATAAGCTTGAACACTTGTCCCTCAAAAGCTACAAACCAAAGGGGAAATAAAAACTCGCCAAAGACTCAGCTGCATTTTCCACTGTCTCAACGTTGAGAAGATTGGCACATGAGTCCTGAAGGCTTCGAGCTGGCAGCATTAATAAAGCTGCTTTCACTGTCAGCATTTCAGTGCCAGGTTCGTTGGAGCAAGGACTGGAAGTGAGCGATTCTGGTTCCCAGAAGCACACCCTGACCACCGGGCTGGAGAAGCTGCCTTATGCTCACTCTCCAGCTGAGAGGATTCTGAAACTGCCCACGCAAGAGGCTTCACAGAAGGAAGGACCAAAAGGCCTCCCTCATATGTTGATGGAGAAACTCTCCCACAGACCAGAGCTCAAAGCTGCTAACACTGCAGCAACAGAGCATTAATTACTGATTTAATGTCAGGGAAAAGGCTGTAGCAGCAATAATGTAAACCTTCAATTGCTAAGGCATGGAAACAAAAGGTCGCATTTCGGGCTGCAGCAAAACCAAAAATTGTTCATTTTGGGGAGGGGAAAATAAAAAGCAAACAGGCAAACAAACAGATCACTGCAGACTAATCACAGGCATTAAAAAAATATCACTCCCTCTCTCCAGATGGAAAAGAGAGTATTTGTACAGGCCCACATTCTGCATTTCTCCCCTTTGAAAGGCCATCAGAGAGCTAATGACAAACACAAAGGCAAAAGCAGTGTCTGGTACTACCTTGAAGATCTACTGCAAGCCTCAGAGCGTCTGGGACAGCAAAGATATTGTTCCTGTAGACTGCCAGACTGTCCCATCTGCATCTCCTCCATGATTTCTGCAACGTAGGAAGAATAGGCCAAGAGAAAGCAAAAAAACTCCTTTCCAGGTCTGGGTATTCTTAAATATCTAGATGTGATTTTCAAAGACCCAAATCAGTGAATTGGGCATGCTACACATCAATTCTAGTGAAAATATCCTGCATGTTATATGAAGCCCACATTACCTCCTGTCCTGAGAACTGGTTTGAAGTTAAAGCAAATTCAGGTGTCAAGTCCATTCAGCACAACAGGAATCTTAACTTTAGTTTCTGGGCTTGGTCTTTAGAACAGTAGGAACTGAGCCAAAAACAAACCCCAGCTATCTTCTCATGCCATGCCTTTCCCTGCAGGACTCCTGGCCCCTCACCCTCTGTGAAGGGGAAGGGGATCCCACTGGAAGGGGCGGGAAGCCACTTGCTCAGCATTCATCACTGTGCTTGTGTTTGAGCTTTTAGGGTTTAGCAGGAGCATGACTCAAAGCTGTGGGTCTCACTTTAGTCTCCTAAGCTGCTGCTGGTTTTCTCAGGCAGCAGTGAAGCCTGTTGAAGTGAAAATTTTTCTCAAAACAGGCCGAAGAAAGAATTCTAAACAATCTCCACACCTGTAGTTTGTTTGCACAAAAGTGTTATTTCCAATTAGCCAGTCATAGTGATAGAGTGTTAAACAAAAAACCAATCACGTCCAACTGTGTTTAAAACCCTATAAAAAGAGATTCATTTTTCAATAAAGTTAGTTTTTCAGCCTTTTGACATCGTAGAGTTTGTCTCAGTCTTCTTGTGTCCAACAGCAACACAAAGCAGGCCCTGAGCAAGGGGTTTGACCCCTTCCCTGCCAGCTCCTGCCTGCAATTCTGCCCCATGCTGACCATGCCATGAAGAAAACATCTGAAGGTGAACAGCACAGATGACACATGACCATATGTCACAATAGGACACGAAATGAAGACACGGACTCTGTCAGAATTCTAATAATCTACTTTATTTCAAATCTGGCCCCTTTTATAGTATTTTCAAACAAACCCAATGATTGGTGGGCAAAGTTAACACCTCTCCAATCACATTGGTCAAGACAGATGTCCATCAGAAGATCCCCTCCTCTAAGAAGGAACGCAAACATAGATAAAACCAGCACAAACAATTCTCTTCTTTACAGCAAAATCCAGGGGAAAAGAATTTCAGAGACTAAAACATCAGAAGGCCAAAACACCAGGGCGACAATGACACTTTAACAAACCTCCCCACGTCTTTCAGGGTCTGGAGAACCAACAACCCAGGCCCTGGGCTCCGAAATGGGCTCACCCCTGTGCAGCACACACCGAGCTTCAACCTCCTGCTCTGAAATACACCAACCAAATGTTCACCCTCAGCACAGAGGTGCCCTTAACCCACGGCACCCCAGGCAGCTCCCTGTGCCTGTGCACTGTCTGCAGGGAGCTGTGCACGTGCCAAACACATCAATCCTCCACGAAGCCAGGGCCAGCAGAAACATGGGGACACGGGGAGTTTAACCCTTCAGTGCACAGCACTGCAAGTGGCCTGGGGACTGAAGGGCTCAAATCCCTTTTTTGATGTTGTTCCACATCCCTCTGGCTCCCCTTGATGCAGGTGCTCTGCTCAGGGGTTCATCCTGATGCCCTAACAAACCTAAAAATGAAACAATGCACGCTTGGGAGATAATATTTGTGCAGGAGGTGGTACAAAGGCTGGTCTTTATTGGAGGCCTCCAGGGGCAGATATAGAAAATGTCCACAAAAACCCATCACCCTGCCACGGGGGTGAATACAGTTTTATAAGTTTAGTAAATTAGCATAATTGACAAAAAGCAGCAATTAGGAGCACAAGTGGTGATGCAATTCCCCTCCAGCTCAAGCCCTTGATGGGACTGTGCTTTGATGATGAAAATGTGTCTCAAAGAGCTGAGTTTTTGGCCTTGGTTCCCACGGAGAACCAAGACAGGATTGGGGCTTTGGAATATGTTTTGTCTTTCTGCATATCAGGGCAGGGAAAAGTATTGGGAAAACTAGCTATGAATGCTGTAATGGTCTACAGAGCTGCAAACGTGTGCAAAGAAGACAGAGAATATACAAAAGAGAAAAACAAAAACCATTAGGCATCAATTTCTGTACAGCATGGGCAGCACCCTCCTTAATAAGGTATTAAAGCTTATTGCCTTGTGCTTTTGCTTTTCAAAACCATCCTTTTGCCAATCATTTCAGCCAGGCAGCTAAGGTCCCCACTTGCAGCCCCACAGCCACCAGCTGATGCCCAGCCCTGTGCTGGCTTTGCCCACGGGTCTGCAGCCCAGACAGTGCAGCCAAAGGGTCATTCTGCATCCCAGAGCCAGGGTTTGACCCAATCCAAGCTTGTGCAGCCCACAGGAATCCTCCTGAACGACCTGGTCTAGTGCAAGGTGTCTCTGCCCATGGCAGGAGGCTGGAACAAGATGGTCTTTAAGGTCCTTTCCAACCCAAACCACTCCCTGATTGCAGAATGGCCATCCTCGGGCTATTTTAAGGCAGTGCAGGTGCTGCCCACCCCGAATGATGCTGCCCAGTGAGCGTGAATGATGCAGCTGAGGGTGTGAAGCTGTGCAGAGCTGTAAGGGAGAGAGCAGCCTCAGCTGCACCCCTTCCTGCCCCTCTGCAAGATGGAATATCCTGTTTTCATCCCTCTTCATTAAAGGGGGTAGCACACTCACAAAGGGAAGCAAGAGGTTATGCTCAGCAAACAATGGGCCACTCAATTAAAAGAAAATGCTCCCAGGAAACACGGAGCAGGGGAGTCAAGTGTTTCCATTCATCCTCTGCTGCCTTTTATCCAGACTTGATTCTGCTGCCACACCACAGGTCAATCCTCTGTGCCTCCTCTTTCCCACATCCACCCAGCAGGGAGATCAAACCTTGATGCTGTGAACCACTGCTCCCCAAAATGGTCCCAGCAAGGCAGAGGCCTGGAGCAAACAAGCCCAACAGGACAGGCAGCTGACCATGGCTCAACGAGGCTTCTGTGCACAAAGAAGGAATTGCTGAAATGAAAACTTTTGCTGGTGAAAGCATTCCTATTCATGAGTCACTTTGGAAGGCAGAGCTGTGGATGGCTTTCCCTCTTACCTGCAGTGCTTAATAACAGCTTGGGGCTATTGGATGAGGAGGGTTTGTAAACTTCAGCTGCTCTTTGCCAGTGTTGCAGTTCTCTTTTGCAAGCTGGCAAGCTTGTTTTGCAATGGCTTCCCCAGCCAGGTATCAGGATCATCTTTCAATTAAACAAAATAAAAGGTTTGTAGTCAGGTTGAACAAAAAATCCCATGCAGAACAGGCTCAAAAGACAAGAGCCAAATGGAAATCTTGTGTTATCAGTTTCCAAAAATAGCAGGAGTTTTAATTTCTTTTTTTTTTCCCCTCTAGCTGACAGTTCTGTGACTTGGGTAGGCAACTCTGCTCGGTTATTTAGTCTGTTTATTTACTTTTTGCCCTCATTAGCAGTAGAAAAACCCAAGCTAGCTGGTTTCACAGGTCCCCACCACCCACAGCACACCTGCTGGGAGCTGCTGGGGCAGCAAGGCAAAGCTGATGGGCTCACCCTGAGCTTCTGCCTCCATCCCACCCCGACCCAAGAGGGATCATCTCTTGGTGTAAAGCACCAAAACATGCAGGGGATCTGCCGAGACCTGAGGGTCTGGCCTAAACAAAACCTGACACCCAGCTCCCACAGGGTCTTTGGGAGCAATTCCCATGGCCTGTGTGATTTATTGTGACCATCAGGACGACCAGAATGATTTATTTGTCCTTCGAAGCACGTTTTCTACGTGCCAGGTGCTGACAGTGATGCTTTAAGTTTTAACTTTCATGATTTCAGATTCTGTACTGTTTAAGTGTGTAGTTCTAAGTCTCATATTAAGTGCTAGGTGAGCTCTCTTCACAGAGTAGGTAGACAAAACAAATCTTTTCCCATTGGAAACCAAGGACAACTTTCAGGCCCAAAAGCACAAACAACGTTGGACCAAAGGGAGGAACAAGAAGGATGGGACTCCAAATCCTGGAGCTGTAATTGGACAATTAGACCCCAATATGCAAATGGACCAAAACTTATAAAAATGTAAACCCTCGGGACCTGAGCAGCCATTTTTGTGGTCATTTTGGGTCTGTCGGGGTGCAGCCCTAGTCAGACTCATGTTCTTTTAATAAATATCTACTTTAGCTTTGTCCAGTCTCTGTTTCAGGTCAGCCTTTCCAAGGCAACAAGAGAACAAAGAGAACAAACCAGAAAACAACAGGCACCTGAAAGGCCATTAGACCTCGAGTCTGAGGTCTGAGAGGAGGTTCTGTGACATCCTTTTACACCTGCCTCGAGAAGGAAGGAGCCACATCCCCAGCTTCCCATCCAGGGCACAGAAGGTGCCACAAGGCTTTGGAGAAGTTGTTTGTTGTTCTGGGAGGCGGCAGAAACCCCAAAGTTTGGCAGCATCCAAAACTCCCCACCACAGCACCCCTCCCTGGAGACCAGGTCACTGGAGCACCAGCTGGAGAAAAGAGACCAAAAAACCCCAAAAGAAAAGGTATTTAAAAGCTGCAAGAATGTAGCAAGTGAACACAGAGCATTGCAAATAGAAAAGAGACACACAATTCATCCAATTTGGCTCCATTTCACACAACAGACTGTTCAATGGCAGATGTCAAGTGTATTTATGGTGTGGGAACATTTCCAGCTACTTCCTGGGGTCTTGGTAAGATCTCTGAGATTTGCCTGAGAGAAGCTGTTGCCTGGTTAGAGATGAAAAGTTTTTTTCATATTTACAGCTCCAGTTTCCACCTTCCATAAACTGTTCTGTGCTGTCAGAAGGCAATACTCAAAATCCTGCTCTGCCACAAGCATAATTTCCTCCCCCTTCCTCTGTTTTCCAGTGAAAGCATTTCTTTTTTTAAAAAAAATTGAATTACAATTGACTGAAACTAATAGCAAACTCACATTAAATTAATTGGGTTATTTGGCAACAAAATCAGGAAGTAAAATGGGACACACCAAATGGAAATCTTGGTATATTCCTCTGGAATATGCCAAAATGGAGAACACCAAAACACATTTTCCTTGGTATTTTCAAGGAAAACTTTCTGACATTTCATTTGGGAACCAAGCTCTGTTTCAAAAGATAGTCATGTTTAAAAATTAAAAAGGGGGAAGCAGGAAGAATCAAATACAGCATGCTGAGACAAACAAAAGGTTTTCCTGACCCACCCCCCAAAAACAAACAAACAAACAACCCCAAACCAACAAAACCCAAAAACAAACCCTTAAAAATATGTATTTTACATTTTCTTGCAGGAAGTTAATTAAGATAAACTCAGAATGAATCTTATCTTGGGAAGAGGGCGGTCCCATGAAATGAAAATTCAGCAGTTTGCACAGCCCCTGTCTCCAATATTTGCTATAAGGGGAGTTGCTTTTGCAACTTTGCTTTTGGTGAGGCCCTGATAAGCTACAAATTGGTAGAAAATAAATAAACAAGGCAGAGATGGACCCTGCTGACACAAACCCCACAGGAGAAGTCAACCATAACCTCATCAGGCACCAGACAGGGGAAGGAGAGGTGGTGCCAGGGCAGTGGCACAGGGGCCCAAATCAAATCCTTCACAGGAGGGAGAGACCTTCAACCCCAACATTCATCAGCTCAAAACTGTTCTGGCTGACAGTGGCTCCAGAGTGGGAGCTAAATCCAGGGGAAACCTTTCCCTGCTGTCTCACAGCTGCTGGCAGAGCCTGTGGCAAAGCAGGGATGGGCTCAGGATGCTCAGGAGGGATTGATTTCACTCCCTGCCAGCCCACACTTCCAGGCCACCTCTCCCACCTTGGGGCTGGCAGTTCATTGTCATGCAGCAGCATGGAAAGCCCCAGTCTCACTCTTTCAAGCTGCAATTCTTTATTACTCGCTGTCGAAAGTACCCTGGGCCAGAGACAGTTCCTCCCACCTGCTCCCCACTTCCAGTTCTGCCTGGAAAACTCAGCCCCGGGGACAATGCCATCGTTCTGTCCGTGCTGGAGCAAAGTGGGAGGTGTCAGCATCAGGTGGGCTCCGGGGGTTCGGGAGGTGCTCGCTGGTACCCAAACCTGTGCTATTTGAATGTGAATACAAAGTGTATATAAAATAAAAATATATAAAAATACCCCCTGCGCTCCACCCAGGGATTTCCCCCCCCTCAGGCTCAGAAAACTGAAGAGGGTGCAGCAAATGGGGGGTCTCCCGGGGCCAATTAGCAGAGATTTGGGCAGCATCCAGACCCTGCTGGGGGTCACCGAAAATTAGAATTTCCAGCTGTCCCCCCGCCCTGAACCATTCATTCAGCACCGCACGCGGCGGGCACAGGTGGAGCTGGAGCCCAAAGAAGAGTTTGTGTTTATCCACTCGTGGCAAACCCGCGCCGTGCGTTTGCATCCCAATAAATTCCAGGCAGCACGGAGCGCCCCGGCGTCGCGGCTGGAATGCAAAGTGATGCCGATCCCCGCGGGCAAAGCGGGGAGCTGCCGCTGCTGCAATAACCTTGTCACCTGGGGAGCCCTGCCCGGGGTGGCACCGTCGCCTTCCCGGGATGTGCTTTGCATTTCTTTGCCTATGCAAACCAGAGGAGGAGGCGGAGAGGGTGAACCGGCTCCTCCTGCCACCATGAGGCCCCTGCAGCAGGGAGAAGGGGCAAGGGGAGAAATCTGGTTTTTCTGGAGCTCTGGATTGGTGGACAGTACATCCTCTTCTCTGGGATGGGAGCAATACACTCACATGAAATATGAGCAATTGCAAAGAACAACCGAGATGTGCCTCTGGTAAGTGTGACGATGCCCCACGTGCTGCCCAAAACCTCCCTGGAAAACCAGACATAATTTTTTTCCCTCTGTTTTTCCACTTTCAGGGATGCTCAAGCGCTCCTTGTAACTCCAGAGCAGCAAATTTTTCTACAGGAGCATGATGTTTTAAAGGTGATGGTATGTTTTTATGAGGCCAGGAGGGAAACATTTCGGCCACGACTACGAACTTGCTGTCTAGACACATATTTGACAAAAAAAGGGACACTTTAACATAACCCTTACAGAGTACTGAGCACAACTGCTCAAAGACCCTTTTAAGCCTCACGCCCCAAAAGCCTTTCTGCCCACAAGCAAGCTTCAGCCAAATAACACAAACTTCAGGGACACCCCAAACCCTGCCCTCGTGCCAGGCACTCCCCCCACACATCCTGCCAGCCCAGCATGAATGAAGGGCTGGGTATGAAGGCTGCAGTTAATAGAAACCTCTCGGGTTTGAGATTCCCAAGACATGTCAGATGAGTCTTTCTTCCCTGAATGCCCCGTGCTGAAGCAGAAGAAGAGTCAATGCCACCATTTCAGGTTTTCTTTTTGGTTGTTTATTATTTCTTATCTACAAATTCTCTCTGTGCCCTGCCAAGGCCTTGTTGCAGCGAGGGCAGGAGACGACTCCCGCCCACGACAGGGGGACAAAACCTCTTATACCATGTTTTATATATCCTTTATTCACCATTAATCACCAATACCTACTGCTAATGTTAGACAGGTCACCTCTGTCCTACACCAATCCCTGTGAGCCACCACAGCAGAGAAATGGGTGACAAGGAGAAGGACAGAAAGGACAAGGACCACACCCAGGTCCTCCATGTTTTTCTTCTGACCCCTTTCTAAAAACCCCAATATTCTACATTTGCACCCCGTGATCACTTAACTGCTATTACTAACTATTATTTTTGTTACATTCTCGTGACTTGTCATTCATTTCACAAGCTGAAAGCTCTTCCATGGCCCGAGATCCAGGACAGTGTCTGTCTGGGCTCAGTGCAGGGGGGTCCCTGACCCCTGCCAGGATCTCAGACCCTCCAGGGCAGTCAGAGGAGTGCCCTGGACTCCAACAGAAACCCTCCCAACGTCAGACAGCTTCCAACCCCGTTAGGCAGAGGGAATATCTGAGCTTCCATGACCAGAGAGAACACTCTGTGCTCTGGAGGGAAGCACTGCTCACAGAGCAGGAAAATGTGACTACTTGCAGCAGTCACATCAGCCCCAAGTGCAATTTGTCGTGCGAGGAATTTGCTGGAAACATCAATTTTGGCTGTTCCAGGGCATCCCTGCTGCCCCTGTGATTTCTGCTTGAATGGGGGCCACACGAGGTGGCAACCTTCTGTCAGCTGGAGGACTCTGCACAGATAAAGAGCTCAGCCTGGCAGAAGCAAACATGCCAAGCAGTGACAAACACTGCTTTCATTAAGGATGTGGTTCCAGTTGTCCTGCTGTGGGTGCAGGAGGATAATCCCAGGATCAATCTTCTGCTAGAAACTGAGTCACCAGTCTGGGCACAGGTAGCACTGGAGCTGTCAGGGGGCAGACAGGCACGTCAGGAGCAGGAGTTTAAACCTGCCTGACAGGTCTGAGGGTTCTTGTGTCCCTGATCTAACCTGATCAAAGACACAAAATCTGCTTGTGGCAGAGGTCCTGAAGCACAGCTCTGCAGCTGTCCTTGCACCGACCCTGGTTTCAACAACAGAAGCCACCTCTCTGAGAATGCCAGAGCTTCTCTGAAGAGCAGTAGAAATTTGGAGTTAAACATCTCTAAGGAAATGCAAATGCCAGTTAAGTTTAATAGCAGAGCACTGCAAACTTCAGCTCCAAAAAACTGCTGCAGCTGTGTGCACAGGGTGCTTCTGAAGACACTGAAGTCTGCTCTGTGCCTTTCCTGATTTTTCCAACGTGGCAGGGCCACATCACCCCAGAGACTACTCTTGGTGACCCCAAAAAGATGTGGGCATTCACATTTTGGTGGGTCTGCTTCCCACTGCACACACCTCACATCGAGCAGTCCTTCACAGCACAGCCCCACTCAGCTGCAGCAGGACATGGGGACAGAAATGGCCTGCCCTGGTCATGCTGGTATTGATACAACCACTTCATACAAGGTTAAAAAAAAATCTTCTTTACCCTGACCAGATATGAACCCCAAATCCAGCATTCCTGCCCAGTTCAACACTGAACACACCATTAGAAGCATTCAGAAATGCATTCATCTGCATTGCTTGATGAGGACTGCAAATGTCCCTGTCCCCAAACCCCACAGCTGGCCAGACATGCCATGGGGCCCTTTGTTCTGCCCAGCCCAGCAGTGTGGCACGGGGTTTTTGGGGTTCACCACCAGGACAGGGCCAGCTGTGGCCTCAGGTCACCACGGCTCCCTCACCCCAGGCAGCACGTGGTAGGAAAGCAGTCTGGCATTGTGGGAACTGAACAAGCAGAGGGCTCTCACAGCGTGGCAATAAGCTTACATAGCTAGAGAAACAGAGTTGAATTTTAGGCATTGAAATGTTTGGAGGATAGAAAGTTTCTGAGCTGCAAAAAATATAGAACAAGCCACTCTTGTCTGCTGTAAGGTGTACGTGTAGTGTTAAGTGATTGTTAAGTAGATGCTTGTAAGCTTTTTGCATTGGCCTATTGGCTAAAAAATATTTAAAAGGCCTTGTAACAAAGAGAACTTTAACTTCTGTTGTTATGGTGTGAGTTTTACCATCTTTTATGTCTCTGCCTTCACTGAGACTGACAATGGAATAAAAAACTCGTGGAATGCCTCTCAGTCACCCTGTCCTGTTATTGGTGATTAGATCCAACATGGCATGAGACATGGCTGTGCTTTGGCCAAACAAATACATTGTCAGTGCTCAGAACAAACTTTGTGTTTTAGGTATTATGGAAAATTTCCAGCAAAAGGGCATTTAGATATTAGAATTGCCATTTCTTGTTAATCAACGTTTTTCTTCAATTTTCCCATGTGGAGTTATTAAAGCATCGAGTGACTGGCTTTGCTCTCCAGCAGCAAACCCCACACAGCCCCTTCTCCCTTCCACTGCCATCCAGGCCAGCTCCAGCTCTCTGGGAGCAAGGCATGACAACCAGAACAGCAGGAAATGCAATTTCTGATGACTTTAAAATCACTGGAACAGTACAAAACGTTACATTTTAGAACAACAGAAGTGCATGTTCCATTTATTTCTGCAAAAGGTTTTATGTGGTCATCAGGTTCTGCAGCTGTTTGTGTCCTTGCAAACCCTTCTCACAGGAGTGGGTCTGCTTCCTTCTGAAGGTGGTGCCTTGGGAAGGCTGACCTGGAACAGAGAATAGACCTTGCAGAGACTGGACAGAGCTGGAGAATAAAGTAGAAATTTATTAAAAGGCCTTTAAGGACACACCTTGGGCAGGACAAGAGCCTGGCCATGGCTACACCCAAGGTGGACACAAAATGGTCACAAAATGGACCCAAAATGGTCACAAAATGGTCACAAAATGGTCACAAAATGGTCACAAAATGGACAAATGGTCACGAGGTCTCACACTTTGATAAGTGTTGGTCCATTTGCATANAAGATAAAACTTCAGGCATCCAAGGTTCCATGGAAAGGGTGACTGTGCTGTGTCTTTGAATCTCTGTTGTTGGTTATGCCAGGTTAGGAATGATCACACTTTGGTTGTGGTTATCCCTCACAACCTCCTGACCCACTCCCATAAATGCAACTCCACCTTCCCGGGTTTTCCATCTGGGAATTGCTCTGCAATTGGGTTTAACACCTTGACAGGCAATCTCCACAGAAGAATCTTCCTGGTGTTAGTGTCACTTCTACCAAACTTCACAAATATCCCATCGTGCCTTGGGAGAATAAAGTGAGTGTTGCTGTGAGGTGGGAAAGTGCCAAGTCTTTCCTCCTTCCTGAACAGCAGCAGCTCCATGGCCCAAAAAGAAGGGAATGGGGACTCTTGGGGGGCTCTCAGAGCACAGTAACAACCAGGTGTCTCTGCTAATGCAGGACCAGCTTAAGAAATGAGGTGATGCCATCACAAGGCTTTAATTCAATTTCATTTCAGTAATCCACCCAGTGTGGGTCATTGGCAGATGCACTCAAAGGGAATGGGGAATCCTGGACAGTGGTGGGATAGAGCAGCCCAGCAAGGGGAATAGGATTTAGGATCAAAAGGAGACATGAAAACACCTCCTGGATGGCTGAAAGTGCTTGTTGGTCTGTGGCTGCTGCCTGTAAGAGAGCTCCTGCTGTCTCAAGCAGGCTGGAAGTTGTTCACCCTGGCTCCTTTAGCAACGCTCCAGCCCATGGGGTACATGGGATTTGAGCTTCTACAGCTGATTAAATAGGCACCATTAACATTTGTCATCAGGACACTTCAGATCACAGCATTAGAGACCACACGTGGAGCAGACAGCACTCCAAGGACTAAGCTAATAGAGAACTGAGGAGAACTATGGGGTACTCCAATAAATATCAGAAAATTGGGGGAAAAATGTTAGAGGCTAGACTTCTACCCAAAAACATAGTGGGTGCTAACTCCAGAAGCCTGTAAAATGTCTCAGCTGCAATATTTTCACTTGAAAAGAAAAAAAAAAGAAAAAAAAAAGAGAAAAAAAAAAAAAGAAAAA
>WAAE01008850.1:0-17511 GCA_013400495.1 Nicator chloris | reverse complement strand
AAGCCATAAAGAATTATTTTGCTTTTCATCAAAATGTCAAAATTAGTGGTGAGACTGAAGCAAGTCGCTCTCTTCCCACCCAAGGCAGCAGTAAAAGTGCCACTGCCTGAAGGCTTGCAGCATCCTAAGGGGCTCCTTGGCCCAGCACGCCCATCCCAGCCGCTCTGCTGGGGAGCAGCAAACGCCTGTGCTAGCGCCAAGCGCCCCTCGGAGCCTGCCGGCTCGGGGAAGGAGTGACACCGCGCCTTCGGGACAAAGCCAAGCACAGAAACGCGTCCCGGGAAGGCTCACGGAGCAAAGTGTAGGTCCCAGGAGCTCCCGGCAGGTGGCTGAGGCTCCCCGTGCCCCCCGTGGGCTCGGCTGTGCCAGAAGGAGCACGAAAGCCGCACGAAGGCTGCAGCCCCCGGGGCTGGCACTAATGAAGCTGGCTGGCCCTCCTTCCCTTTCTTTTTTCTTTTCCCAGGTTGGAGCACCCCATCCCATCAGAGTGTACTTGAAAGACCAGGATACTTCCTTTGTACGGGGAAACAAATGAAGATTAATGTGTTAGGTGTAATTAATCTGCGATGACAGATTAGCAGAGCAGTGGCAGTGCCTTTTGCTGCTGCAGGAGCCAGTGCTGATAGGACAGCTGGTGAGAGGGGACACCAAATTCAATTTGCTCCTCATTTGCATACATATGACAACCATCTGTGCTAATAGCACTGCAATGTCTCTATTAGGCTCTCTTCTAGTGTGCCAGCTCACCTAGACTCCAATTAGGCCTTTCAGCGAGGAAGCTTAAAGCATAAATATTTGCTGAGGGGAAGGCAAGAGGCTGCAAAGAGCCTGCTCTTCGTGCTGCAGCCTGAGCCCTCCTCACTCCCCGGCCCAGGATGTTCTGCTGCCGTTTAGCACTTGCTGATGAGATGCTGAACTCCATCAGCCCCAGCCCCACGTTATCCAGAAATGCTTTAAGCCATGTGAGAAAACCCAAAAGAGCTGCCGAGGCCGGCTGAAGTTCAATCCTGCAATGAGGAAGAAGCCCAGGCCAGCATGGGTGCATGTCCACCCCATATTTTCACCCGAATTTGGGAGCTCTGACTCAAGTGCTACCCCCAAGGGTGGAGGCTGTGGGAAGCCATGGACAGGTGCTGTGTGGGAGGTCACCCCTGCAAAGGCTGTCCCCTGGCCGGGTTTCAGCTGACAGCCCACTGGCCAGCTGCTGCCAGAGCAGCTGCTCCTGTGTGCCACCAGCACCAGCCACCAGTGTGCCACGGGCATTTGCTCCAAGTGGCCCTTTATTTCTGCATGCACATGTAAATGGCAGTCCCAGACCCCCCTGGAGCTAATGAGGGAACAAGTTAATTAATGAGCTAGCTCACCCACACAACTCTTCCTACTCTTCCCATCCAGGGTGACCTCTATAATTTTGAGTTTACTTTTTGTTTTCCAGCTATAATACCTAAAGTCTCCAGAACTGAGAGCATAAAACTAACCCCAACACCAGACCTAACACTGAACTTTACTCTAAACATGAATCTAACTCTAATCATAATCATTACACTCATGCTAACCCAAAGCCTAAGCCTAAACTTACCCTAAACCTAACCACAATGGTAAACCTCACATAATCCTAGCCCAAAACCTTCCATAATCCCAAAATGAACCTTAACCCTAAAATAACTCTAAACCTAACACTAAAATTAAACCTATCATGATTCATCACAAAAGCCTAACCCTACACCCAGACATAAATCAATCCCAAATCCTAAAACTAACGATAACCCAAACTTGGAATGTAAAAAACCTTTAATCCCAATACAAACCATAACACCAAGCCTTACATAATACAAAAATTAACCATCAATTATCCATAAACCAAATCACTATATAATCAATATCTGAACCCCAAAACCAAACCTAACCCTAACCCTAACCCTAAGCCTTACATAACAAAAATCCTAAACCTAACCCTATCCCTAAACACAACACCAACCCTTCTATAAACCCAATCCTAACCCTCGTTTAACCCTAACCATAACCCTAATCCTTGCATAAATGTAACCCTAACCCACTAACCCCAACCCCCCCTGGGTTGCCTCTCCTCTGCACATGAAACCCTGAGGCTGTGTTCTTTCCTTCCCATGCAGAGGAACTCTCATTCTCATCCAGGAGCCCACGGCCAAAATTTTTATTGCACTTCCAAAATTCAGTACCTCCAAGGATTGCTGCCAGACAAAATCAACCAGGACAGACAGGTTTAGCTGGCCTTGACCTCCCCTGAGATGTCTCTCATCTGCACCTGGAACACCAGG
Source organism: Nicator chloris (assembly GCA_013400495.1). NCBI lineage: Eukaryota > Metazoa > Chordata > Aves > Passeriformes > Pycnonotidae > Nicator > Nicator chloris. The sequence goes on along the minus strand of WAAE01008850.1, from coordinate 15,214 downwards.
GCCATGTGATTTCTTTCCTATGGCAAAGAACTGCCATTCTCATCCAGAAGCTCTTGGCTGAAATTGGGATTCCACCTCCAAAATTCAGTACACGCAAGGATTGCTCACAGATGAAAGCTGCTAGGACAGATGAGTCTGGCTGGCCTTGTCCTCTTGTGGGCCTCCTCTTATCTGCTCCTTGAACACTGGGGCTTCATGCTTTTCTTCCTGTGGAGAGAACTGCCCTTCTCATCCAGAAACCCATGGCCCAAACTTGCATTGCACCTCCAAATCTCAGTACATCCAAGCATTTCTCCCAGACAAGAGCAGCTAGCAGAGACAGACCTGGCTGGCTTTGACCTCCCCTGGCCACCTCTCATCTGCAGCTGGAACATCAGGGTTAAAGGATTTCTTTCTTGTGGAAAAGAAATCTCATTTTCATTTTTCAGAGACCATGACCCGACATGACTTTCCTGGCTCTTTCTTCTCTGCCCTTGCCTTGCTTTTACTACCCTGCCACTGATTTGCCTTGCCTACCCATCACTGGGCTTGCCTTCCTCTGCCCTGCTTTTCCTAAAACCTCTGGCCTTCCTCTTGCCTGTCAGTCTATTGCCTTGCCTTGCCTTGCCATTCCTACCAAACCTTGCTTTTCCTTGACATTCCTTTCCATCCCCTACTTTGTCTTGCCTTGCCTACACATCTGGCTTTGCATTGCCTTTATACCCATCCCTCACCTTTCCCTGCCTACTTCTTTCCTCCCTCATCTGCCTTGCCCTGCCTGCTCCTCCTGACTCTCATTTCCTTGCCTGTCTCTCAACAGTCTTGCCTTGCAAAGCCACCCCTTGCCTTCCCTGCCCTGCCTACCCATTCCCTTCCTTTGTGCTGCCTTTCAATCACATCCCCTGCCTTCACCTGACTGCTCCCTTCTTCCCTTGCCTTGCAATGCCTTCCTGTTCCTTGCCTTGCCTTGCCTTTCTGACCCCTCTGTGTTCCTGCCCTGCCTTGACTGCCCATCCCTTGCCTTGCATGGCCTTGTGTAGCCATTCCCTGCCTTGACTTGCCCAGCCCTTTCTTCCCTTCCCGTCCCTGCCTGGCCTACAAGGGCAGGTAATGCTCAGTAACAGTGTTCTGGTGCCTTTTTATGGGCTCAATCCCCAGATGTTTTCTATTTTGGAAGAGGGAATCCCATTTCTTATCAGATGGGCTTATAGTTCCTCTCTTCGGCAAAGAAAACCAATTTTTATTCCACACATTGGGTGGTCCTTGGTGAATTTAATTGCTTTTCCTAATAGGCAGCCCTATGGGCTAGACCTGTTGAGCTGTTACGGTGGGAATGCAAACCCCAGGCTGCTGAGCTTTTAGTCCTGGTCCCTTTAGTGTGTGAGCAGTGCCTGGGGCTCCTCAGACTGAATCCTGACTGAGTGAGACTGAAGGATTATGACAGGACACAGTGCTGAGAAGGAAAGCGAAGACACCCGGGGTGGTTTGATGGGTGCAGCTGAAGTTACATGTAGGCAGCAAGAGCTTTGTCAGCCGGCCCTTTCGTGAGCTCTGGTTTTGCCGGATGTTTTCAAGTTTGTAGACGGACTCTGCGAGACTGAAAAGACTTCTTCGTGCAAAGGAATTCGTGCTGGGTCACACCCTTTGGGTGTGCGGCAAATAACAGTTTGTTCTTAGAAGGGAAGGTCAGCGCAAACTTTCTGTCCTGACGAAGGTTATTTGAGAGCAGGGACGCTTCCAGCTTGGTTCGGCGCTCGGGGTGGTTTGGAGCCGGGCTCGGAGCGTTTCCTCCTTTCGCGAGTCGGCAGCGCTATCGTGTGGTTGTTCCGATGAGCTCTGACAGCGCCCAGGGAAAAACCGAGCGCTTTTCTGGCCCGGCACAGTTCTGTGCACCTTCCTGCGTTTTCAGTCTCACAGAGTCCAGTTACAAAGCTAAGAACGTTCAACAGCTGGTCCCACACCAGGTGCTCGAGAAGAAAGAGGCAGTGCTGGAATTCACTTTTCTTTTGCAGCCTAGAAACTGCAGAACCACCAACAAGACATCTTCCTTCCCAGATCACGTTCTTCCAGTCTCCAAGAGCCAGGGTCCACAACGGAGCTCTCACACGGGCTGCTCCCACACGAATGGGGCTGGGACAGAAAAGCCCTTGGCTTTTTCCTGGGCACTGTCAGAGCTCATCAAAACAACGGCACGATAGCGCTGCCGACTCGCAAAGCAGGGAAACACTCCGAGCCCAGCTCGAAATTACCCCAAGAGCAGAGCCAAGCTGCAAACATCCCTGCTCTCAAATCAGCTGTGTCAGGACTGACAGTTTTCACCAGCCTTCCCCTTCTAAATACAAACTCTTATTTGCACCACGCCCAAAGGGCAACATGAATTAATTTGATATAAGAAATGTTTTCACTCTCGGAGAGCCTGTCTACAAATTTGAGGTGAAGCTACTGGTTCCTCTCTGGATTCAAGAAACAATGCTTTGATGCTGACTAGAGGGCTTTGGGCATTCTAGTGGAAGCTTTAAGCTGTAAAAGAGGGCTTTGGACCCTCTAAAAGGGACTTTGGGTCTTCAAACTGGGTCTGTGAGAACTAAAAATAGGCCTTTGGAAATGAAAACAAGGGCCTTGGAGTTAGGTTTCGTGCCCTCAAAGGATGCCTCACTGCCACAACCAAAAGCTTTGCCTCCTGTAAAGGGATCTTTAAGGCCTTAAAAGCCTGGAAGAAGCTGGGATGAGTGGAACAGAAACCTCCAGCACTCCAATACCAGCCAAAACTGTGACCAGGCTCATTTACAGCCCTCATCAGCCTCTAACTTCTCTGGCTGCTGGAGCTCCTGGAAGAGGCAGGAGCTCTGCTGACAGACAAACAGCCCTTTGTCCACAGCACCTGGTCCAGTGACTTTCAGCTGTGAGAGGTGCCCAGGCTGTGACAGCTGTGGGGTTCTGTGGCCTCAAAGGGACATGACCCCATGTGGCCTCATGTCACAAAGGGGCTGAGATATGGCACTGGTCCAGCAATTGTGATCTCACCTGCCCAGTGTTTGGCATGCTCACCTGCCCAGTGTTTGGCATCCTGAGGAGTGAGCCACTGAAGGCTAGCTGGGCTGAGCTGGCCTTCAGGTTACCTAGGCTCCTTCCATTGCGGGCCTGCCTTTTTCCAAGAATTCTTCATCCTTGACAACAGCTACAAGCACCACCAAAACTTTTCTGATAGCTGAAGGTGCTTTGTGAGTCATGTTTGGGGTTTCCAAATAATTTTGGTAAGCTACAATTATTTATTTTCCCTTCAAGTGAGGGGATTGGTGCTCACCTGATCTTTTTGGAGATCTTTCTGGAGCTTTGTCACCCAAAGATTTCCCCTCTGTTCCCGAGAGCAGCGATGGCTGCAAGGTGGAACAGCTCCTGTGAGTCCTGGAAATACAAGGCTCTAGAGGGAAAGGAAGGTGGCCTGAGGCCCAGAAATCAGAGTTGGTTTGTTGGACTTTTGGCAGAGTACACATGGGAACAGACAGTTTTCCAGAACTGCTTCCCTACCAGCAGATGTCAGCAGGGTGTTAGGCTTTCCCTAACATGGTTCTGATGTTTCTCAGTTGGTGACTAGAGCTGTTGTCCTTGGTGCTCCTGGACCAAACTCAACATTTGAATACGGCTTTAAGTAACAGCATTGTCTCACCTCTTTTCAAACGTCGTTTCCCTGAAGACATTGCCGAGGGAATGGCTCTGCCACAAAGGATTTTTCCCCCAGAGAAGATTCGCATGGACTGGCAGCAAAGACAGAGACCTGGAGCAGGACTCTTCAACCTGGGCAATACTTGCTACATCAATGTCATCCTGCAGTGTCTGACATACACACCCCCTCTGGCCAACTACCTGCTCTCTTACGAGCACAGCCAGTCGTGTGAGTACTTTTAGGAACATCTCCTTGTAAATCCCTTGGGCACATCCTAAGGATACCCAGAACCTGGAATCAGGGTTAGGAGAACAGCAGCCCTTCTTTGTCAGCCCCATGAGCTTACATTCTTTGAGCATCAGCTAAAAGATGCTTGTCCTATCAAGGTGCACTCACCTTCAGCAGAACACCTCCTTTTAGCCTCAAGTTTCTACCCCTGCAAGTTGAACTCTCTTGGCTTATTGCACAGAACACTTCTGCCAGTTTAGCCTCCCTCGGAAGTGTGTTTTCTGTGCACTAAAATGTCCTGGGCTTTTTGGGACATTGGCAGTTTGGGAGTAAAGAAGTGGAGACTGTTCTTAGAACTTCAAGATCTCCATTAGGTTTCCCAAGAAACCAGGATGTTTTGTTACCCTGAGAAGCTTCCGTCCCTCTCTTCCTTGCTCCCTCCCTCCTTCCCTCTTCAGGTCAGCAGCAAGGCTTCTGCATGATGTGCACCATGGAAGCGCACGTCAGGAAGGTCCTGTGTTCCTCAGCCAGTGCCATCCTGCCTGGAGCTGTCCTCAGGGACCTCAAATGTAAGTTGTCTCCGGTGCTCCGACAGGTTTTCTTCTTTGTCTTCCCTTCTTCTAGGGGAGAGCTACTAAATTCTTTCTTAGTCATAGGAGAAGAGTTTGAATACGGCAGGCAGGAAAACGCCTGGGAGTTCTTACGCTGTACTCTCGATGCCATGCACAGAGCTTGTCTGAGCAGACGCCGCGAGTAAGCACAAGCAAATTGCAAGTTCCAATCTTCCCAAACCCACTGGACTCCTTGATGTGCTCCCATCAAGGAAAACTGACGTCCAGACCTTTCAGTGCTAAACCCTCGGAGGAGGTAACTCTCTGCTTTGTCATTTATTTGCAGCTTGGACTTCTCTTCACAAGAAACTACCATCATCCATCAAATATTTCGGGGCTTCATGAAATCTAGAGGTGCGTTTCCACAACTGCTGCTTTACTTGGCTTGTCTGTGCCCTTCTGCCTGTGACAAGCAGCTGGTCCTGTGATGACTGGCGTAGGAGAATCCATGAGCATAAGCCAGCAGAGTCAATTAACTTCACTCAGCATCTTGATTTTCCTTCCAGTCACGTGCTTGAGCTGCCAAGCAGTTGTTGATTCCTACAAGGCCTTCCTGGATGTCTCTCTGGATATCAGAGTAAGAGGTTTGCAATTGAGCTTCAAGACATCCCAAGGCCCCTGTAGCTTTCCAGAACCAAAGCACTTGTCTTAAAAACCTATACTGTGAGCACAAGGGAGCTTGGTGGTGAGTGGGAAGGGGAAAGCACAGTGTCCTCAGTGTCCCCCTGCAGAGCCACGGCACTGGTCTCCCCATGGTGCTGACTTTGGGCTGGACTAGCAATCGTTACCCCCTCTGCACCCTTGACATACTCTCCTACTCCTTCCCTTTGCCCTCCCTCAATACCCATCTGGCTCCCGGGCTCATAAATAGGATCAGTTTTCCACTGCTGATGCCCCTGCATGCCACTGGTAGCTGAACTGAGTGGTGGCACCACAGAGGGAGCTCTTGATGACTCTGGGAGCCCCTGGGACATGAGGGAAATGTTCAGCATCACACCCTCCTTCTGCCTCCTTCTGGAGTAATGCTGGGTGTCCTCAGCATCAGCTGCCTGGGTCTTCTTGTGAGCTCCTGGGAAGTGCTTGGGTGAGAGCATTTCCTGCAGCTCCTTTCTCACTCCTCCAGGCAGCCTCATCCCTCATCACAGTTCTGGAGGACTGTGTGACACCCAAGCAGCTGGATCAGAAAGAGTGCTTCAGATGTAGAAAGTAAGATGATTCCACATGACACAGTAACACCAGATCCTGCCTGAGGGGCTGCATGGCCAGAATGAACAGAAGTCGTCTTCTCAAGGAGGTTTAATGCACAATAGCAAGGCACAACTTTTTTAATATGCCTCTGAATAACCTTAAAATAGTGTAAGGATGTGAGAGACAGGGGAAAGGTTGCCTGGCTTTCTTGGGGGAAGATCAGGTGCATTTCAGCACTTGGCTGTGTGCTTGGTTTCAAGGTGTAAGAAGAAAGCTGCTGCCTCCAAGAAGGTTACAGTCCATCATGCACCCAGAGTCCTCACGCTGTGTCTGGAAAGGGCTGACCAATGGACTGGCACAAAGATCAGCAAGGTGTGTATGCAAGTGGAGTGGGACTTTCTAAAGCAGAAGATTCCCCAAAGCTCTGTCACAAGATGCTCACGTTGGGATTTTTCTGTTCCCTTCCGGGGAGAGGAGAATTCCCATGAAAAGACGAGCCTGGACTCTGCTCTGACAGAGCTGCTTTGGCTCAGAACAGTTTCCTGCCACCCAAGGCATTACATGCTGAAGGACTATTTGATGTGGTAGCTGAGGATAATTTGTGAGCCCTCTTGATCTCTCTGTAGTTTGTGGAGTACCCTGAGTACCTGGATCTTCGGCCATACATGTCTGACACAGCTGGAGAACCCCTCCTCTGCTCCTTATATGCCATCGTGGTCCACAGTGGGGACACCTGTCTTGAAGGACACTTTTTGTGCTACACAAAGGTAAAGAGCAACTTCCCTCCTGACAGGGAGAAATGTGTGTTGGGAAAGACAACCTTTCCCAGCAGTGTTACTGGCAGCCAAGGTTTTGGGGGAGAAGGTCTCCTTCAGGGCTCGACTGGATTTGTTTTTGTGTACTCCTGGTTTGGCAGTTTTCTGCCTTTGGTGCTGTGGAGAAACCCTGCAGTTCCTCTCCTGAACTGGATGCCTTTCTTTGCAGGCCAGCAACGGGCTGTGGTACAAGATGGACGATGAGTCTGTGGATAATTGTGACATCCACACAGTTCTAGGGCAGCAAGCCTACTTGCTGTTTTATGCCAGGTAATAACCAGGATCATGTGGTCAGAAAACATCTTCTTATCCTGTCTGAGCTGTTTGTCTTTTCACCCTCCTGAGTGTTTCTGTCACAGGAGACAATTCCTTCCTGCATCCTTCAATGCTGTCACTTCTGAACTACCCTACTCCAGTCCTCCTCTTTCCCTGCTGGGCTTTAGGGAGCTGCCCTGTGTAAACTGCCCCATGCCTGCTCTCCGAAGCTGGCTCATGTAGAGCAGAGGACTTAAAGGGAGCCCCTAGGAAAGATGAGGAGACACTCCTTGTCAGAGAGTGTAGTGATGGGGCAAGGGGAAATGATTTTAAAGTGAAAGATTGAAGATTTAGATTAGATATTAGGCAGAAATTCTTCCCTGTGAGGGTGGGGAGGCCCTGGCACAGGATGTCCAGGGAAGCTGTGGCTGCTCCTGGATCCTTGGAAGCATCCAAGGCCAGGCTGAACAGGGCTTGGAGCACCCTGGGATAGTGGAAGCTCTCCCTGCCCATGGCATGGGGGTCGGAATGAGATTTCTTTCATCCAGATTCTAGGATTCTGTGAAGTGGAGGCCGTAGGGGTAAAAAGACGAGGACTCGCTCTGACAGTGGCAGACCTGGTGGGAAGACCCTAGTTAAACTTACCACTGGCAACCTTGGTGAAGCCTTCTCTCTGTTGCCCCAAGAAAATGACTGAATCCCAGAGGAGTCTACAAGGAATGCCTGAAGCAGAGATAACTCTTTTTCCCTGCAGGTGCTCAGATTTGAAAATGAGAGAAACGATGTCTTCCTCACCAGCACGACCATATGCCCATTCCATCCTCGGCCAGGGAGGGGCCAGCCACCAGCAGGCAGGTTCTCCAGTACCACAAGGTCTGCCTGGCAGGGTTAAGGTGATGCACAGTCAGAGGAGGTGTGCCAGGGAGAGGGCCCGGAGCAGATCCCCACGGTGGGGCAATGATCTCTGCAGCTGGATCGTGAACCGCACCAACTACGGCAATTTAACAGGAAGGAGGAGGAAGAGAAGCAGTCCTTTAGGCCTTGACTGTGCTCCCAGGAATGCCACAGCTCTGGGGCCCTCCCACAGGATCTGCCAGCAGGCAGCTGTACCAAGCTTTGCTTGGGTGCAGACCTTGTCAGCACAGAGAGAGCTGGGCAGATCCTCATGGCAGGACTATGGCCTCTGAAGCCAGGTTGTCGAGATCACGAACTCTTACCAGTCAGTGAGGAGGTCTGAGCATCCCAGAGATGCATGTCAGACAAACACAGCCTGGATGATGCAGCAGCGCAGCATCTGAAACAAACAAAACCCCACCTGTTTGGAATCAACAGGAGGAAAAGCCAAAGCCACAATTAAAACCTCTTGTTGGCCTGTGGAGGACCAGATCTAAGTATGTTTTGTCTCAAAGGTTCTGGTTATTACAATAGGAAAGGTCATTGGAGCAGACAGTCCTGCAGAGGTGGGGCAGCACTGTGCTGTGCCAAATTCCTGCTCTGCTTTGACACTCATGCTCACTTCCCAGAAGAGGGCCAAAAGAGCTGGGTGTGCATGCATGAAGAGAACAGCTCAAACAATTCAGTCTGTGTCAGAGGTAGGTAGATGTTTCATGTCCTTCTTAACTGGATGCTGGGGCAGAGAGAACACTCAGCAAGCTGGCAGAGGACACCAGGACAACTCCTCCGCCACTACAGCAGTGACAAGGGCAGATTGTCAACCTGGATGAGGGAGGAGCGGATGATCTGACTTCTGCAACGCCAGAGAGGAAGAAGAGAAGTGCAGGAATTACCAAAGGTGTCCCTAGTAGGGAGCAGCTTGCCCAAAGAGCACCAGCAGACTGCCCTGCCTCTCTTCCGAGTGCTGCCTCCAGTAGGGAAGCACTCAGGGAGACATTGCAGAAACTTGCACAGCTCTGCCAGCTGGTCACTAGTCCACAATGAGCCTTGGACACAAAGAACAGAAGTGTCTTCAGAAGTTCCCTGCTCATCCAGACAGGTTGTCATCCCCGACAGCTCGTCTTTCAGCACACAGGTACGGCCTGCTGCTGTGCCTTCAAATTACTTTCTTGAAGTACATCCATCCTTCCTGGACCACTTTGTTTTTAAGGGCTGTGTCCCAAGGAACTTTCCAAATCAGCTTCTTGAAAAGGCTGAAGTCTGCCCTTCAGAAGCTCAGTGTGGAAGTTTTGTTGGTGCCCCTCCTGGTTTCACCAGTTATTGAGAATTCTGTTATTTCACGATCATCAACCTGGAGGTTATGATTCAAAGAGTAAACCTGCCTTCAGAACCAAACCCTGTCTGAGGTGACACTTTAACTCCTGTGGAGTGTGACCAAGCAAGAAAGAACAGGGGCCTGGTTGTTTTTTGTTTGGCTTTTTTCTTTTTTTAACTGGGAAAAGAGCCAAATTGGCTGAAAAGAAGGCTTTGGAGAGGAAAAACTCTGCTTGGAACTCACAAAAAGAGGAGTTGTGAACTGAAACATTCTTTGGACACTGAAAATGAGACTTTGTAGCCTAAAAGGAGCTGATAAGGATGCCAGAACTAAGACCTTGGGAAGGAAACATGAGGTTTAGGACCATCCCAACGCAGATTTGTAGCCCAGGCAGGATTTCTGTCCAATAAATGAGGGTTTGGACCCAAAAGATGAAACTCTGTGCCCTAAAAAAAGCAACAGCTTATATAAAAGAGATTGGGAGCTCAAAAATTAAGAGTTTGGTCCCAAAATTGAGGCTTTAGGCATGAAAAAAAATAATAGCTGAGATGCTACAAATGACCTCATGGACCCTGCAATGGAGGTGAACTTCTCTGGCCCCAAGAAGCAAAGCTTTGATGCTGACTAGAGGGCTTCAGGCACTCCAGTGGAAACTTTGAGTGGTAAAAGAGGGCTTTGGACCCCCCAAAAAAAAGATTTGGGTCTTAAAAAGAGGGCTTGAGGCCCTAAAAATTGAGCTTTGAAAACAGAGAGTTTGAACCCTGAAGTTAGGGTTTGTGCCCTCAAAGGATGTTTTGTTGCCACAATTTAAAGCTTTGCCCCTAAAAAGAGCTGCACTTTGGGGGCCCTGGAGCCTCTCTTTCCCTCTGCCTGCTCTCAGGATGGCCCTGGAGTCCCTCCCTGCTTTCTCCTTCTCGCTGTGAGGGCAGCAGCTCTGTACCCACATCCCCGGGGTGTTCTGGTCCCCTTAAGGGCCCCCGGCCAGCACTGGCCCCGGGCCCTGAGCCTGACAGGCATCCCCAGCTGCTCCACCATGGAGGAGACGTGAGTGCACCAGGATCCCTGGGGCTTCCCCTGCCGCTGGCACCCCCTGAACCCTCTGTTCCCCCAGGGTGCCCTCGGTGGAAGCCTACGAGGCTGCCATGGTGCTGAGCGGGGTGGGGGACGCGCTGGGCTACCGGGCAGCCCGCTGGGAATACTGCACCTCGGGCCCCCAGATCCACGCCGAGCTGGCCGAGCTGGGGGGGCTGGCAGCCATCAGCCTGGAGCCCCCCGAGTGGCCCGTCAGCGATGACACCGTCCTGCACCTTGCCACCGCCGAGGGGCTGGCCACAGGTGCGGGGACTCCGTGACACCCCACTGGCAGAAGGGAGGGGTCCCTGGGGTTGGGGTGCCCATTGTACCCCAGGCTGGCACTGGAGGGGGGCATCCTCGGAATGTCCCCAGGGGGGTGGGGGGTCCCTGTCCTGCTCCTTGGGCTGCGTGGTTGTGGGGGTGCGGCTGGGTGTCCCCTTACAGCCCTGGGATGTGTCGGGGAGGTCCCCATTACATCCCTGACTCAAACTGGGGGATTGCTGGGAGGAGCTTTGGGGGCCTTGACCAGCTCTGGAGGGGGATTTGGGGCATCTTCATTCCACTTCCCCCCATCTTTTAGGGGTTTCCAGGGAGGCGTGGGGGGATGTGTATGCTCGTTTCCTCGGGGTAGGGGTGGCGTGGGGACTGTGAGTCTGTTTGTGTCTGTTTTTCCTCATTTATGTGTCCTTTCCTCTCATAATGGGTGCTGGAGACGGGGACATTTCCCCCTCCCACTTTGGGAACCTGGCAGGGTACCCTTTTCTCACTCAGTTTGAAGCGCTCAGGAGAATTCCCCATTTCTCCACGAAACTTGTCCTGCTTCCCCTCCAGTTTCGGGGGGGGTCTGTGGGGCAGTGTTCCCTTTCCCCACAATTTTGGGGATGGTGCAATGGGGGTCTTCTCCTCCCCTTTCAGTTTTGGGGGGTGCATGGGACCTCTCCATGCCAGCCTGGGTAACCTAGGTGGGTCTTCACACCTCTGCACAGGCCTGGAGGGGGAACCCCTCCTGCAGGAGCTGGCTCGCCGCTATGTGGCTGCCATGGGGGACATGGAGGGACGCAAGCCTGGACCCAGCAGCATCCTAGGTGAGCAGGGCCCAAGGATCCGAGGAGAGGCAGGGGGGCTCAGGGAGCCTCACGCCCCCGTGTTCTGCCAGGCACCTCCCAGCTGCGGCCAGGGGAGCCCCAGGGCTATCGCATCCCCTTCAACCCCCGCGGCACCGGCTGCGGGGCCGCCATGCGCAGCCTGGCCATCGGCCTCAGGTGGGCACGGGGACACCGCAGGACACCTGGGGACACTTGGGGACAGGGATGTAGGTATCAGAGCTGGGGGCATGGGGACAGCGGTGTTAGAATGGCTGGAATGGGGGAGACGGGGACACGGGGATGGACGGGGGGACACAGGATGGGGATACGGGGGTGTCAGAGCTGGGGGAGTGGGGACAGGAGGATGTTTGGGCTGTGGAAATGGGGGTGTCAGAGCTGGGGGAGTGGGGACATGAGGATGTTTGGGCTGTGGAAATGGGGGTGTCAGAGCTGGGGGAGTGGGGACAGGAGGATGTTTGGGCTGGGGAAGTGGGGGTGTCAGAGCTGGGGGAGTGGGGACATTGAAGGATGGGAGTAGGGTAAGAGGGACATGAGGATGTCAGAGAGAGAGGAGTGGAGACACAAAGTGGGGTGGGGACATGGGGTTGGTGGAGCTGGAGAGGACAAGGTCCAGAGCTTGGGGATATGTGGTGCTGGTGCTGGGAGGCCGGGGACAGAGACATGGGGACAGCAATAGGGAAGAGGGCCACAGGTCACAGAGCAGCTGAGAGGGACATGGACGTGACGGGGCTAGGAGAATGAGCACAGCAGGGACAAGAGCTCTGGTATGGGAACGGGGACGAGGCTGGACATACAGCAGGGGAGTGGGGACTGGTCTTATGCCAGTGCAGGTACCCACATGCCTGGGAGCTGCCAACTCTGATCCGGGTGAGCATCGAGAGTGGGCGCATGACCCACCACCACCCCACTGGTGAGTGCCAGACTGGCAGGGGAGGGCAGGAGGGGATAGCAGAACCCCTCTGAAGCCCCTGTCCCCACAGGGTACCTCGGAGCACTGGCTGTGGCCCTCTTTGGGGCACTGGGGGCTCGGGGTGAACCCCCAGAGCGCTGGGGGGCTGAGCTGCTGCGGGTCCTGCCCCTGGCATGGGACTACGTGGAGGGCACCGGGGTGGCCGTGGAGGACAATGCTGCTGCCTGGCCATTCTTTGGGGAGGCGTGGCACCGGTGAGGGGGCACTGTGAGGGCTCTGGGGGGACACTGGGAGCACAAGGTGGGGATGGGAAGGGTACTGAGAAGGGCTCAGGGTGCCACTGGTGCCAGTCAGGCTCTCTGCCAGTCCCGGTGCATTGCAGTGGTGTCACTGGTGTTCAGTCTGTCCACAGGGCTGGCAGTGCCCATCCTGTCCCTGCTGCACCCAGTGTCCCTCGTATCCCTGCCAGAGATGCCATCCTCAGGGACAGTGACCTCTGTGTCCCTGGGGTTCCTGAGGCACTGGCTTGACATTCTTGGTGTTACTGGTGTCCCCATTGCATCCAGTGTCTGGCTACCCCACAAATTTCCTGATTGTCCTCAGTGCCCCCACAGCTATCTGGGGTCACAGGGGCTGCTGGAGAGCCACAGCCCAGTGACCCATAGTGTCACTGGTTACCCCATTGTCTGGTGACACCAGTGCTACCAGTGACCTCAATGTCCCCATGTCTCTGCAGGTACCTGGACTCCCGTGGGCTCCTGGAAGGTCGTGGCCCACCGCGGGTGCCATCCCTCCCATCCCCAGCTGAGCGGGACACGGAGTACCTCGGCTGGGCATTGGAGGGGTGGCCGGGGCGTAGCGGCCACGACGCACCCATGGTGGCCTTGGAGGCGCTGCTGGCAGCTGGCGGGAGCTGGGAAGAGCTGTGTGCCAGGGCAGTGCTGCACGGCGGGGACAACGATTCCACGGGCACCATCGCTGCCGGCTGCTGGGGGCTGCGGGCGGGGCTGGCGTCCATCCCCCCGGGGCTGCACCGCCGCCTCGAGTACCGCGGGCGGCTGCGCGACGCTGCCCACCGCCTGCATGCGCTGGCCTGGGCGGCACGATGAGTGCCCTGTCCCCGCTGTCACCTGCTGCGCCTCTCCACGGAAAGCTCCGGGGGTTGCCACGGCACAGCAGAGACCAGCACGGGGTCACAGAGGGGCCTGGGACACCCTTGGGTGAAGCAGGGCCCTTCAGGGTGTGTTTGGATTCAAGGCAAGCCCCAGGGAGACCACTACAGCTGTGTCCAGCTGGCGTTTTAGTCCTCCCTAGGTAGTCCAGAACCTGCCCAAGGAGCCTCAGTCACTCCCGCAGTAAAAAAGTGTCCTCCCGAGTCACTCTGGGTCTGGATTTGTGCCCTGCACCTCTCGTCCCGCCCCATAAGGTGCACCTCTTAAGATGCCTCTTAAAGTGCTTAAGGTCCAAAGCAGCGTTTTCAGACTCAGCCCCAAGTTTTTCCAAGTACAAACTTATATAATGCAATCCTCAAAAGTAAGGAAAACAGCGCCACTTTTAAATCGCCAAAGCCTACACTTGGAAGATCAAATAGTCAATTTGAGGTCCAAACCGACATTTTCATTCTGCAAAACCAGATTTGTGCATTCCAAGGTTTATGTTTTTAAAGTTCAAGGACTCATTTGGAAGGCCCAGAGTGTTATTTTGAACGCCCTAAGTTTGATCAGGGGTACTCACAATGCCATCAGTGTCACCCACTTCACAGGGAGACGCATGGCCACAGTCCTGCCTGAGAAGGCTGCTGGAAGTCTGGGGGGTGTGCTGAGGGTGCTGTATTTGCTCTCCTCCCCCGTATTTTGTAGGGGCCAACACCCTGCAACGTTCTGGGGAAGGATCTGGAGCCTTGGGGCTGCCCGTTCCAACCATTTCAGGGGGAAACTTTGTAATTTCGGGGGATCCTCCCAAATACTGAGGTCCTCTAGTGGAGTCGTAGGACCTCTAGGGGCGCCCCCAGACTGCCCCCAGTCTCTCATTGGTTAATAAAAATAGGTTCGAGGTTCAGTTGCTGCGCAACTTGGTGCCCTCCTCCACTCCCTCCGGTTCTGTCCTCCTCCCATATCCAGCCCAGACCTTCTGCCCGCCGCGTTCTGCATCCCCCATCGGAGCGCGACCTGGCCACGATCAATGGCGGGCGAGGCCCCGCAGGGAGCAGAAGGGGCGGGGCCTGCCACAGCTAGGCGTGGCTCCACCGCCTCCCAAAAATGAGTGACATCCATAATAACCAATGGGACAGTGGGAGCGGGAGGCGGGCTTCGCCTGTCAACCAATGGCAGCGGGAGGCTGACGGGCAGCGCAGAGCGGCTAACGGCATAGCGATGACGAGCGGCGCCGATAGCCAATGAGCGGCGGAGGGCGGTGCGGCCAGCCAATGAGGCGGGGGGTGCGGCGCGGCCAGCCAATGAGGCGGGGTGGGCTGCGGCGGGGCGGGGCGCGGCTGAGGCGCGGCGGATCGCGGCGGGCGGTGAGCCTCCCCAGATGCGGCAGGGTCGCTCACGGTATCTGTCGCCTGAGCATAACCGCGGGCCCGGTCACCCCCAGTTCCCTTCCCTCGGTACCCCCAGAACAGGCCCCCCGAAGCCCTGGGATCCCCGCCGCTCCCCAGGCAGCAGGCCCAAGCCCATGGCTCTCCCCTTGTTCCTCTGTGTTCTCCCCGCCCCTTCAAACTGCGCCCGCCCCCAGCACGGCCCAAGTCAACAAAAGCTCTGAGGTCCTCTATGATCACCACTCGTGGTGTTGTGGGCACTCCTTCTTACCCGTCAGTGCGCGCCCATCCGTTCTGCTCCCTCTCTGCACTCACCGGCGCAGAATCCACCCCAGCGCCCCTGTCCCGAGCCCTCCACCTGCCCTTTCCGCCTTCGGGGGGTGCCCTCGGTACTGCTGGGGGGCCGCTGCCTGCCAAGGGTGCCCTCTGCCCACAGAGCCCCTCGTGCCATGGGGGAGCCGCGGTACCTGCAGGCCGAGTGCGCTTTCCGGCCCGGGGCACACACGGTGCGGGTGACCCTGACCCGCACCACGTTGCGGGTGGAGGTGGAGGCTCACGGCACCGCCGACCTGTGGAGGGGCGAGTTCGATGCCACCTGTGAGTGCCGGAGGGAGCCCGGGGGGGCTGAGGGGATCT
>WAAE01008849.1:0-37481 GCA_013400495.1 Nicator chloris | reverse complement strand
TCTCTCTTTTTTTGGCAATTTCTCTATCTAACATGGGACAGGCTTGACCCAGGAATTTCTATACTCTTCTGTTCTCTTTCTCCATTGTGATGTAGTCATTAAATCCTCTACAAAATCTCCCAAGTTTGCCTATTCTTCTCCTTTCCCTAACACACACACACACAGACACAGACACACAGACACACACACACAGAGACACAAAAAAGCAATTATTTTTGACAGGTGTGAAATAATTCTTTTGTCTCCTGAATGTATTTCATACCACTTCTGTCTAAAACACTACTGCAAAGTTACTGTATTTTGCTTCCCTCAAGTCCTGAGTAACATGACATCTTTTCTGGTGGTGCTTCTATGATGCCTTCACTCCCCTCTACCACTTCAAATAAATGTATCCCAAAGTCCTCCAAAGGGTATTCATTTTCACTGAAATGCACTAATGCAGTGGCATTTAAAATTGAAATAAATACCTGGGAAGGAACTTACAGGTTTTAAGGTTTTCATGTCCTTTACCTGTCCAAGCATTTTCAAACAATTACCCCTCTGTTTCTCTTGTTGATAAGCTGTCCTACCCAAAATAGACTGAGATGTCTGTAGGCCTAGCTACTTTTTGCAGGCTTGTGACCCTTGTGAGCACAGGATAACTGAATAGGTTCTGAATCTGGTTCTATAGGGAAAGCATTGCTTCAGCATCAATAGAAATAGAAGACAAAAGTGTACGAACATCAAGGTCATAACAAACGACGGAGAACCAACGTCTCAGAAGCTGGAATAATCTTTTTACATTTAACCAAAAATACTTACCCTGTGTAACTTTTCTCTTCTCTCATCAGAGTCTGGCATGCCCCTGAGACTTGGAGGAATATACCAAAAACATACATTTGTATGCTCTGGCTGCAAAAAGAACGAAACATATACATCAATTAAAAAAATTATACAGATCAGTCCCACACTAAAGGCTAGTCAGTAGCATATTTTATCACACCCATGAAAGAAAAAAGTATAGTATTAACTTTCCTAGTCCTGCATGTTAAACAGAAAGAAGTGGATTACAGTACTGCTGCTTGCCTCTGCTGCCTTAGACTCCCTAGGCATCGTCCCATTTGCAATATTTAGGTTACTAATGAAGTGCAAATGCTTTTCACCTTAATGCAGTTTTATGAGTAACTGTTTTTCAGGATCACAGCAAGGGAAACCCAATTTTTCTTTCTTTAGTAAAGGGAGAAATGAAGTTTATACTATGACTCAAAGGTTTATGTTGTGGCACTAGCAACAGAATATACAGCAAAAAAGGCAGATTCTCAGTTATGGATGTAATAATCTCAGTATGAGTAGGTTGTATTAAGATAATCTTCATGCCCTAAACTGAGAAGGTCTCTGCAGAAGAAGAAGAGATAAACCTGATGTTTGTAGTACAAAACCACATGTATTTGACAAAAAAACTGCCCAGATGCCAATAGTCATGTGGGTGTATATAAAATAAGAGCAGTTTGGTATAGCCGTCTTGAAGAAGAGTGAGAGAAGCATGAAGACAGATTTGGCTCATACATATGTGAAAGCAAACTTACCTCCCCTTCAAAAACCATCTCAAATTCTTCTCTATTTTTGATTTTAGTGTAGAGATATTCTGCCAGCTCCAGGCATTTATTGATCTGATTTTCAAATCCTACTGTACCCTGTTTTAATAAGAAAGTAGGTATTAATTATATGGTCTTTTTTTTTTGCTCTGATGCAATCACCTTTTCAGATAGGTTTCACTCTTACATATTTTCAGGCAGAAAACATTTAGCAGTATTATGACTTGTAACCTAAAAGTAGCATTAATCCACAGTAAAAATTGGCCAAATGTGGCCCAATTGTAAGTCACTATTTGGTTTGTCTCATTTTAAGAGAATTGATTATGAAAATAACAAGGACTTTCACTGTTTTTGGTAGATTATTTTAAGTCTCTTGTATTTCTTGCAGTTTCCAAAAATATTATGGATAGTATGTCCTGGCTTCACAGCTGCTGCTGAAAGACCAGAAACTTGGAATGGGAACTCAGTTGAAAGTGTAAGAATTGGGAAGTAAATTATTTCCTCTGAACAGTTTGCTAGAAATGAGCATTTAATCAGCAAGCAAAAGTCTGCAATATGTTTACTAGAAGTCACTTGCCTACCCACAGGTATCTTGTCAAGATCATAATCCCAGAAAAATTATATGAATGTTGATAATAAATAGTTGGGGGTTTTTTTAAGTACGCTTTGTACATGAATGAAGAAGCAAGCATTTTCTCCCAAAGTGAAAACTTTTTTATGATTTATGAGTTTATCATTAGATTTAATATCAATTTTATTTAAAAAATTAGACTGGACAGGTTACCCAAGTGAATTCCCATTTTGCTAGCAGAAGAGCAGGAATAACAGTAATGAGATGACTGCAGCTAAAGCAATAAAAATGGAATGTGTTTTCTTGACTACTCTGCTACTTCATCTTGTGCACATGTAAGCCTGGACATAAGCCCATGTTTAAATTCAGCCATCCAGGCATACCACAGTCGTACCAGGAAATCAACTGTGGAATCATCCCTTGGGCAATGCTTCCTCAGAAAAAGGCTTTGTTTTCCAAGTCACCTATAGAACCTATGCACTTATAGAACCTAGAAATGTCATGTTCAAAGGACCCTTGTGAGTCATCAAGGCTACTCTGCTGTTACTACAAATAATCTGTCATGAAATACGTATGCAAGTGTAGAGCATCACAACAAGAGATCATTTTGGTGCCCTGCCCTCTGTGGCTTTCCTGCAGGACTCATCTAGTGACTTAAACCTTTCTTCTAATTGCCATCTGAATTTACTGACAGCTAGCATTGTTCTACAATTCACATAGTTCCTTTCTGAGTTAATACTTGGATACTTGTGTATTTAGAGATTGTAATGACACAAATATTTATGTTAAAATATTCCATTACACAACACTTAGAAATTAAATAAACACATTTCTGGGTTTTGAGCTCAACTCCTGTTATTTACCTTTGCTTTCCACATCAACCAGAATTTGAAAATGTCCACGTGTCGACCACACTGGATTGCCTTATCTCCAGTGTCATAGGAGACATCATACTGTTTGTCTGGCTGGAAGAGATAGCCTGCACACATTTGATTGCAGCCTTGAAGGATACCCTACAGTGAAAAATGTGTACACTTATATCACTTACCTGGCATTTGTGCATGAGAAAATGTACATATTAATAATGTATAAAAATGTATTTCAAACATGTATAGAATTGTTCTTTGATGGGACATAGTACGGCATATGGACCTGTTTTGTATGCCTGAGCCACAAAATTAATTTCATAACCTAAGGTGGTTCTCTTAGAAGTCTCTGAGTAGTCATGTGGTTTTACACACACAAATACCCCCCTTGAGAAAACATTCACAGATAAATTTGGATACCTAGCTTGTGGTATTAGCTTTACCCACTTCAATTTATAAGACTATGTTCTTTAAATTTAAATTTATGATTTGTTAAATTACACACTAGAATAAAGCTGTAGTCTCAGTGCAACAGATTGCTACACAAAATGAAGTGAAAAAACGTAATTGAAGGTTTCAACTTTGTATGTTGTTCAGCTTTATGACACTTAACATTAGTGATAAGTATAAGCACAAAGGACATAAACTGGAGATTTTTTGCATATAAATGAATATGGTTCACAAACCAACAGAAATCTATGGACTACTGGTAAAAATGTCTGGTGAAAACACTCAGCAGCAAATTCCTGTATGTTACACAGAAGTCTTACACGTAGCATTTTTAAAATGGTTTGCATTTCCTTTAGAGTTTATTACTCTTTTTTGCAAGAAACTTGAAGACACCAGTGGGTCTCATAAATACAAAAACATCTATCAAAGCTCTCATATAGAGAACAAAAACTCTTGCCAAATCCTGCAATAGCTGGCACAATAAGCATGTGTGCAACTAAACAAAGGCTTGTGCTTCCCTTCGATAGATGTGTTTTACAAAGGGAAATAAATGCTGCAGTCCTCAGTTTACAGTTGGATCAGCTGGAAGAACAATGGCAGACCTAGGGCTGCACTTACAATTCTTCCATCCCAGTTCTATACACAGAGATTACTTCTTCAACTAAGCGCTTCTAGTAGCAATTGGCATACAAGAGATTAGTAGACAACATCATTAGTCCTATCCACATATGACATGATTTTCTTTTTTATAATTTAATAAGAATATGTATTGCTTAAAAGAAACAAGACACTGGTTTTGTGTTCATTGATGGCAACAAAGAATCTAGATGCCAGAGTCATAATAAAAGCAGCATGTTTTCTTTTCAACCACTGTGTAAGGTAAAAACTAGCTTCTTACTTAAGCAGTTTAGACTGCAGCCAAGTACTAAGACTGAGGTTCTATGTTCAATATATCATAGAAACAACAGGGCAGGTGCTCAGATGAAGTACATTAGCATGGCTCTATTGTTGTTATTAGAATACGCAAAGATCCAGCAGGTGAGGATCTGACCCGTGTTGTCTACAAGTTTAAAAAGAAGCCAAAAACTTCCAAAACAAAATGTAAATCCACACAATTATTCCTTCCAAAAGAAATTTTGAACTTAAACAGATTTTGCAGTACCCTCTTAAAAAGTAGGGCTTGATATTTACTTTTTTTTTAATGTTTAATTATTAAGTATAAGGCAGACCTTCTCCCGGACAAGAATGGCAGAACATTGTAGCAGCACTCCCATCATCTTGTGTGGATTCCAAGTGACTGAGTTGGCTCTGCAAAAAAATTACACATTCAGAAATGTGGTCTGGAAAACAGGAACTTAATCTGAAGCAGTCACCTTTGTTTTCTGCTTTCAGCTGGAAATATATGGAGTTTTGACCATGATGATACCACTATGGATATTATTACTGCCTTAAGTGTCTTCTTTCCCAGCTATGCTGCCCAGAAAATAATTTTTTTTTGTGTTAACATTGCAATGTTAGACTTGTGATTAGTTTATATTATTACTAATACCAGCTAATTAGTATCAGACTGATTAGCTGATATAGTAACATCATTCCTAGAAGAGTCCTCTTCTAGAAATAGCACTAATAAAAATAACAAAACCTCTTTGATATGTTCTATCCATTCAAGGTACTGACAGGGAAAGCAGGGGTGTCAGAGAATTAAGGGAATTCATATGAATTGTGGGAGAATATGGTTCTTTATTAAACACCTACTGGAAAAACAGAAAGGAAATAAAAAGACATTCTGCATGCTTACCTGGTTCCCAGTTAAAGCCACAGCCCTTACTTATCAAGCCCATGGACTGTTAAAAGGCTCTAAAATTTTACATCATATCCTACCATTCTGTATGTAAAGCTTAAAATTTCTTACACGTAAGCACAAGTGAATGCACAAGATCACCTAACTGACAAGTCAAACAGATTTTCTGTATTTTAACGTACTATCCTAGACAGTTTAATGGTGACACTGAAATAAATGTGCCAACATTGCACATCCATTGACCTTTTCACCCTAAGTAATTAATTACCAAGCATAGCCTTGATTCACTGCATGTTCCAGAGAAGCAAAGTGCATAATTGTATTTCACAGACTGTGCATGTATTTTTACAATGTAATTGAAAGAAAAGGTATTTCCTCCTGTTCTACACCCTGCTCTCACAGGACACAGACACAATCAGTTTCTCTGTTTTGAGCAACACAGTGATGTCTTCCCCCCAGTCTGAGGACCACTGATTTCTAGATACAATTCCAAGCCCTGTATGTGCTAGTTTAGACTGTAGCACCCCGCAGCTGAAAGAACAGTGCAGCCTGTGCTGTACCTGGGGACCTCACCATCCATCTAACATCAGCTGCTTATGCAGCACAAACCAGCAGATAAATAGCTCAGACTTAGAAGGCAATTATCTTTTAGAAAAACTTCACTAATAGATCAGATGGAGCAGTCAGGAAAAAGTAATTTATATAACAACTTATTTCCTTTTCAAAACACCATACCTTCAGTTTAGCACATTCATTTAACTTCCAGGGTTTCAAACAAAGACAATTTTAAGTAATTCCTCACAAGGAGCCTTAGGTTTATTTTAACATGAAGCTGTCACTCTCTCCTCAGTGCAGCCCCCAGCCAGAGGCTGTCCTACCACAGGCCATCCCAGCTCTGTGCCATGGCAGCATGCCAGTCCTCCATGCCAATGTGTCCGAGCAGGCCAAGTACGGCCTGAGTGTCAGCAACAGAGCCCAGCTGGGGCCCGTGACAGGCAATCAGCCTGGGCCCCATCCCGTGTGTGAAGATCTGTATAGCTGACTAGGAAAGAAATAATTTCATGCTTCATGGCCTGCTGCTTTCTGTATTTGCTTAAAATTATGGCCCTAATTAGCACCTCAGGTTTGACCTCAGGTCAAAAAGGGTGTCCCAAACTCCTGTGACCAAGCCTCTGTATCTTAAGAAAATTATTTTGCAATGCTGACTTAATATTAGACATGTTGCCATGAGTCACAAGCAAATTGGACTGGGCAAAGGTTGATAGGATTCTGCTGCTTCAGAGTACTCCACACCACATGCTGCTGTCCTTGTGATAGAAGGGTCCACGTGGTTTTGCTGCCAGTCCTTCCACACAATATCTTTGATGTTGTCCTTATTCTTCACTTACTGTATGAGATGCCCAAACCTAGGATAATTTGTTTTCCCTAAGGAAGAGCATTTCTCACTGTACTCATCTTACAATTTTACATGGACCCTATATTCAGAACAGCCAACTCAAGGAAGCAATTTGGTGCTAATTTAAAACTACATGGATAGAGCTTGCTTCAAATATTTTTTGCTTCCCTGAAGGCTGATATCTGCAATGATGGAAAAGATCAAAAGTTTCAGATTCTTCATTGTTTTTCTGATTTTTTTTCAGATGGGTACCATTTTATGCTGGAGCACTTTCAGAGGAAATCTAGAGACCAACACACCCATGGGACTATAAATATACATCTTGTACAGATTTGTTATCATTTGGATATGGGAACAACTGTGCCAAAGACTATGCCTGGAATGACTCCTGAGTTGAGATTGTAAGGACCAGTGGGAGGGTCATAGTCTCACTCTGCTGTCACTACCAACACAAATGCTTTGCCTCTTTAAATTTGATTCAATCAAAGGCTGGCTTCTGGTCTCAGTGGGCATCTTGGTAAGCTGGGTTATGTACCTGGGGGTACACACATGCTCTTTTCTGCAGACTTCACTCTGATCTCTACAAGAGCTTCCTGCATGCTTCATGTAATCCCCACATGGCACCAATGCACAGGCCCCTGTGCCCTGAGAAAGGTGAGCATCTGTGACCCTTTCTGGCCTCTCTGTAAATGACCTCAATCTTCTCCCTGGTACAGCAGAAGTAGCAGCTCTGTCTATCATAGTCCTTTCAAGCCTTAAAGATACTGAAACTTGCCCCTGAAAATTGCTGCTAATTCATTCTCTAGTTCTTCTCTTTGTTGTATACACCTACCTACTTTGTGTGTGTGTGTGTATAAATAAGAGTGATATAAGACTAAGCATATATATATGTGTTCCATTTACAGAACACTCATGAAGATATACCCTTTATTTTCCAGAAAAACTGCAAACATCTTTCAGGAGAGAACCTCTACAAATTCCTACTGTGGGTATTCATGCTCAAACACCTTCCCTGGATCCCTCATTTATCACTGCTATTCTCAAAGCCCTACATTTCAGAGATCGTCTAGCTCTCACACTTCATTATTTTCTTCAAGTACTTCATCCATTCCCAGATCCCTTCAAAGCTATGCCTAGAACAATTTCCCTTCCTTTTTGCCAAGTAATATCCTTGTCTTCCTTCACATCTGCTGAAAACTTACTTCTTACTCAATGGCACATCACAGATTTCTTCTGCAGTATTGTTTCAATCTCCCTAGTCTGGACCTTTCCCCTCTGTCTCACTACTGTTTAATTTAGTGTTTGAACTCCTTAACATAGCAAAGTAATATTTTCATGAATTGTTGAAGTGTCATGTACCTTATGAAAGTCCATTAAGAACAGTATTACCAATAAGCAGTGTGTAGTACCTTTCTATTCCATTCAGTTTATGACGGTGCTTTCGGGACATTAGGAGTCCACCTCCCCAGGCAGCCTGGAAGAGACAGAAAAAGGAGAAGACTCATTTTTTTGAAAAAGCTCAAGAGATTTTAGTTTTCTCAGGATCTAGTAATAAATATTTTAATTCAAGAAAAAAACCATGCAAACTAAGATCCTCTTTTTCCTGAATAGCAGCACTTCTTTGTTACTTACGTCTACATGGAGCCAGAGGTTGTATTTTTCACATATATCTGCAATCTCCTGGATTGGATCAAAGGCTCCATACACTGTTGTGCCTGCAGTTGCATTTACAAAAAGAGGAACGTATCCCTACAGTAAAAATAAAAATATCAAATATAATTTGAAAACACTTTCAGAAGAAAAAAAGGGAAAAAAGGAAAATAATTCCAGAAACATTATCTCATTTTGTAACCTAAAACCAGTTTTCTTCCCGTGTGAAAGGCACAACATAAGCAACAGTAGAAACTAACTAATCATATACATGGTAAGAACAAACTCTGTTTTTTTCTTTATTTTCTTGCAATTTCACTTCAAAGATTTAACTGGTTAGAAGATAAAGAATATTATTTTGTCTAATCTCTCTCAGTGAGGAGATTCAAGCAAGGTAGTGGAAGATGAGCAATAATCAAGTAAATGTGGGACTTTTACAGCAGTATAAACAAAAATTAATTAAATGTGATTTGTAAGTCGTGATTTGAATGCTTGAAATCATTCCTTTAGTCTTTATCCGCTAATAAACAGAACAAAGCAGAACAAAGCCATCTCAAACAAAAGCAATTAATGAGAAACTATCAGATCAAAGAGAGACAATTTCGAATTAGATGAAATAAATGTGAACTGCTATTTCACAGAGCGCCCAAATGTAAAGAAGTCAAGAAATAAAAAAAAAAAAAAAAAATCTTGATTTCTCTTTAGTTATTTTATGAAAAATTCATGGGTTTTTCCACTGCATTGACTCAAGAAATAGCAATTAATGCTTAAAATTTAAGCTTACTGTCTGTATTTAACAAATATACATGCTACCTACATGAAATCTACAGGAGTTTTTAAGGGTTCTGTAGAATCTTTTATGGGTTTGGCTCAACTTAAAAGTTTAGATTAGAAGTAGCTTAGATTTTATGTTTCCATGCTTGTTTCCATGTCTTTCCAAACAGGAAGGTATTTTTAAAAATCAGGAATTACAGTTGTGGTTCAAGAGTTAAAAGTCTCTTGGTTTTAAACAGAAAATAGAAACCTTACCAAGACATTTAGATAATTCTGTAAACAATACATGAATCTTTAATTAAGCATATAAAACCACTGTTATTATATTTAGATCATTATAATGTTATCTTTAATGTCAACACTCAGGCTTCAAAGGAAGAAGCAATTTTACTAAGCCAAGCATTTAAGCACTAATTTTTTAAAAACACAAACCTTTTCTTTTGCTTCCAGAATTTTTGCCTCCAAATCAGCTGGTATTATTTTGCCTCTGTAATTATGACAGAAACAGAAAGGCAAAGAAAATTAAAGAATGTATAGGGAAATAATAGTTGCAGTTGAAATAATTTAATAGGATTTTCTCAACAGGCCATTAGCAACTTGACACACTGTACTGAATCAGTCCTTAAACACAATAAAACAAATTTAACAGATGAACACATTTAATCTATCAAAACTTTAGTATTCATCCTACCTTTCATTGCATTTTATCAAAATAACATTGTCTGTTCCAAATCCAAGTGCAGCTCCAGCTTTCTTTATCGAGTAGTGACTCTGCAGCAAACATATGAACATGAAATGGAGTGGTTGTTTAATGATGAAGCATTTTCACAACATATGTCAGTAAATTAGGAATTAGCAGTGTATTAAGCTCACATGCTCTGAGGTAAAGAGAACCAGTTTAGGGACTGCAGCCATGCCTTTGGTTTTAACTTCAGGGAAATACTTGTAGCGTGCAGCCATTATGCTGTACATGTTGGAGATCGCTCCTCCTGTGAATGAATAAATAAATGAATAATAAAATAGTGATAACGAAAAAGAAGTACATTATACCGCAGACATACAAGCCTCATTTGCATAATGCAGTGAACCTGGCAGTGAACTATGAAAAAATATTTCTCTGAAATGCACAGGCATCTGTCTAAATAGCATAGGACAGACTCTCAAGAAAGCCAGAGTGATAATCAGAATTTCCTAAATGCCATCTCTTTCAATTGTTATCATTTTGTAACACATCCCTAGAAAGTTCAGCTTTCATTGGGCTGCTCTTGTATGATAACTTCTTGTTAGCAAGAACAACAGGAACGTATTCATTTGTCTGAGATTGAAGAAATGTCACATATTGGATGGATTATCCCATTTTACTGTGGACATAGAAGTAGATGTTTAAAGGTAGATTTCTACAGCTGAGCTACTTCTTCTAAACTCCCTCACAGTCATTTATGGGAAAGAGGCACTTCACAGGCTATGATTCAGCTAATCTATTTTCACATTTACTTTTGAAGAACTTGAATAGAGGGAAAGCACCTATTTCTCTTGGTTTGCTGCTAAAAAGAGCGCTGAACAATTAGCTCAGTTCTTTGGTGCAGACCTCAAGCTTTAATAAGATCAATCACACCCCTAAGCCGAGGATGACTTCTTCCTCTAAAATTTCTTCATTGATGAGAACACAGAAAGATCTGTATTTTTCCAGCAGATAGGACTGGAGATCAAGCAAGTGTGTGCTTTATGTGGGCTGTTCCAAAAGGAGGTGGTTTTGTCCTTTATGCTGTGTAACAGGATACTGTTCCCTCATGCCAAACCCAGAAAAGTTCTGCTGGGCACCCACATTGTCCACATGTTGGCCCAGGACCTTCACATGGCTCGTCATCAGTTGTTTCTGTCACTGCTCACTGCCTTTATGCTCCTTGCATGGGAAGACACTTTGTCTTGGTCAATCAGGTTATATCCCAGATAATGTGTCCCAGAAAGTGACAGACAATCACAACCTTTTCCTGACTGTGAGCACAAATCCTCACTGACCACCAAAGAAGTCAGTACGTGATTTTTAAGAACTTCTAGTCAACAGGAGCTGTGGTTGCTCAGCACCTCCAGAAATGAAGCTCATAAAAGAAGTGTTTAATGCCTAACTCTGCACCAGAGCCCACAGTCAAGTTTTAAATGCTGACCAGGCATAGTACATAGCCATACGCAGAGATGGCTTTTTGCCCCAACTTTTCTGTGGGATATTTAAACAAAACTTCTAAATATCTGACTCACTGCTTTGTGTTGCAGATAATGTGAATATTCAGACACAGCCTATGCTTATTTTAACTTTTGAAGTTTTAGTCAAACCACCAAAACAGAGAAGAAAAACTCACCAGGTGAGAATATTCCATCACCATCTTTATTTGACCATCCAATAATCTCCCTCATCTTTCGAAGTGTTATTTGTTCCATGAGGACAAAAACAGGGGCAATTTCATAGGTAAACCTGCATAAAGCAAAACAAACAAACACAATATAGATGCAGATTCTAAAAACATATAATAAATTCCCAGTCTGTGATTCTTTGTTAAAATGCTCGAGGTTTCTAAAAGTTTTCCTGTAACTTGAGGTTCTGATCCTGAACCTTTACCCAAGCAAAAATTCTCAGGAAGACAATATCAGAAATACTGATGAATAAAAACTGCAGTGTTAGTTATTTTGCAGCTTTGTATATAGTGAATGTAGGACCTAATGTTCAACGTCACACCGCTGCTGACTTCTGTACAAAGCTATCCTGTAAAAAAACTGTTTCCCAAAGTATCAGTTTCACACTTGTGGAGTAGCACACTGCCAAATCCTTATGAAAACAGTGAACTTCACTGAGCTATACTAAACCATATTGAGAAGTATTGAGCTAGGGTTTCAAAGTCTAAATATAATTAATTATGTGGATTTATTCTGTTGGTGATCTCCAAGGACAACTTACTTCTACAATACAACGTGATCAATAACTGTCAAGAGTAATTACAAATGATGATTTTCTAATTACCAATTACCAAAACTAAGTCAGCAGTCAACTATTGTATTCATTTAATGAGGACAAAAAACATTACATATCCTGGCATGCCCTGATGTCAGAGTCAGATATGTGGATGGAAACTGACAACCATACAACTATTTTTGGTGATCAAGGTACATGGATAAATTACTACTGCTGTAAACAAATTCTGCTTGCTGTGCATGGGGAAAAAAGTAAGTAAAGGGGAAAAGGAAGCAGAGAGAAATGAAAAAATCAACCTCTGATTTCCAAAGGAATCTATAAGACTTTGACATCCTGACACTTTGGATTTGACTGATATCCTCCACTTGAATAATTTCGTCAAAATGTATGTGCTGTCTCTCTAATACCAAAATGATATTTTGAGAATAAGTACAGCAAACTTGAATGAGACATGATATTAAGATGGGAACAAGTATCTGAAAATCTTGTCTTTTATTTACAGCTACGCTGGTTGCTTACACTGTTAATATTTTCTTCAATTTTTATGTGCCTTTAGTCCATCAGAGGAACACCACCATTATTTTTAAAACATTCCCTTAAGATTAAATTTTGCAATTTGTTTAATTATTGTAATTGCTATTTTCAGAAGCCAAAATACTGCTTTTTTTTGTTTTTATTATCATTAGAACGGGCAGAGACAGTTCAAACCTGATCTGAAGTTTGGATGCTGCCACTATTTACAAATGGGCAAAATTAATAAAGCAGTGTCTGCTAACAGTGGTTGAGGGTTATTTTGTTTTTAAGCACTGCAAGTCTAGAATATATTCCAATCTTTATTTAGGCAGAATGATCAACTGATGTCCACAGGAACACAGCAGTGTATAGATCACTGTAGCTCAATACAAGGGACTCTTAAGTCAATGTGATTTTTTTTTCTCTGCCAATTTAAACACATTTTGAGTTTTGTCCTGAGACCTTGCACACTGAATTTTGAATATATTTAAACACAAAGAAAATAGTAATTATTTATTCTATTCTGTAGTTATTTTCTGTGTCTCCAAAAACTGACAAGAAATAAATGACAGTAGATGTTTATAAATTACAAGGCAAATAAAGCTATATTAGATGATGGCTATGAATTTACAAATCATGTCTTGTTAAAGTTCACTCCATCTTATTTGTTTTAAACTTAAATTATTTTGAAAAATTCAGTAAAACCCAAAAAATGTGTTCATCTTAAAAGGAACCATTTAACTTTAGAATCAATCTCCTTAAAAAATGCTGATGAGATTTTTCCTGTAGTTACAACCTTTACAGGTATTTCTGTGAGTTAACTATTTAACAGTCACGAGTATCAGCTCTTTACTAACAGAATGTACTAACAGGTTTTTTGGTAGAAGGCAGTGCTCACTGCTCTCACCTAAAGGACAAATCACTTTATCAGACCAAATCATTCTAGCTACCGTTCTCTTGTTGGCCAGTATGTAAAAAGCAGTCTGAGAATAAACACTGAGCATTTTACATCAATTTTCTATTCATGAGCATATCTGCATAATACTGAAAACACCAGTATATTCCCTTGTCTCAGCTGACAGCAGGCATAAACAGAACTTCCAGATAACATTTTTTTTCAACCTCAGTTTGCTGCTGCATGGTGAGAGAATACCCCGTGCTACAGTTCTCTAGAAGTGGATGAATAATGAAATCCTGAAATTTCCATGCTGAAGGTCTCATGACAAGTGATTAAGCTATTAATAGCATATTGATACATTATTTCCAAGTCAATGTGGGAAGCTTATTATGTTTAATTGTGTATATTATCTTCCCAGTGACATTTAAGTAATATTTCGTACTGATAATTTTAAATTTTAAGAGAGTACAGATGTTTTGATTACTCAAAACTCATCTGCAAAAGAAAACACATACTTTTAATTGTTCATATATATTTTAAGTATTGTTTATCTGTAGAAAAGAAAAAATGGCAAATGGAAAACATTTCCTACCATAATTCAATGTTACTGCTGCTTGTGTGTTATGTGCTTGTGTAGCTGTAATAGGTTTGAACAGTTTCTAGGTAAAGGTCAAAACCTGTTCTTGTGTGCTGAAACACTGCTCAAAACAAATAGTATGTTCCCCAGAGCTCACAGAGGTGATTTGGTTATTTTCAATAACCTCTGTCAGTCCTTTGAATCGTATTTTACAAACACCTTGCTTTAACCTTACTTGCAATTACTGTGTTTCTTTAAAGCACACTGTGTTAACTTTGGTTTGCTGAAAAAAAAAGAGCACACTAAGCTTCATACTAACAAATAGATACTAAATTTTCATGCTCACAGAGAAGTATTTTCAGGATACATTCTTGTTTAAAGCACAAATGGATGAGAAACTAGCTATTTAACAGCTTACTTTCAAAAGAAAAAATGAAAACATCAATTAAAATGAGTTACTCTTTAAGAAGTGACTGAGTGCAATGTTATTAGTACTGATGTCAATATTTCTTTATCCTGTCACAGTCTGCCACAGAGCTGAATTCTTTTATGTCCTATCAGATTTGTGTAATTTCACTGATTATAAAAGGATAACTAAACTGTGAGAACTAAGTTAGTGAAACAGGCTTGGTAAAAGTGACACAAATATTTGTCACAGAGAAAACTTTAAGCAGTTATTTTTAGAAATGCGATCAAGACTGTTCTCACTTTTAACAGCTGCTAAAAATGAACTTCAAAACACTTTGCAATACTTGTTTGACAATTAAAATATATATTGCTAGGGTTTTTTCTTCCCAATCAGTTTTTAAATCTGTCTCATACAAATTTTCAGCAAACAGAGAACTAATTGAGATGGTTATTAAAAAAGAAAAGGCTGGTTTTGGCTGGACCACCTTGGGTTTTTATTTTTTTTATTTTTAATGTCACAAAATAGGCACAGCTCCTAATCTACATAGAGCTGCTAATCATCAGCTATATTTCATGAACCATATACTCACAGATAGGCCAGTGAAAATACTGTTCATTTTCCAGCTGAGGATACATTTCATGTTACGACAATTAGCAACAACTCCCCAAAACAGCAGTCACTTTACTGTTAAAACATATTTAGTACAGCACTAAAAGAGAGCAGTCTTACCTGCTGAATATTTGGACTCCCATCACATTTTTGAACATATAGAAAAGAAAATATAAATAAAAACTGACTAGAAAGCCTGGTGGGTTTTTAGTGGTTTGGGAGGTTTTTTTGTTTGGGGTCGTTTTTTGTTAGTTCTGTTTTGTTTTTGTGGGTGTTTTTCTTTAGTGTTGTTGTTTTGGGTTTTTTTCATTGATTACACTCTGTTGCAAAAATTCATCATAATACCTTACACTGACATTTACCTTCCATTAACTTTGAGGTCAAGAAAAATTAGGAAAAGTTTCTTATTTGATGCATTCAGATGTCAAATTTTACTTTTTTTATACTTCCATTTATTCATTTACACGTGATTTTATGAATCTTAGACTAATTCCTTCATTAGCATAAATTATTTTTCAGTGTTACATTTTGAAGCTACCCCGAAGCCACTTCTTTACTAGCAAATGAACAGAAGGCATTGCCTCAAGCCTGCTATCTCTGAAGTCCACAGTAGAGAAGAAAAGAAATGTTTCTGTATCTAGTGTTTTAGTGTTAATATAGCTGCATAGTGGATACACAGTGGATGGCTGCAGACTTGTTCAGTCCAGAGACAAAGCTTTTTTTTAAAAAAAAAGAAAAATATAGAGAAGATTGGTCCAAAAGAAGAAAAGTAAATTCATGTTATTATATTAGAATAATCATGTTTTACTTACCATGTGCTCTCAGATATTTGCTTTTCTATTCAGTTTTATGTAATTATTTTAACTGTATTACTGGTACATTAAGAAAAAATAAGACATTTTTCTGGAAGATGTAGCATTCATCATTTAAAACTGAAAATTATTCATATCTGTGGCAATACCTATCTCCCATGATACATGACAGCCCTTGTAAGCACCAGTCACAGACACTGGTGACAAGACACTGCTTACATGTTTGTATTAGCAGTAGATGTCAGCCACTCCCCAGCCAAGCCAATAATGTCCAGTCCTGTGGACAGCTGATTGAAAAAACGAGGATGACCTGTAAAGAGATTTGAGAACAACTTAGAACAAACTCTACCGGTATCTCTCAGGTTTCAAATTTAAACCATCCACCTTTTCTGACACAAATCACACGTTTGTGCTCAGAACATTTGCAGCAAACTTTTCAAAGCAAGTCCTGCTTATGGGGAGATCGACAGCCAACATTCATGGATGTCTTATTACAAACTTGAAAAAATATTTTGAATGGGAGCTTCTGTATGGAATAATTTGCGTTTAAAAGACAACCTCAGAATCGACTGAGCCTGCAAACACCTCCGGGACCTGCTCAAGGGCTTGGGCTAGCCCATTTCCAGAGCCCTCTTCTGACTTCTGTCGTGCTGTGAACTCCGGCGAGGAGTACGCGGTGGGGGGACACAGCCTTAGCAGTAACAGCCTCCAGGTACTGGGGCTATTTGCATTTAAATGGAGGAAGAGAGGAAGGCTCAGGCGCCTGAACTGAAGCTGCAGGAGTGAGAGCTACAAGGACCCGGGAGAGACGTTTCGCGGGGTCTCGGCGGGAATGTCCCAGCCCTGCAGGCGGGGGAGAGGCCCCCCAAGAGCTCCTCGACTTGGGCCCTTTCCCCACATAATTTACAAGCTAGAATTCACCTCCTTACACAGAGTTTGTTATTGATCGGAGTAAATCACATCCCTGTATTTCAGCCGAAGTTGCTTTAACGACCTTTATAAGCAATAATCCCGACTGTTACGGGGTGGCGGGAGAGGTGTCACGATTTAGACCTCTCTGCTCTCTGGGGAAGGACACGCAGATCGCACACTGGGAACAGACCGGCCCTAGCAGGGAGGTCAGCTCTCGACGCCTGGAGGGACCCTGTCACGTCGGATTCGGATCAACACTAGGAACATCAGCGTCTTTTGACATGAAGGAATAAATGCGATTCTGCCCCTAGCGATGTCAGCAGAAATCTTTTGGAGGCGTGAGCCTGCCGGCGCTACCACATCGCGACCCTTCCTGACGAGGATGAGCCGCACCCGGGCTGCTCCCGCCCGGGGAACCACGGCCAGGGTCTAGAGCCCAGAAATACCACTGTGGGTTAGCTGTTTGCCTTACAAACCAACACTTCTCTCCCTTTCCAGGACACACTGACTGGGAAGTCATCTTAAGCGATATTTCGTTGATCTCCTAGCTGTTAATGAGCCCGCGATCTCCTAAGGCTGGGCTGCAGATTCAGAGCCGGTGGCTTTGAGGGGAGCTTCGCCTTGAGAGAGAGTGTGAGCCTCAGGGCCCACAGCAGAATGCGTGTCCTGGGCAGTCAGACAATCCGAGCAGCGCCTTAAAGCTGCACCAGACATCGCTTTGAGCAGAGCTTGTTTCCGGTCGGATACCTGCCCCTCAGGTCCTGGGGGCACGTCCTGCTGGTCCCACGGAAGCTCCAGGGGAGGTTGGGGTGAGGGGAGGAGGTTGCTCGACATGCGGCACAATGAATAGCGCAACAATGTGCAGGCACATAGACCTCAGCCACTCTGACTTAACTTCTGGCCACCTGTCCAACAACCCACGCGTTTGGGACTGAAACACGCTCCCCTTTGATTAAGCGTACAAACATCAAAGTATGCTCCTGACTCCCCTGAATCAATCAAACCACCATGTAAATAGGAAAAAGGACCCGCCACATCTGTTGTCAAGATTTTGCTCCTTGAATGCACTGCGTTGGGTGTTCACAGCTGCAAAACTAACCACAGCAGAAAGCTGCGGCCCGTCCTTCAGGAGCCGTGGCTCGCAGCTGCCCAGCCAGAGACCGCCGGGAAAGAACTTCCCGGTCTGAGCTCCCGCCGCTCCAGCTACGCGGGGAGATCGCCGCCCGCTGCGGTCGAGCCTTGCCGAGCCGTGCCGAGCCGTGCCGAAGAGGGCAGCTGGCCGGACAGAGCTCAGCAGCTCTGAAACGCTGGGGCAAGGCTGGGGAGGGGAAACTCGGCGCGCTCCATCAGCGCTCCAGTTCCTGACCCGTTCGAGTATGTACGGCAGTCAGGGCTAGTTGCCGGCCGAGATTTCTGTAGATACAATGTGAAACATTTCAGGCCAAACAGCCTGAAAGAGCATTGACTTTGCTCTGGAGCCTGGCTACAGCTCACCCAGTAAAATAAGTGATTACAAACCGGGATTTGTCTGATTCAGAAGGACCTGGACAGGGAGGGCTCCTGGGTAATGGGCTGAAATCCACAGGGTTCCTTTGTTGGTGATTCCTAGGATTTCAGTCTCTTTTTCATTAAACGTTTGATGAACATAAAAAAGAAAAATTGCAATTTCTGTGTCATTTATGCCCTCATTTACCTAATGATATTGCTCCCCGGAGATACAGAGAGCTCGCGTTTCATCAAGTGAAAGAGATTACGTCTTAAAAACTTGTTTCTGTGCTCTAAAAACAGCACTGAGCCCTACCCGGTGGGGACGGATGGTCATCAATAAATGAAGTTTCTGAGCAGAAACATTTCCAGCGCCCGCAGCCAGCTCTGGAGCCGAGCCTGCAGGGAGGCACAGTCACGAGCATAGAGAAGGTGTGCGCTTACCTCCGTGAGCTCAATCACCCTCTCTTCACCGTGAGCCTGCGGAAAGTCCCCGGGGGACTCGCCACAGAGAAGTGTGCAAAAACCTACCTGTCCTCACTCCGTATTTCAGTGTGTCCCGACAATCCACCAGAATCTGCTCCAGGGACTCAGGGTTGTCCGAAAGCTCCAGGTTGAAGCCCTCCATGCCCTCCAGGAGCTGGTGTGGGTGATGGAAGTCCAGCACTTTGGTGGATCTGTCAAAAGTCTTCCTCACGTAGTTGAGGAGGATGTCCACAACCTCCAGCAGGAACTGCATGGTCTGCTCCTCGCCATTCTTGGAGGGCAACAAATCTGTGGGGCAAACCAGCTGTCAGCGCTTGCTTTGGGAGAGAGAAGCAGACATGAACCAGCCTCGGCTGCCCGCAGCTCTCCAAGGACCTGGAAGCCGCAGCCCCAGCGGTGCCTGGTTGCAGTCAGGCAGACTCCCGGTCCCACTCGCCCCCGTGGGGAAGGGCGAGCCTAGGTCGCCCACGACAACAGCACAGGTACTTCCAAGGTGCCCCGGCCCAAGAGCACGCCCTGCAACGCTAAGGCTGTGCGGTGCGAGGCACTCGCCTCCTGTGGGCCAACAGTAACCAAAATCCACACCTGCCCTTACCTTGCAACACCCCCACCTCCACCCTGCAAAGACATTGCTTTCCCTTTCCCACTCTTCTTGCAATGGCCCCGTATCAGCAATCACAGGCTGCTTCATTACTATTTTACTAAGGAGGATAAAAACATAAAATTACTCTCCTCCTGGATGCTGGACCTGGACAAACCCTTGGAACCGCTGAAGCTGAGCTGCAGATGATCAGCCCTAAGTACATAAAACTGCATTTTAGGCAGCTTGCATACATCGCTAGTGCAGCTTCCCAAAAACACGGACACGGAGCTTCCTTCAAAAACAGCCAAGGAAGAGCATGGTCTGAACGTGGCTGCACTTCCAGGGAAGATGACAGCAAGACCAGTAAGGGACATGCCTGAGCTGGAGCAAGGAGAAACTGTAAAGTGTTTACCTCTGGCATACAGGTTGGAAAAGTCTGTCTCGGTGCGCCGGAACCTGGATTCTTTCTCACTGTTCTCACATGCCAGCAGGCTCTTGGAGGACTGCCTTTCTTTCAGAGAGCTGACGATCCGGCTCTTGTCTTCCAGGCTGTTGGTCCTTTGCAGAAACCCTACATTATTATTGCAAGGTGCACAGGTCAGAGTTTTCTCACTTCCCAACATGTTTAGAAATATCTAAAGCAGCTCTCTAGACAACAGTTAAAAGCGGTGTTGGCTCTAGATCTGACTAATGAGGTCAGGAATAAGGGTATTTATGGGGATTATTTGCCTCCAGGAGGGAGAGTTCAAAATGCCATCAACTGCAAAAACGCAGCCATGCAAAAAACAAAATTTCGTCATTTAGTGCAGTGGTAAATTCTTATTAAGTCGATCAGACAGATTCCACTTCAGTAATCAGCCACTGGAAGAGAGTTCAGGATGAGTCAATGCTATTTCAGCCTGCAGGCGAGGTTTATGGACCTAGCAGACAGGGGCAATGATGTATGATTAAAATCAGGGCCATTTTCAGTTCTCCTCGTGGTGCTCTCACGCACAAAAGGCATAAGAACAAGCAGCCATTCTGGAGCAGCCGTCCTGAGAGTGCTAGAGCTCTGAGGATAACCAGTAGCACTCATATAACCCCACCTTCCCGTTATCAGTAAGTACTGATGCGGATTTTCCACCTGAAAAGATGCTTTGATGCTAACAGTAATCATCCCCGGAGGTTTTAAGAGCTCCGATCTCACCGGAAACGCATCCTTGGCGCCCAGAACCCGAACACAACTGCCGCTGTCATAAGCCACGGCAGTAATAAACCCACTCACCTCAAGAATTATGGGGGCGGGAGCCATGCAGCGTCCGCGCCGAGTAATGAGATCTGTCTACTTTAACAAGGCAGGGAGAACAATTAATTTTCTGGATTTGATCTATTAAATCTGTGATGCCGCTAAAACACGCATAGTGTCGGGCTTTTCGTCATTAAGGAAAGCATCGGATTTTGACCTTCCAGGTTGCAGCGAGCATGCCTGTATGTCTGTAAGAGGCACTACGGCGGCGCCGCTCTCCTTTATTCTTTCTTTTCTTTTAAAACAAGCAACAATCGAAACCAAGGCTAGTCGCGGCTGAGGATATCCACCAGAGAGGAGGGCTTAGCAGGGAGGAAAAACAACGTCCTGAGTTCGCTCACCCACGTCCCCCGACGCCACTTCTCTTCAGCGCCCTCCGCTTTCCAGCCATGTGTCCCTGCTCTACGGAGCCATGACGGCGGACCACGACTGTGGGCACCTCCCATTGGGCGCCCATCACCGGCGCATAAGGGACCCCTGTACCTTGGGCAGGCAAAGGGGCTGAACCTCGGGGGAGCAAAGGGAGCGACAGTGAGCTGCTGGGCCAATTGCTCCCGCGCGGGGTACCTGTGCCTCAGACCCTGCTGCCGGCCAGGCAGTCACGAAAGAGCTATCGAAAACGGAGTACCCAGCTGGCAGGCCCCTC
The DNA here is from genome assembly GCA_013400495.1 of Nicator chloris. Lineage (NCBI taxonomy): Eukaryota > Metazoa > Chordata > Aves > Passeriformes > Pycnonotidae > Nicator > Nicator chloris. The sequence goes on along the minus strand of WAAE01008849.1, from coordinate 16,219 downwards.
TGCATCAGTCGGGCACCCATACCAGTCTCCAGGAGAGTCGCTCACAGGTAAGTTTGTTGGAGCCGTACTTTCAGTGAACACCTCACGTTTTGCCTTTTAATTCTGATTCTTCTGCTGATTAGTCTTTTTCTGTGATGCTTTTACGAATGAGACAAAGACTATCTAAGGGAAACTCTCTCTGTGAGTAAGTTAAGAGTAGCCGTCCATACATACACACATATATATATATATGTAATATTTAGTTAGGTTGTTACTGCTTCTAATGGCTCTTGCAGCCATCATTCGCTCCTGCAACAGCTACTGCTATTTGCCTGCTCATTAGGAGGTGCAGCCGATATCGAAGCAGGTGCAGTCTAAACTGAATTATGGATACTCTTTTACCAGGTCCTGAGGTTTCATTTTGCTTTTTTTCCCCCTCATCCGTCTTTTTTTCAGTGGGACAAGTTCCGTGAGTAGAGACGTCTGCAGGAACAGCGGCGCCCCGCTTGCCTCGAGAGCCGTGCTCCTGGCACAACTGGCGCTCTCCTCGGCGTGCAGACACGCATTCCTCAGAGGTTGGGAAATGCGGGAGCACCTCTTCAGTAACAGAGAAAGGCTGCAGTTGCCTCCAGTTCAACTCTCATTGGGGCCAGCGAGGCCGTGGCTTCACTGAAGGGTCTGATGTAACTAGACGCTGCGGGCAGGGAGCTCAGTCCTTGCCCGAACGACTCTGCGGTTGTTCTTCCCCGCGGAGGCTCCCCGGACCCGCAATGTCCCGAAGCCGGCGGCGGCGATCAGCTGGGGCTCGAAGCGGCTGCGCACGGGGCCTGTCAGCCTGCGCCTCGTGGGGCCCGCGGGGCTGCGCGGCTGTGCTGGGGAGGCTCCAGGGTGCGGATTCGAGGACAAAAAAAGCCTGAAGGCAGGATCGCGCTGTCGGTCGACATCAGCCCATCCGGCCGTAGGTAACGCGCCGCTCGCTGAAGTTCCTCGGCCACGGCAGTGTCTCGTCGATCTGGAGACTCGGTATAAGGGAGACCCGGGGGGCAGGGACAGCCCCCGCTCTGGAGCCGCCGGACTATGTCGTTTGCCTCCCTGGGAGGGTGTGGGACGTTCCCCAGCGCCGTCCAGGGCTGCAGAGAAGCGTAACAGCAGGCCCTCGAAGGCTCCTTCCGCTCCCGGGGAGTAGAGCATGACTGTAGCCGACCTTTCATCTGTATCCTAGTTGAAAAGCGAGGCCGGTGTAGGAGAGTTCCAGCAAGTAACAGAGTATGAAATAGCGTCCATTCTGCTTCTCCTGGAGCTGGGAGAGCGCAGCCTTTCTCAGCAGTAGGTCCGTCCCGCAGGTGCGTTTTCATCGATGCGTTTTAAGAGACAGAGTTTTCAAAAGCCGAGTGACACCAGACCGGCGAGGGAGTACCTCGGTGCGCAACGTGACCACAAATTCAGCGTGATTTCACATCAGGCCTCGCACAAGGCAGATGTGTGAGCCTCCTGTACCTCGCAGCCCTGGGTGCACGCTCATCTTCCGAGGCACGGACAGGCTTGCCGGGTCCTGGCGCGCACCGCAGCCGTCGGGGGGTGCACGTCGGTGGCGGCTGCAGGAGATCCTGGTCCCCCGCCGCGGGCGAGGTGTTTACCTACGTAAATTATGCTTGGCAGCATAAATCCCACGGACTCCGGCGACGAGCCCAGTTTCTAACATGCATGGCTACTTTGGAAGCCCCACCACTCTCCCGCGTTGCTTACTGGGCTTGGAAGCATCAGCTGGGCGAGGCCGAACAGAACAATTTTACTGCGTTGAGCACTTCCACTGATGCCAAGCAAATGTTGGCAGGATCAGTCCCAGCAATAACAATTGCCAGAGGGGGAGGGTAGCATACAAATCCAGACACAGGGGAAAATCTGCCCATATTTTGCCCTCCGTGACAGTTCATTAAACCGCTTTAAAATAGATTGGGTTTTTTGGGGGGGTGGTGGGTTTTGTTTGTTTGTTTGTTTTGTGGGTTGGGTTTTTGGTTTTGGTGTGGTTTTTTTGTTTTTTGGTTTTTTGGGTTTTGTTTTTGTTTTTGTTAAGTGGATATGTGCAGAGACGAAGGGGGGGGGAAGGGGTCGAGAGGGGTGGGGTGGTGGCAGCAGCAGGCTGCCTTCTAACAGGAAAAGGAAAAAAAAGCTAATCCTAAAATCGCTCAGTTATTTAAGAAGAAATTACATACATCTTGGATACGTTATTATTGAAAATGTCAAACACATAATATACAACCCAGATGGAAGAACCAACTCATTGTTCAAGACCTGCCTTTTCTCTGAGGTCAATCCTTATTTAACGTTTGCATTCAAAATTAATCGAGTTCAGTGTGATACACACAGAAGGAACAATTCCAAGGCGCATTTGTGACTATACAATATTTAGGGTCCGGAATGATATCTTGTGAAAGGTAAGGACAAGGAGATATCATCTGCAACTCAAACGTCAACTCGTTTAGCATGTTTAATTAGGATTCTTGGCAACCTCAATACTTCACTCTGTTTACCATAGGCAACCTTCCCTGTATGTCTTTGTGAAGGTGTTCGATTCAAATGGGAGGGCTCATACAAGCAAGAACAGTGGTCGTGATCAAATCCGAGTATTCCAAACTGGCGTCATTCACTATTCAGAGTATATTTTTCACGTAAAACAGAAAAGAGCCAGTAAAGGAAAACTGAGCACCAAACCACAACCAAAAATACAGCTTGTTTTGAACTCCCTTCACAAAGCCTTCACTACGCTCTCTTACGCCCTTCTCACATCCAAAATGGTGGGATATGTAATTTTCAAGTGTATTTGAACTAATTGAGAGAAGCTGCGCTGTCCCCCTCTAACCCCCGTAGTCTAGCAAGAGCACGTTACTTTATCAGTTCTGCTTGCCGGGCTAAATTAAAATGATGGTGAAAATGCTCATCGCCCCAGCCACTGAGGGGACTGGTAGGGAAATGGTCCATTAAACCCAGCTCAGGAGCTATTTATAGAACTAAGCGACTACTCGTTAATGTCGCCAGCGGCTACCAGTGAAATTTCTCACAGACACAGGGCTAAACATATGCACCCTGATTCTTTTCCCGTTCGAACTTCCAGGTGACAAAACGTTTAATGAATGAACTTTGACTCAAGCAAGCAGGGACAGAGGTTTAAATGTTCCTTTGCATCGAAAAAAAAGGTTAGTTTCTCCACGACATATTTCCCATCCTCCCAAAAGGGACAGAGGGGAAAAGGGGAAATAATTTCTATGCGTAAGGAGTATGGGCTAAACTGAATGATTCTCCCCATCAGAATATGAAGATTTGACTGTTAGTCTCTGAAAGCGAAGGCGCTACTGAGATATCTAGAGAAGGAAGACAGCTTGTTATCTGTAAATGAATCTCTTGCTATAACGTTGAGATCTGATTGTGCATTTGTTTCCCTTCTGCATTTCATGTGCCTGCGCGCTGACTGGCTGCCAGCGCTATCTTACCAGCACAGCAAGCTGACGAATTGTTCTTTAATAAGGCTCTCGTTAATCTTTTTTCCCCAGGAGATCCGTATTTTCTAGTCAGATAAGGTTGAAAAATTTCAGACAGTGAGAGCCGGCGAACCGGCCCCCCGTCCCCCGCTTTTCCTCCCCGCCGGCCTCCCCGGCGGGTCCTGCGCTTTCCTCCCGGCGCCTGCACCCCTCCCGTGTGCGGCAGGAGGGGCAGCGGGGCCGCTGCCGTCCCTCCCCCGGCGGACAAACCTCGGCCACCGGCAGCCCAGGAGAGGGCACAGCGGCGGGGCCGGGGCCGCCGAGCCGCCCTTCGGCCGGCAGGGGGCGCCCGAGGCAGGGCCAGCTGGGGGCGCTCGGCCGGCGCTGCCCCCGCCGGGGCGGCCGCGTCGTCACGCGGGGGTGGGGGGTGTCGTACGGGGAGGCACGGTCGCACTTACCGCATATCTTCAGCCCGATCTTCCTGGTGCACCCGTGAGCCACGCCGCACCACGAGTCGTAAGCTGGAAGAGAGAGCAGAGTTGTTCCCCTGGGGCGGCGGGGTTGTCCGGCTGCCGCGCCCCACCCCCGGTCCCCCGCACGGCTGCATGGCCGTGAGAAACGGCTGACTCCGAGCCCGGCGGCGCTGGGCGCGGGGCGGCGAGGGGCAGCTGAGGCTCCGATGACAGCGAGGTGACATGCTGGCCTGCCTGCCCAGAGGAGAGGAGAAGGCACCCGGGACCCGACATCTCATCATTTACTGGCGGGGCTCCAGGGAAGTAGCAGCTTAAAATAAAGTGGCGTGAAATGGGGTCACAAAAGAGTTCAGGAATTAATTGGTTGAAAAATAGCATTTGACTAGATGATCTGACTTGCATCATTGAGCCTCGGACCGACTGACGGGCCGTCGACGGCCGTACTAGGACCGCACCCTCAGAGGGAGCAGGCTGCTTCCTAGCCCCTCCGGTTATGGCTCGGACACGCCCCGGTCGCCCCCAGCTGAGCCCACGGGAAGCGGGGAACGAAGCCCAGGACGGAGGTGAAGGGTGCGCCAGCCGCGGCTCCGGGCACTGCCAACGCTCTTCCGTTCGTCGCCCGCGGCACGGGGCAGCCGCAAGTCCCGGAGCGATAGACCCCAGAGAGCGACCGGGGGCTGGGGGGGACCGACCTGGCGCTGGGGCGCGAGAGGAGAAGGTTTCAGAGGAACCAGGACGAGGACGGCTCACCCAAGCACGGAGGGCAGCGGCCCCACTCCCGGGGAGAGGAAAGCGGGGGAAGCGCCACGGCGCTCCCGACCGGGCGGAGGAGCCCTCTCGGCAGGGGCGCTGCCAGTGGCCGGGGGCGGGGAGCCCGTGTGGGCAGGGCGGGGTGCTGCTGCCAGCGGTTATCTTAGTTTCAGCCGTGTTGCCAGTTAATTCGATTTCTGCGTGTGACAACTCAGTGGAAGGCAGCAGTGCCTGCCACGCGCGCCTGAAACAAGACCCAGCGCTGTCGTTCGTCCCCTCCCTCGTTTTTTCCAGTTTCAGAATAATGACAATAATGACTCCAATGCTCGTGCCTCATAGCTCTTCCAGGGTAAAAGCTGTTACCCGCTCTGCTGTCCCTGACAACCTTTCATTTCTTACTGTTGCCCGCTCTTTGTCTCTGATGCTTTATTGCATCGAGCCTCCTTCTTTTTTTTTTTTTTTTTTTTTTTTTTTTTTTTTTTTTTTTTGTAGGCGACTGTCTGAACTGCTTGGCAGGGCTATAAACTGATTCTCTATCCACCTGCAATACGCTTTGCTTCCCACTCACACCTCAATAATTCAAGGCGAATTCAGAGCAATTAGGAATATAACGCTTTGAAAAGCTGCAATTAGCATCCAAATTTCGCTTGATTACAGGCTTCAGCGTAGGCTGAAAAGAAGCTGCAGCATTAGCATTTATAAAATGTAGCGGGGAGACACCCGCTTTAATACCCTGGTATAACTTCGCCCTTTAACGGATTCGTTTTCTCCACACCTCTTCCAACATCCCGATTTTTTTGTCCATCTGGGAGGTCAGTTTATTGTCTATATCTCTCAAACGTGGTTGTAAGATAAAGACAACGTTGGCCAGTAAGGTGGGCTTTTCCTTACAGCGTTTTAATCGCCACGGACCGACCTCTCCTGTTCCCAATAGGAAGGTGATTTCTTTGTGTAGAGCACTTTCCGCGCCTTGCTTAATGGCGCGGAACATGGCTTAACAGATGTATAATTTCGTTTCAAAACTGGTCTTTCTGAGCCTAAACGGAGAAAGCCTCCAAAACACTTAAAAAGAGGAAAATATTAAAACCTACTTGTGGGTCGCAAATTAGGTGGGGTGGGGTCCGGAGCATCGTTGGAGGACGAGGGAGCGGAGGAAGCCATCCCTTCAGAAAAGCCCCAGTCCTCGGAGCTTGTATTTCCTCGATATTCCTCTAAAGGGTGGGCAGCAAGGAATTTGCTGGAAGGAAGAACAGGCGGGTTTAGTAGTCTAGTCTCCTGGAGCACCGCACCGGAGTCCCGTCCAGACGCCAGCGGGCGGCAGCCGCGCAGGTCCCGAGGCGGCGGCAGGACCGGCCGAACAGGGAAAATGCCTCGACAGACTGAAGAGCAAAATCTTCCCTTCGCTAGTTTCCAGGGCGCTACCCCCCGCGCCTGAATGACGGATTTAGCAGAGCATGAAGTCTATAGCAATTATATCGGTGGCCGCTGAGCAGGGCAGTTACATGGCTCGCATCAAATGGAGACCAACGTGCAAAGCGGGCTTCGAAATCACCAGCCCAAACGACCTACAATCCCAAACAGAGCCTGCTTCTCGGCTTTACCAAACACGTATTCAGGAAAGACTGACAGATAAAACCCCTCCACCACAAAGGTGCGTTTTGCCCAGGTCCAATGACAGGCGCCACGTACATGTGTATTTGCACACACATGTTTCAGGAAACCGGGGCCAGTATGTGCTCCAGCACTAACCAGCGATCTTCCGTGCCCGTGCTCGCTTTAGCGGCGCAAATGGCAGGAGAGGCATGTCTGTCTGGCGAAAGGAAGGTGTAGGACCAGCCCTCGCTCCTCGCCAGATGTTCAGCTCTTTCCTGGCGGACACGGTGTTCCGATAACCAATATAGGGTCGCTGATCGAGAATTGCCGGGTCAGTGCCCAGCTCGTCTCTTTGTCCCCACGGCTACCTGCGATTTGTTTTCTTCCCCTTGTAAAGAAAATGAAGGTCGCGGTAACGAAAGAACCCTTTCTTTGTTAGCGGCTTTTTCCAAATCGGTAGCTACCGGTTCATGTCCATTGCTGGGTGGATTTACACCCGCGTGTAAACGCAACGGATCAACGGTTTCAATGGAAAACAGGTATTTATTTTTTTAAGACGAGAAAGAAAACAGTCATAAGCAGAAGATATTTTCTAGACAATGCCTGGAAGTGAAGTAACAGGTTAACACTATGTCTAGGGTGGTAGCTGTATCAAAAAACCCGTTACTCCTCTATTCATACGACAGCGACCAAAACCGATTTGGGGAGGAAAAAATGCTCCAGAGGTTCCCAAAGCCTTGAAAAAAAATAGGATGCTGTTTAGAGGACACTTACCGAGGGGGCGAGCGGACACTCTTATTGCCGTAGTCCAGGTTGGCACGGCGACTCTAGCCTGGGAGCGACCCGCCGCTTATAAACTCTGCCAGAAACGACGTCGGAATACCAATCGCGCCGCGGAATTTAATGCGAGATGACCTTTTTTTCCAGAAGTGCTCGGATTTGCTTTTTTAAAAGCGTGAATCGCCGGTTGATCTGCTTCGACGCAGGCATGAGTCACAGGACTGCCGCCACCGCCTCCGCGCCGCTCCGCACGGGGGCTGGGGGCCGCTGGGGCGGGGAAGGGCGGCCCACCGGCCCCGGCTGCTGCTGCTGGTCTTAGCCCCGGGGCGGCGGAGCTGACTCCCGCGGCGGGTGGGGCTGTCCAGCCGCGGCAGGGGCGGCACCCCAGGCAGGCGGTTCTGCCGTGCGAGCCCCTCGTGCGGACAGAGCCAGAGGCTTTCCCTAGACAGCACCGGCTTGACCCGAGGTCACCAGCTGTGCTAATAGGCACCGCACACCCGGCGCACCGTTGAGGCTACGGGGCCGAACTCCCGCCTCGGCCGTCCCTGCGGCCCCAGCCCTCCCCTGATCATAGTGCGGGACTCGAATGTGCCAGGCGGGGTTCGTGTGAACTGTAGCTTAGCAACACCCCCTCTCCCCCCCTTCGCCGTGCCGAGGGTCTGATGTGGCCCGCTGGCTCAGCCAGCGGTTCCCGCGGCTCGCCCCGCTCCTCCCCGCCAGAGGGTGGCAGAGGCACGGGTACGCTGCAGGGGAACACCTGGATGCCTGTAACTTGCCCTCAGTGTTGCCATTAGATTACGATTTCATACCAGACGTCCCTTTGCTAAAACCAGAAACATTAAGACAACAAGTTTTTTTGTACCCCTGACAACTCCATGTCTGCATTACTTCATCCCACACCCCGAATACGCTTAGCCAACATTTTGTGGTGGTGACCGCGGTGCTGTATTTCAGCATGCCACGGTAGCTACGCAGATGCCTAAACCAAACCGTTCTCAAAAAGATGTCACTCCAGGGGCTGGGAGGAATCCGCAAGGAGACGAGAGGAGGGGAAACAGCCCGATGGAGCCAGAGAATTTAACCCTGTGCAGGAGATACTGGGCAGTGCAATGAGCAGCAGGGCTATGTCCTTTCTGAAGGACTCGAGGCAAAAGCAAAAACTTACAAGCCCGTTTTGTAAAGGAAACCGTCCGACTGACAGCATTAAGTAGCCAAGACGACTGCTTTGTCGAGCACACTTACTCTCTAGGAACTGGAAGTGTAACAAAAACACTGACAGAACAAAGGCTAGTTTTCAAACATAGCTTTACAGATATTAATTACCCTAGCTGACACGACCTTTTTTCATATCTAGATTATAATTTTAAAGCTGATTTCAACCAATAAAGCAAAACATTTGCTCACTGCAGAGTGTGAGACACAGCAATACAGCTGTAACTGATTGTCTCTGTAAACGTAAACAAACGTTCAAAAGAAGTCACGGCACGACTGCAGTACAAACAGTCAAGGAAACACCATGCAAAGAACCCCTAAGCCATCAGTCACTGTGAGGCGCGACCCAGCCGGCTGTATGCTCGACACGCTTATTCCTTCCATTCTGATTTTCCAGAAGTGCGTGTGTCTGGAGTAAAGAGACATGATTTAACATAAATATTTACATCCTCGTAGACTCAGAGGTCCTCATGGGGAAGGACCCAGACAATGAAGGCCAGCGAGCCTTCTGCGGCACGCTGGAAACACTCTTTCCAGCCCCTCGAGGAGCCCGGCGGCGCGGCGCTCGCGGCTCTCCACCGCGCTCAGCACCGCGGACAGCGCCCGCTCCGGCCCGGCCGCGCAGCCCCCGCGGGGTGAGCGGCACGTTCGGGGGGCGCGGGCGGCAGCCTCGCACGGCCCGGGCGGGTGTGCGGAGCCCTCGCTACCTCCTGGCCGTGCAGGAGGATGCCGAGAGCGAAGCCCACCGGGCCCGGCGCCGCTCCCCGCCTCACGGCCCCTCTGGGTGGCGCTGCATCTCAAGCCCAGACGCTCCGCAAAGCCCTGCGCAGAGCCCGCCCGGCCGCGGCTGCGGCTGCTCTGAGCCCGTGCTCACCGCGATCTATTCGTCCTGACCCCGGCGGCGGCAAGGGGAAAGCAGCAAACCCTGGGGCTCCGCGGGTCCCTCCCTCGCTCATCTACAGCGTGGCAGTACAGCACACCTAGAAACTCTTGCAATGGACTCTTAAAACTAACTCTTATTTGCAACGGACCTGCTTGAAAATCCGACCTAAATCCGAACCAATACAGCTCAGTGGCTTCATTCAGAACTCGTCACACCAACTGAAATCTTTGAAACACCCTTGCCAGGTGTACACGCCCAGGCTAGGGCACTAAGAGATAATGCCGCTTGCACCGAGAGAGTTCAAAGTCTTCCCCTGTAGCTGTGCTGCTCAAGCAGTCAACTATTTTCTCCTTGCATGTGACTGTGCCTTCCCTGAGCCTACTGCTCGAGTGCACTCTAGGCACAGGTTACAGAGAATCTCTTCGCAGCTGGGGACCCAAAAAACTTGGGCTTTACTTTGGATCCAGGTGAGGTGAAACACACAGGAAAAACCACTGATGCACGGTATCAGCAGGACAGTAGGATAAAGATACATAATTCCCTTAGCTGAAGCTTGTAAGCAGCACATCAGTTAGAACTTTTTAAAAAGCCAGACCATGGGGTATTTCTTGAATTCACTTCCATCCACGAACTGGACATGCTAAAATATGAATCTTGAATTCCTTGAGTGGGCAAAGGAATGGACGTTATCCAATAAACATCTTTAGCAACAAAGACTACTAATAATTATATAGTTTTTATAGCTGTGGACATCTAAACAATGACCGTCAAGCAGAAAAAAATACTGTTTGTATTGCAACCTGTAGATTTGAAAAGTCACTGTGTTTGGAGCTGCATACAATATTTTAAGAAAGATGAGCGCCTCCTGCCTACACTGTAAGGAGGTCACAATGTAACTACATGACAATGGAAAGGCAAATAAGAGAAAAAGTCCCTGTGCCATAACACTTCTTGTTTCTTCATATTCTGAACTATAGTGACATTATAGATGCATTTATCTGCAGGCAGGGCAGTAAATATGAATTCTGGTGATTATTATTATTATTGTGGGGGTTCCCTCAATGAATGCTCTGTGTTGCCTTTTAATTGGCATTTTGTGTGGATTATGAATATTTTAGCAGGCTCGGTTTAAGCAAACTCTCTCCTTGAAACTGTATACAACAATAGGTACACAGAACATCTGTGATATTTCTGGATTTGTGGGTTTGTATTTTTGTCTTTGCAGCCTGTGATTATTTTTTTTTTTTTTTAGTAATACAGCTATAATTTGTAATCCAGTACATTATTAAGAAGTATATTTATTGCATCTGCTATCTCTTTTTCTGGTATACAAAAATGTCTACTTTACCTGTATCTTAGACAGAATGGAATAATTTAAATAATAAATTTCATTAACTCTTGACACAGAAAAACTGAAAAATTGTTCAAAACTAAGTGTTGCAGAACTTTTCTGGCTATCATCTTCAGTACCTAAAAATACAGATAATAAATTCCTGTATATCAGTCACAACAAAAAAAATTTAACATGATGAGAGAAAAAAATAACCAATTAGTGCTTTGATTATTTGGCTCTGTTCAGAAAATTCTACTAATGGAAATTTGGTGAAGACTGTGCGTTTATACTCCGACTCTACAGATAATTTTTGGTGTTTTCTGTCACTTGACAAAAATTAATTGAAGATGAATGATACGTTTGCTTTGGGTTTTATGAACAGTCAGTACTGATGTACCCAACTGGCCCATATTTAAGGATCATGTACATCACTTGAATTTCAAAGACAGCTCAAGATGAACTGCCAGACAGAACATTCAGCACTGCTGTGATAAAGGGCATTTAGAAAAGTCTAATCTGAAGCACATTGTTTTACATACTTTGCGGCTTCTTGTTTCAGGATGCCCCCTTCCTGGTCCATGCTGGCATGTCTTGTTGTCCATTTTGATCTGCTTCATCTGAAAAACATCCCAAAGAACAACCCATCTCCTGAAACAATAGCAGAGGAAAATCCCAACTCCCAATACCCCCAAGCAAACATGGAAAGAAACAAAGAATCCCCTTACTTCCAAGCTATAACAAAATAAAACCTTTCTTATCTAGATGGAACAAACAAAATTACATGTTAGGTAACTGTGATTGTAACTTGAAAAAATAACAGAAGTGATAGTACACCCAGTAAGTCCACTCTCTACCAGTTTTAGGAGATCGCAATATTACCCCGTGTCTGAAAGGAAATTTATCTCCCACCTCCCCCCGTAACCCTGTAGAGCCAAGACAGCTCATGCCTGGGTATATTTCCCCTTATGATATTATAATTATTACATATCGCTGAATTATATATTTTTATCCCATCATAGTGCATCAGTTTGCGATGAGAACATTCAGCAGTTTCAGGAATGCTGCTGCAGGAGATCATGCAGTTTGACTCTCCGATCTCAGAACAAATTTGGAGAGCTGGATTCTGGGATTTTTTAACACATGATTGATTAAATTAAGCATATTTCATGAATAATCCTCAGGAAACAAGACACATGGGCTTTTCTGCTATTTGAAAACAAAACACTTCTCAAATCATAGCTCAGTTTCAGGTATGGGCTTTGCAAGTCTCAGAAGTTTTTGGGATCATTAGAGTTGTGATCTTAGTAAGGCTTTTTTAAAATTTGTTTTGGTTGGTTGCTTTGTTTTTTTTTTTTGGTTTTTTTTTTTTTCTTTTTTGTGTGTGTGTTTTTTTTTTTTTTTGTGGGGGTTTTTTTTTTTTTTTTGCCTTATCTTAACCCACTAATTGTTTTGTTGTTGTTGATTTTGGTTTTTTGTTTGTTTGGTTTTGTTTTTTCCCCTTTTCCCTCTCTTTCCTCTGTGGTGGATAAGTCAGGTTTTGCCCTGACAAGTTTGTTACTTTGCCCTGGATAGCCATCAGCACTAGTCAAACAGCAGACTTTCTGCAGCATTGCATTTAAAACTCACCCTTCCTCTGGTTTCTTTTTAGCTACAATATTGCAGAAATGGAAACAAAAATTGTTTCCAAAATGGGAGTTAAGTGCACCTGATTGAAATACAAGGGCTTTAAGCAAAGCACCAACACCTACATGTTTTAACACAGAGCAATCAAAGCACAGAAACACAAACAGGATGGTGTGAACAGCTACAAAGATGGACAACTGTCACACTGTACTCTGAAAAGTACAGCAATATGTTCTTGTCTACCAACACATGTGTTTGTCCACCAGAAAAACCAGATGGACAGGTAAGAAAACAGTCCCTTCTCTCTGTTAGACAGAGTCGTTCATCTTCCCTATTCTGAGTGAATTTCAATAGCATTTTTACAACTAACAGATTCCTATTTGGAGGTAATAGAAGAGTGCATGAACTTTAAGGAAAAAAATCAGTTGTTACACAGGCCTCTCTACTCACTACACGTATGGAAGATTATGAAAATATCGAGGGGCATTTTTAAGGAAAAAAACCCCACTTCTTCCAGATGAAGAGAGAGGTAATTCAAATTGAAGACATCTCCCAGACAGAAAAATCAGATTAGAGTTGACTCGTTACAGACACATATGCCAATCTATTTATGTAATAAAATCTTGTCTACTTTGGCCTTTCAAAACTTCTCTGCAAGCACACACTTACCTGATGCTCTTGAGTCCTCTTGATGGTATTCTGATAGCTGCACTTGAAGAAGACAACCACAGAAAAAACCAGAGCTGCTGTCATCTGGGACAGCATTAGCAACTCAGCACTAGAACAAGAAACAGAACTTAGCCATGCTATCTTTAACAATTTAGCCACAACAAAGTTTTTTAAAGCTAATACACATGAGATAAAGAGCAGCATTGCTCTGAGCACCTCTCTGTTCATAATCTCAAGGGATACTTAATGTTTGCTAGGGTTTAAAGGAACTGTCTGGGAAGGGATTCAAGAGAGTACAATGTTTCATGCTCTGGTTTCTGACAGCTCTGTTCTCCCCAGGACAGGTAACAAGGCTATTTGCATTCCTCTCCAGCTACAGAGGGAACACCAACAACAGAACACCAGCTTGGGACTTCACTCCTCAACATTCTTCTACCAGTCATCTTTTTTCTTCAGAGATTGTTAATCTGTTTAAACAAATGTCTCAACCCCACTGAAAGTAACATGAGCTAGCAAAAATGCTGAAAGATTTGTCAGATATCCCCACTCAAGCTAGTCATGCCATACAGAAAAAATTTAAGATGTTCCACTGGCTTCTTCCTTCAGAGAAAATTCTGTTACAAGGGCTTTAGGGATCTGAAGAACGCAACAACAACAACAAGATCTGCAAGAATGAGCAACATGCAGCTTTCCTAGAATGTTGAAGTGTCCAGAATTTCCTTCTCCAGAATCTGAAATGTTAGACATGTCTTGTGTATTGGTGTAAATTAGCCTTAAATGTAGTCAGATATTAACATAACTCGTGCTTGCTAGAGACAGGATGTGTACTATGCTGTAACAGACTGCAGCTGCAGTAAGCAAGATTGCATTCTGGTTACTGGTTTTTAACACATTAAAAAAAAAAAATCACTGTCTTTGTGAGTGAATAGGCTCTTCCTAAGATGCAGCATGGGAACCAGGTGGCTGAAGGATAACTCCTGAGAATTTTAAGCAATTCTTGTCCAAGTAAAGGCGTTACAGATTGATCTGCTACTTTAAAATGGTTTTTGGTCAACAGTCAGTTTAAAAATGCATATTTTAACCAACCAGCCAGCCAGCTAACTAACTGAGCACAAAAGATGCAAAATCCTTTTGAAAAGCATTCAATACCCAACAATCATCCTTCATTTTCACTTTGCATTAATTCTCCACAGAAGAACAAGAATAATGTTGGTAATGACAGGGACTCCAGGAACGACTTGAGAGGCCACAGGGATACCGAGATATTGTGTCTTGGACCAAGATAAAGTACTGGAGACCAGCAAAGGCACTTCTGCAACACAGGAAGATCTCTTCAAGTAATTAATCTCAAAACCTGTGATTTTATGTTCTTTATGCTGCTGGGGTTAAACAAAGAAACAGATCCTGCAAAACTAGGCCCTGTTAAGAGGCACAAGTATTTGATAAGTATTCTCTGTCATGTTTACCCAAAGAGATCTGCATCAATAATTACTGAAAGGAAAATAACACAGAGATACCCTTCCGATAAAGGCAGGAAGAAACCCATGGAAGTTCTTTATACGGGCCCACCTATCTAAGCATGAGAATATTAACTTATTGTTTCTCCAAAACTTATAAACTTCATTAATTAACATTTAGACACATCATGGGTGAACAGAGATTTTTCTTACACTAAGGTAAAAGAAAGATACACAGTTAAAATTATAGCATGAAATGGTTACTGTATAACCTTAAATACTAATACCAGGCCCTAGAATTTCTGCAGTGAAAAGTAATACTCAATTTTATTGTACTCATGTGTTTAATAAAATACTGTATCTTTTCTTCTGCCTACTCCAGAAGAGCATGTTAGCTGTGTTTGGTTTTCATTAGTTAACTTTACTGACTGTGGTTACACTCAGTCCAATTCTCCACACTCATGTAACTGCAGGTTTTGTATGGTAAAATTACTACTATCTAAACAAAATTAAACTGTAAATAAAGTAGGAGTTGGGTACAAGCCTCACTTGCAGTAGCACGGCTCAATCAAAGTACTTTTCACCACCTCAAAACCAGAGAGCAGCACTATCTGTCAAGTTAGGTGCATACCTTTCTACAGGAATGCCAGCCAGTGTATATCCAAGCTTCTAAAAATATTTTAACTTATTATCAATTTCTTTCTGAATTGTAACATGGTTCACTTAGTCCTCACCATGTGGACACCAACTGATTTGAAGTAATACATATGGCAGACATCCCACATAGATGTCTGCATTAAAAATGGCAGAGATATTAGAATAAAATGTAAACCATCTTGAGTTTATAGATATAATCTATTCTTCAGATACTTTACTAAAGGGGAATTTGATTCTCAAGAGCATATCTGAATAATTTTCAAGTTTTAATGCCAATCCAGAAAAATAAGCATATTCATAAGGCAGGAAGAATGATTCCCACCCTACATTTTTTCCCTGTCATTAGTAAAAACATTCATATCAATTCACTTAGTTATTCAGCAAATTGTTTTCTCTTAGAAAAAAGTGCAAATTCAAAAACAAGCAATAGGAGATGAATGATGTGGACACTAAAATGAATGTTAGTAATTCAGGAATCACAACTGCAAAGATGTTGATCATTTTCACTCCTTTCAATTTAATTCCACTTCCCTCTGAAAAGCAGCTGGTTTACTTATCACTTATCCATGTCTAGAAAATAATCCTCTTCTCCTTTATAAAGCCTAGCTGTGTCCAGAGACACAATTAAATATCTGTGGTAAATTTGCTCAAGAAGTCTCAGTCTTATAATCTCTTATTCAGACCAAACTCCTCAGGAGTGTGAATTCAAACCCTCCCAGTTGATTATGAATATTTCACACCACAGTGGCAGCTTCTACTGTAGTTCATGCCATCTCAGTGTAAAACTTTTATAAATGTTAACAATCAATTAATATTAAATTGGCACAAGTCACAATCTTATCAGTTATGTAGATTTTCTGATCAATTTCACAATCGACACTTATTCAACAGTGTTACTTGGTTTATCTCCAAATCTAGATGAGAGACTGTCATTGAAGCTATGTATTTTTACAAAGATGTCAGGCAAGGCTTTTCAGCTAAAAAATACTCTTAGGAGCTATTTCATTAATGTCAAGGCTATAAAAATCACAACTACTTTCAGCAAGCAGTGTTTTTATTTTAAGGCAGCATTTCTGCCGCTCAAAACTACAACACTGTTTTGCAAATTACAGAATTTTATATAATTATGCCATTTTTCCTTGGTTCAAGTGGTGCAAAGGAATATATCAAGTCCAATACTCCTAAAATACTGTTTTGCTCAACTGATGATCTGTGTCACGGTTTCCATGTAACTTGTTGCTCCAGCAGGAAAACACTTTATAAATTACTTCTGCATACATCAAGTTTGTATGTGTCATCAAGTTAGAAAACAAGGTAATTTTTACAGGTAGAAG
>WAAE01008846.1:0-35509 GCA_013400495.1 Nicator chloris | reverse complement strand
TCTTTAACAGTAGCTTCATCAGAAGCAGTTGTTAAAGTACAGAACTTTGTGTGTTCTCACGGCAAATTATTATTTGCAAGTAACAGATTATGATGCAAATTACAATTTACATAGTACATTTATAACACAAATTATAATTACAATGCAAAATCAGGGCTGGAAAGCAGTCCAGCAGCTGAGGGAGCTGGCAGAAAAGGAGCCTCAGGGGAGACCTTACTGCTCCCTACAATTGTCTGCCAGAAAGCTGGAGGCAGGTGGGGGTCAGTCTCCTCTCCCAAGCAGCAAGCAAAAGGACAAGAGGAAATTACCTCAATTTGTGCCATGGGAGGTTTAAATTAGGTGTTAGGAAAATTTTCTTCACCAAGTGAAACAGTGAAAGAGGCTGCTCAGGAAAGTGGTGAAGTCATCAGTCCTGGAGATATTTAAAGGACATGTAGATGTGGGCACCTGGGGACATGGCAGTCCTGCGTTAACAGTTGGACTTGATGATCCTAAAGGTCTTTTCCACCCTAAGCAATTCTATGTTCTAGCCCCATAATTATCTTTAGAAGTCTGTAGTGTGACCATGACAAGTCTGGTCATGTTCTTGTGGCACAGACAAGATTGTGGTGATGAATGTCACTTGCAGAAGATTGTGCCCTTGACTGAAGTAATGCTTTTTGCAGTTTATTCTCTCTAAAATTACTTTAACATGGGAAAGATGAAAAAGAAAAAAAAGAAAAATGAAAAAGTGAAAATGCAACCAGCAATAGTCTGCAGCTTTTACCTTTTAATATCTCTGTGAATATGATTATTTTCATGCAAAAAGTCGATGCCATTTGCTGTACCTTGAACAATTTTACACCTCACATTCCAAGGGATTGGTGGAGTTTCATCCTTGATTAAGAAGAGAGAAAGGCAAATAAAAATCTGAAAAATATATATACACTCACATAAACCAAAACAAACATACAAAAACTCCACAACCCAAAAGTGACTTCTTGCTGTTTTGTTGTTTTCAAGTAGAGGATTAAAAACACTACTAGCATACATTTCTTAATTGACTTGGGCAGAAATGCATGCCCTTGTCACATTACATTCTTTCCCTGTATATTGCCTTAGATTAAATTGCCAGTTGCAAAAAATGTTCTTGATTAATGTTTGACTCTGACCCTCCAAGGCCAGCTGCTCTGCAAAGACCTATCTGTATTTACTGCAACTCCCACTTCATACTGGCACTGATACCAGAGTCTTCAACCCGAAAAAAATAATTCAAAGCAATCCACAGATTTTACTAACAACAAGTCAGTCTTCCAGTGTTTTTGGATTTCTTGAGAGTTTAGCTTTATTCATGCTACTAACTAAACCTTAGAAGTAAGGACACCTACATTTCAAAACCAGTTCTTAATCTTGTCAGTGGCCAAGGGAAGTGGATTACAGTATCTCACCATTTTACCACCTCCCTTGCCTGCTCAACATCCAGACCTGAAGATGACACAAGCAAGAGTCTGTGCATCAAACACATCCAGTGAAGCCACAAAATGAAGTTATTAGTAAGAACATATATTCAAGTAAGTACATTACTCACCTCTCTGATTTCATTAGAAAAAGATTCTTTCTAATTTATAGATTCTGATTTAGATCCCTTGATTAATGTCATAAATTTGTCTCTTCCTTGTAAAGGATTCAGTTATTTCCCCTTTAGCTTTCAATAATCCCCAATCTTTTAAGCTCATTTGATGATAATGGCCAGTTACACAGATGAACATTTTCATATACATCTTTGTTAAGCACTGCTCATTTCTAGAGATAAACTTCCATTGTCCTTAGGTAAGATGTAGTCTCTCTTCTGCACTGATTCAGTTAAAAAACCAAAATAATTGCACATGTAGCAGTGTATGCAAGCAAATGAATCAATCTAAACTGAGACAGCAGTGCTAACAGAGCTAGTCCTTTCCCCAAGCACTGCTACTCATTCTCATCATAGCACCACTTCTTTCCCACTGGAGCAGAAGTATTTGTACAACCCTAGAAAGGAGATGTCTCCAGGTGAAAATTAAATTTTTTTTTCACCAACTATTATTTTATCAGCCTGATCGGTTCCCTAATCCAGATCTTTCTCCAACTAACAGATGCTTGATCCAGTACAATCAGAGATCAGTGCAGAAAAAAAAGCAAGCCCAACATTTTAGGTCTGGGGACATGGCTGGTTGATGTAGCACGAATTTAAAACGTTCACCAGATTACAACCTCAGAAGCTGCAATTGCTTAGTATTAAGCAGATTTTTTGAACTCCTTCAACAAATTAATATACACTAATCTACTACCTGAAGTCTGGCTTACTATTGGACTGTGTGTCCTTGATACACAGAATTGCCTCACCAAAGCAAAGCAACTTATTATTTACTTAAGGCCAAGGCTAGAAGATACACCATTTGATTAAATCAGAAGCATTTACACAAAATAGTAATTTTTAAAATGAAATTCACATTTACTTAGGTAGTTCAGAAAGAGATAAGCAGACTGTGAGCATTGAATTATAACCATTATCACAAGGATGATGAACAAAGGCCAATTTCACAGTGCAGGATCTCAGGAACCAGCAGAGAACATGCCAACATCAGAACTGGGAACAAGACTGCAGCACCCTCTGCACTGCCTCACACAGGCATAGTCAGACCAAGCTTCTGTGATGCTTCAGGTCCCAGTACATGAGACTGTATTGTCTAATGTTTAATCTATCTAAAATGTTTGTGTAAAATCTTACTGGAATACTTGTTATGAGAACACAAGAAGAAAGCAATTAAAACATAATTTGGCCATCACAGTTCAGTTCCATTCGAAAGACATTCCACAGATTCCTAAACATTAGCAAAGAAAGGCAACTGGAAGCTAGAAAAGATTTCACTTACCAGACAAGCAAGTCTGTCAAGCAATGAACCGTTGGGCATGTATTCATACACCAGACATGGCTGAGCACCATCACTTGAGAAACCAAGTAATTCTACTAAATTTTCATGCTGACACCTATAGCAAAATAAAAAAAAAAAAAAAATCTGTTCACACGTGCTCTGAAAGACTCTCAACATCTGAGGAAAACACAAGGCAGAGGGAACTTGATTCCCAACTACTTGTTTCACCTCTACTGCACAAAGCCAGGTTTGTGTGATGATGCTTTAAAACAAACCAAATGTGATTGTGTCGTGTAAGAAACATTTTCAGTTAACATGCAAATCTTTATGTTAGAAAGACAAAAATTGTATAATGATGTACTCACTTGGCCATTATGTTTATTTCTTGCTCAAACTGCTGTTTTAAGTCCTGAACACTGACATCAACCATCTATAAAAATAAGTATTTGACATTAACATCATTGGTTCATAATAAAATACAAGGTTGTTCATTAAAAACAAAAAAGAATTGTAAACCTTTCTTAGTTAACTTTTCACAATACACTCTCTACTCAGTTCAAAAATAAAGTATCAGAATGTGACTCTAATATCCTTGGAACACTGTATAACTGGATAAATGGATCTAGTTTCAGCAGTCAACAACTTACTCCATTCACTGCAGTTACCCCCTAATAGCATTTAATTACAAAATTCAATATTCACACAAAACAGTGGTTATGAAGACCAAAATTCTTTGACAATACCTATTTAGCTTGTGAATCTCAGTCATTTTAATCTGAAATTGAAAACTCCTTAGGACTCCTTCTCTTCTGGCACTTCTTGAGGGTGAGGGGAAAACAACTGGGAAAGCGCTCTGCTCTTCCCAATAACTTGCTTAGCCCCTCAAAGGAGAGCTACAGAGAAGGCAGGAATTAGCTCCAGTGACTGTGCTGACCCACAACACTGATAGTCCTAAAGATAAATTTCTTAATCCAACTAATGTCTAACGTGGTAACAACACTTTTTGAAATGTATCATTGAACACTTTTCACAGTAACAATGATAAACAAGCCTATACTATGAAGTATGTAGTTATTAAAATGAAAAATTCCCAGGACAACTCACAGCAACGAGCTTCTTGACAGCCACGTTTTTGCCATTGATGTAGCCTTTGAACACGATGCCAAAGCCACCTTCTCCCAGTTTATTACCTCCAGCTGATTCTGGTCGGGCATCAAAATTATTTGTAATGCTTTCCAGGTCATGAAACAAAAAATTCTGGAAATCTGAAAGACACTGACATTTAGCACAAAACTATGTTTTTACTTAAGGAATAAGGTTTTCTGTTCCGTTCTCTTAAAACAAAAACTTGCTACCGCACAAAACCTGACACAGTGGAGCCCTACTTCCAGCTCTTGTGATAAAGATACCAGAAACACAAAAGGAAGGCAGATAAACATATATAATTACCTATGCATAATTTGCTTCACAACTAGTACTGTAGCACGCATCTGACTGTATTTTTCATTCATACTTGTAATACAGGTAGTAGAAATTAGAAGTGTAGCAGATCACAGAAAGAGCCACACTGCCTTATATATAAAAAACATACCAAGGTACATCATGTTTCTGGCAGCAACCTAAAAGTGGACCTTTGGGAAGGAATAGACCAACCACACACCTTCCTAAAATGCCTTCTTTAGTCATCTTTTCTCCAGCATTCTTAGTCATTTCTGACATACAAAATCTAGTTTTAAAGCATGAGATGCTGAACAGTCTATAAAGTAAGTACTGGAAAAGGGCAACAGGAGTATGTGTGGCAAAAAAGAATTTGCAATTTAATTAACAGTTAAGTTTTCTCTCAAAGTAGGTGTCTTATTGCCAAGTTGCAAGATGCTGTTTCCCACAGATGCACCATGATAGGAATAAAGTCATCACTCTCATGCATCGCTATGATTTACTTCACATAGGGTAAAGGACAGATCAGCAAAAAAACACCATTGAATTCTACCAAAGTAAATGTCTACCTGTATTACTGGACTGTGAGCTGCTGTTTTCTTCACTAATGTAGGAAGAATCTGAATGCTGCTTCTCAGTACTCTGAGCTAAAACAGGCTTTACAGATGCCACTTCTTTTTCCTGTACAGGTAGTTGTTTCTCATGTATAGGCAAGGTTTCCTGTGAAGAAAGAGGTAATGTAACTTCTTGTGGCATCCTTACAGCTTCTGAAAAGGGAATTTAGAAAAAGTGTTAACTACATTAGGAACCAGAGAAAAGCTATGTAATATTAATGTCAGTATTTTTTAAAATTAGGAGACACATAAGTATCACCAGGTTATACTCTGCCATCATGTGTAAACTCCAGCACTCTTATTGAAACCTGAAACTCTTATTACAAGTAATAGAAAGTAGAAAATATATTCACTTTGGGTTATTTTAACCTAATCCTTTCTGATTTTCAAGTTAGTGTGAAGCTTTTTAGCATCTTAGAAAATGGAGAACACAGTACAAAATGTACAAGAGTAACAGTTACCTGGAAGCAAAAGGCTTGCTGGTGCTAGGAACTGGTTCCTAATCAGCAGATCCACAAGATCAGCAACTGTACAGTTTGTAGTTCCCCAGTCATAAAGCAATTCACATGTGGGGCTCTTTCCCATCTGTACAAATGCCTCAAATCTCCTTAAAAAATAAGTTATGACCAATATTACAAAAAAAGAAAAAATTACCTCAAGAAGCATGAACAGAAAGAGATTAAAGGCAAACAACAACAACAAAAAAAACATTTGAAAAGAAAATCTGAGTGCAGTGCAAAAATCACAAATCTTCTGAAAACACAGCCAAAAAAACCTAAACACATTTAAAATCAGGGGAAAAACACGCAGAATATGGGGAAAACTATGGGAAATACACATATACATGGCTTCAGCTGTTTGTCTAGGATCTGTAATATATCAGCACCTTAGACTAACGGAGAAGAGAATGTCAGCCAAAGTCAAACCCAGATCAAATGGCAAAAATAATCGTTTTGCATACATTTAGCATTCATACTTCATTTTGAGTATTTTGAGATGGGCTTTAAGAAGAAAATGAGATCGAGTATTCTCGCTGATTTAATACTATTAGTGAAAGAAAAACAAAGATTTAGTACTACCATTACTAGAAAAGACTGGAAACCCAAGATGATATATACAGCATCTAAAAATCTCAGTCTTTGAAACAGCTTCAACAAAGATTTGACAAGCCCTTCAAGCAATGAGGCGCTCATAAAATATTGTGAGCATTACTTCTCAAGTAAACTTGTTAGTTTTAGGCCTCGGGCTCCCCATATTTGTTGGGCATTTGCTTGGAAACAGTGAATTAGGAGTTACAGTCCAGCTGTCTCTTGGGCACAATAACATCAATGTCTATTAGTCTTTAGGGTACAGAAAGTTATGCAGCCTGTGCTGTATTGCTAAAATTACCTATGTCTGTAGCTCTAATTAATTCTTATTTCTTTAGTCAATTTTCTGAGGCTAGCTTAAAAATTGAGCTGCAGAACAATGAGGAGTAATTACCTTGCGTTCCCTAAGGAAACGGGACTGTAAAACTCAAGTACCCACCAGCACACAAAGTGTAGCAGGTTACAGTAATGGGATGGAAAACGGGATTAACAAGGCATTTATGCTGAACGGATAATGCACGACTTTACGTTACGGGACTTTTATGTAGGACCTTATATGCACTTGGTTGTATCTGCTTTCACCGGACGGGTTGGTTATATCCACCGCAAGTTTCCTCCACCCTTCCTGCGGGTCGATGAACTCTGCCAGCCGCCTCACGAGCCCGTAGCTCAGGCAGCGAACGTACGTGGAATCCGTCACGGGCTCGCCCATCCTCCGCTCCTGGTGGGACACAGGGTTACCCGTGCAGTTTGCCAGGAAGCGGCCGCCCAGCGACGCGCCACAGCCGTCCCCGGCCTCACGCCTGCGACCGCCGCCCCCCGGCCCGGCGGGGCCGCCCCCAGCGGCGCAGCTCCCGCCCACCATTCCCGGCTGCGAGCGCCCCCTGCACCCCGCAGCGGGGGCCACCGGAGTCCCCTCACGCCTCACCGTCGCTTCCTGGCCCCGGCGCCCGCGATCTTCCCGGCCCGCGCACCCCGCTTCCCATCGGGCGTTACCGGCGCGCCGCTTCCTCTCCTCCTTTAAAGCTTCTCCTTTAAGGGGGCGAGGCCCAGCCCCCGGGGCAGCTGACGTCACCGGCGCGGTACGGACACAACGGAAGCGCTCTCCCACCCGGCCCACCCATAGGCGGCCGAAAGGGCCCCCGGCGCGTCCCATGTCCGGCCGCGAGGAGGGGGGCTCTTTGCCTCGTTGTTTTTCCCCCGGCCCTGCGGAACTTGGTAACGTCCTTGGGCCCCTTTGATGGGAGGAGGGGGGGAAGGAGGGGGCCATGGCGCCCTCTGGCGGCGGCTTCCGGGACGCGCGGGGTCCCGCCTCTGTGTGTTTGTCCCTGCTTCGCTCCCTGCCTGCGTCCCTGCATCCATCCATCCCTGCCTGCCAGCTTCCCTTCCTCGCCTTTCAGCAGCCTTTTTTGTAGCAGTTGATTCTATTCCGCCCCTCTTCCTTTTTCCTCTCCGCCCGCTGCAGGTGTGGCTGGCCGGGCCGGGAGCAGGACAGGCCGCAGCCATGCTGCCCTCTTTCAGTTACCTGACGGAGCACACTGGCTTCCGCGGCACGATCAAAAACTCTCCGAGGGACTTCGTAGTGACAGAGCTCGAGGTGCCCGAACTGTTCCTCAGGGACACCCGCGCTGAATTGCTCCAGAAGACCAGCGAAGCGCCGCCGGCACAGAGCAGCCCGTGCCCGCGGGAGCCCAAAAAGCGGAGGACGGAGCCCCCCGGCCCAGGTGTCCCCGAGTGCCCCCGGGATGCTGCGCCCGGCCGCCCGGAGCGTGGCCTGAGCCGGGCCGGAGGTTGCTGTGCTGCATCCCCTGGCAAAAGTGACCTCGAGCTGCAGTCCGGCCTCGGGGAAGCCGCTGTGCTGGAGTCCTTACTCGGCAAGCCCGTGAGCGAACTGCTCAACAGATTTGCCTGTGATCTGAAGGATGCGTGGGGCTTGGAAAACAACGCGGATGCTAGCACTAGGGAGTTGTCGCTAGGACCTAGGCCGGACAAGAAAATTCGAGCTGATTTACACAGTGCTGTTAGGCAGAAATTCCCCTTTCTAGTCACTGTTACAAGAGACAATGAAATGGTTGTAAAAGGAAATCCTGATTACAGAGAACTTTGTCAATTAGTGACTGAAAAGGAAACAAGTGATTTCTTTAAATTTTTAGATGCAAAGCTAGAAAATTCTACGTTTTCCTTTGAGCCTGATGGAAACAAAGAGCACAGAAAAATAGTTCACCACTTTATCAATAGAAAGTTTGGAAAGCTTTTAGAAACAAAATCTTTTACTGTGACAGATGTCAATGATCAGCCAAATATGTCAATAATGGTACGGTTTCGAGAAAAAAGTTGGTCCAGAAAACGGTCTGCTGGTGGTTTTCAGGAGAAGCAAGATGTTTATACAGGTAAATACTACATTCTTAGTGAAGGTCGCAGGTATTATGGTGTTCTGTAGAAAGACTGAAACTCAGGATCATTTTTATATAACACATAGGCCTGGTCGACCCATTGTTTATGTTGAAATAAATCATTATCAATGCAGTGGTGTTACATCCCCGGAGAATGAAATGGAGGAATCAAGTTAATGTAGTGATTTGACATAAGCTGCTCACTGATAATGATACAGTTATTTTGATTCTAGCCACTAACAAACTCTGTGGCATTCCCAGGGTGATAGCTTTCCCTTGAAAGTAATTGTGGGATTTTAGGAGGTGCATCTAGATAATGAAGAAGTTAGTAATGTCAAAGTTGACTTATAATCTCATTCTTTAAAGCAGTTTCCGATACTGAGAATGTTTCCTGGAATTATTCATGCATGTCTGTTGCATTTTATGAGGTACTATTTTTAAAGGCATTAGGGTTTTTTGGTTGGTCTGAGTTTTGTGTACTGTTTTCATTTTTTTCCTTCTGTGCTGTTAAAGTCCCATTTGATTTAGTTTTGTGGGATAGGAGGAAAGTTGCTTTGCAGTTTCCATACTGTTATAGTTGGAGGGGAAGAACCTGCCCATCTGTCGTGGTAGAACATAAAGGCAAGTTCCTAATAATTCTGAGATGATTGTTTCAGCTTTCATCCTTCAGAAAGAAAACCTAGAAACGCTAGAAGCAATTGGCTTGTTGGCAGCTGAACTTGATGTTCTTCCTTCAGACTTCAGTTACACTGGCATCAAAGATAAGAGGGCTATCACTTTGCAGCCTATGGTTGTGAAGAAGGTGACTCCTGAGAGGTACTTACAATCTGGGTACAAGCAGTTTAGCACCTAGTTTTTGGTGTTAATAAGCATCAACATGGTATGATCTTTTGAAATGTTCTTACTGATGTAAGATTGCCTGTATAGAGCACAGTGGAAATGGCTTTAATCTTTTGTGGTGTTAGGGAATATGCAATTTAGCACTCAAGTCAATGGTAGAAGTCCACTGCAAACTAGACTGTAAGGCCAGTTGTCCGAGAGATAATTAGCAAAACTTCACATTAGTGTTTAAATGATGAAGAAAAATAGATAAATGCATCCACACAGCAAGGGAAATAAATATTTTATAAATAGTTTATGAAGTTATTAAAATACTTCTTAGAATTCAAGCTGTTACGCTGAATTTTCCTTTGATTTGAATGACTCTTATTTACATGTAAGAATAAAGAGATTGAGTGGATATTTTAAAGGGTAAATATTTGAACTGTCAGCTATGTTTCCAATTACAACCACGTGGGAGCACACCCAGAGAATCAGTGCACTGAATTTGTTTTTGTTAAGGCTGACTGAGAAAGAGCAGTTGTGTTTTGGAGTCTGCTAGAGCACATTACCTTTTCTTTTCCTTTCTCTTCAATGAAAAACAGGTTTTGAGGAGTGAAGAGTAAGAAAATGACTAGTTTTTCAATGAAAAAAATTTAAAATTCAGTGCAGTTACTCTGAGAAAGTTCGATGAAGTGCTTCATTCTAGTATCTGTCAATATCATAAAAATGCCAATGATGCAAACATCTAAAAAGTATTTCTGGATTATAACTAAATTTTAATACTTCTATATCTTCATTTGTCTTGGTTTTCTCATCATAATTGTTTTACATCCCTTTTTTAAAGTGTTTTTTATATCAGTGCAAAGGTGAAAAAGACATTCATTAGAAGTTGTATAGCTTTAGTAGAGGATGGTTCATAATTTCTCCCAATTATTTATTCAGATTGAAGGAAATTGGAAGCAAAATGGAAAAAAAGGGTATGAAAATATACAACATCCATCCAGCATACCAGCACCTCAGACTTGGTCAGCTGAAGGGCAATCACTTTGACATAGTTGTGAGAGATCTCCAACACCACAGTCACGACTCTTCTGCAGATTTGAAGGAGAGAATATCTGAAGCAATGGAAAGTGTTAAGGTAAGAAAGACTCATGGTTGCTGATAATGAACAGAGTTTTAATTCTTTGCTGTTATAAAAAGTACTTTTAAGGAAAATGCCTATAATATCACAATAATGGCAATATTTCCCAAGTTTGGTGCTTTTTGCAGTTTTATGTCTTTCCTGCATTACTTAGGGAATCGGGAGTAAAATTGCCTTCCAAGAAGGGACTAGAAGTGAATTGATTCTGTGTTACAGACTGGAGACCCCAGGGTGGTGCAGCAAAAGACAAGGGGAATTCAGAAACAAATGAGTATGGATGTGCCATTGCTGCACAGAGCTGAGGCCAGCCAAAGTGATGGGTCTCACCGTGGCAGAGGGGAAACAATGTACTTGCACAGCCATAAAATGTCTATGTGATATATGTATATACACACACATGCTCAGTGCCCATGACAGCTGGTTGCCTTTTTTGGTCAGGTGAGGAACATGCATGGTTGGCTTGAATGAAAAACTTCAATGATATGAACATATGTGGGATGTCCATCTCTGAGAAGGAAGATTCCCCTGAAATTCAGTGGGTTTTGATTCTGTTTTCCTTAGTCCCTGAAGGAAACTCTCATCATCAGACATTCTTAAACCACTAAGAAAAATAAAAGCAAATAACGGAAGGGAAAAACTGTAGATGTTTTTTACAGTATTGATTTTCTTGCCCTATTTTTCAAAGTAATAACTATAATATAAATTGCTTTAAGAAGATTAATCCAGGAATAAAGTCTTGAATGAAAACTACCCAGTGTGCAAAAGCAAAATACATTACATGTATTTTGGAAATTAATTTTATTATTGAAAAGCATTCAGCTGCTACTGTAATGCTTTCTTCACTCCATCTGGTTTGTTTTATTTTGCTGTTTGGAAAATGAACACAAATTCCTATGATTGTGTGTCTTACTTTGTGAGATTTACCTTACTGTAAAAAGATGAATGACAAAACAGGATATGTATTAATCCAAAATATGCATTTTTCATCTTCTTTGAAAGCAAAATTGTGTATGGGACCTATAGGTTTCCAAAGCAAGAATATAAAATTTGAACCTAATAACCATTTGCAAAACAAATGTGTTTTTTGTTTGTCTACTCCATGTGTACTTACTATTTTGTAGATAAGGGTGTTCACCCCTGGGTCAGATGACTCTGATTTTTCTTCTCACATGTGACATAGAACTCATCAGGAAATTTAAAATCCCAATTAGCGGAAGTATTCACTTTTGACCTTTATATTGCAATAATACCATAAATTATCTCATGTGAGAAAGATTAGTGTTTTGAAGAAAAAATGTCCAGTGGTTACTGTTCATTAGCTGTGCTGCATTTGCTGGAGTAGAGATTCCATAATCTGACACATTTGAAAAGCTTAATTAGTTTGACTTGACCTATAGTTGTAATTATAATAATTAACTATATAGAAATAATTTTGTTTCATTTCCCTGGGATCTTTTTAATGATGTGAAGACATTGGTAGAACTTGGTAGTCTTTTTAGATGTCTTTTTAGTGCCAAAATATTGTAATGGATTATGAGTTTTGCTTTTGTTTCATGTAACTTCTGATTATGGTTTTATGCATTTTGGGTGTAAATATAGATATATGTGTGTTGTATGCCTGGTCTTATTAATCATACCCAGTACTTTCATGCATGTAACATATTTATTCTTTCTCATTCTAGACAAAAGGTTTTGTGAATTACTATGGACCTCAGCGCTTTGGACAAGGACAAATTGTTCAGACAGATCAAATAGGATTGGCTTTACTGAATGAAAAAATGGTATTTCCATTTTGTAATTTGAGTACTTACTGTCAAGAGAATTTCATACTACTGTTGCAATATCTAGCACTGGAGTTGACCTTCTCAGTGAACAATTTCTTTTGTGAGATAAATCCATCTGTGTGCTGGAAGCAATTGCTAGGTCAGTTTTGATAACAACATAAGCATGAAGATATTCATACTGAAAGGAAAACCTTTTTTTTTTTAAACAGCAAGTGAAGCTTTAAATAGTTCTGGGGTGATAGTTCTGTCTGTGATAGTAATGTGATTGGTATTGTCATCATGCCACTTGGCAGGAAAGTGGTTGCATTCCATACAGGATTTGAACACTCAACAGAAGCAGTCTTCATAGGGTGTTTATTCATGGTCCTGATAGCCTCTGAACTGTAGCTTCTGTATCCTGCTGGGAGTCTGTTTGCTTATTAGAAACATCACATAAGTTCATAAGAAAGGATTTGCTTTTCCAATACTGTGGTAATTTATCTGCTCTATAGAATAGGTTGCTGCTTTCCATTATTGGTTGACTACTTTCCCAAACTCTCAGTTTTGAGCTTGTTAAGTAATAATTATTGAGATGAGTAATGTACTTTTCAGTGTATGTGGTATAGTGTTTGGCACAGGTAAAAGACTAATCAGACACTACAAAGTTAAAAGGATACTTGAGTATCCTTTTTTTCTAATCTCGTTTTGATTCTGAGAAAAAATCAAGAAAACTTATCTTTCAAATACAAGATTCAAGATTTGAGGGCAGCCCATGAAAGTTGCTGTTGATGTATCTGACATCAGACAGCAGTTGGACCAGGTGCCAGTCCCTGAAGAGTAATGATTTAAATCCTCAGTCTTAACTTAGTTACTTTAATTTAAAATACGTAGGAACTACCATTTATATTAAAAATGTGCCAGTGTATGCTTGCACTGTCCAATACAGAGGAGGACAAGAGCCAGGTATCACAGGTTGGTAGAAGTGCTAGCAAATTGAGCAGCTCCTCCGATATTGCAAGTAGCAGAGATTACTGTAGTGTTTTCCTTGTCACAGTGTCATCAAACCTAATACAGATCAGTATTAAAAAACAAAATAAAAAATAGTTGTCCCTCTGTATGAGACTGTGGAAAGTGTTCAGTCTAAATTTTGCATGAAGCATGCAGGATGGAAGGAAGGAGCCTTCCTGTTCAGGATAGAATGATGACAATTTCAAGTGGAGAAGTTTGAACTGGATGACCAAGAAAGTGACTGGTTTCTCACAGAGCTTTGAAAATGTTTTACGTTTTCTGGGTGACTAAAACCTCCTTTTAATCTGAGAAGGTACACAACACGTCGTTCTGTGGTTCATGGGATCTTCTGTGAAATGGAGAATTTGACTTTGAAACGAAACTGATTTTGAGAGCTTGCAGAATATGTTAAGACAGAATTGGATGCATGATTACCTGTTTAGCTGACAAATAGTCATATTTAACTGAAGAAAAAAATGTTCTTTTAAGGTGAAAGCTGTGAAATTATTTTTCACACCCGAAGACACTGATGATCCTGTAAACAATGCAAAAAGATACTTTCTTCAAACTGGTATGTCCACTTAAATTTTCCATATATTTATGCAGAGTCGATATTGTGAGATAATAAGGTGTTGCTGCACAGGGAGATACTTTTTATTTTCCTACTGCTTTGTGCCACTTATAATTCACCCTGTGAAACTCAATTGAGTTGCACATTTGAAAATTATATGAGGATGAGGCCCTAAATGTGCAAAATAGTGGAAAATTAATGTAATTCAGGTGCAAGAAAATATGGAAGCAAATGCTGTAGGTCATAGTGCTGGAAAAGACTAAGATTGATCAGAGGAGTTGTGGCCTCCTTCCATCTGTCTGCTTTTGGATAATGAACTTCTTCTCCCTTGTGAGGGAAATATACAGGAATGCAGCACCCAACTCATACTCAGCACTTAACACATCTACTTTCTTTCCTTCTTGAACTAAAATCAGCAAAATAGGTTAAAGGCAGGAGTGTGCTGAGTAGAGTGCTCTGTTTGCCATATTTATTGCTTTTATCATTCAGCTGAACTTCCTCACCAATTTGAAGTTGCTCTCTACTTTGAATGTATTTTTCTTTTCAAATATTCCACATCTATTAACCCGTTTATCACTGTAGATTGACATACCAACTATGATATATAGTGTCTACAATAGCTTCAAAAGGCAAAGATACGTTTGGTTTCACAAAAACAATATAAGATGAATGATTCTGTTCTGTACATGGCTGTATGATGCATGGAAAAACATCAATGTGGACTCTGAAAGCAGCTGCTTGCCTTTTCCTGAAAGCAGACGTAGAAGTCTGTGCAAAAGGCTTCATCAGGCAATCACTTGTAATATAAAAAAAAAAACAAACACCATAAGATTTTAAATATACAGCATTTATATAATGTAGTAAAAATCTGATTTAATGCATTTTTGTCTTGGTTAAGGGTCCGACTTTCCTGAGGCCAAAGTAAATTTTGCCTTTCAAATAAAGACATACTTTTTACCTTATAGTGAAATGTCTTCTGAAATGATGAGAAATAGAGATATAATGTTCTTTTATAGCTTGATTTTACTTTCAGTTACCTGGTTCAAAAAAAACCCCTTTGGAGTGATAAAGTAAGTTTCTAAAAAAAAATTGTTCAAACTAGGCCAAAGAACTGAATGACAGCTAGTTTAATTTATACTGCATGAAACAGAATAAAATTCATGGGTCTGTGTTGATAGGCATAAAAGATGAAATACATACGTTTGTCTAGCATGACACATTGAAGGAAAGGAAATAATCAAAGCAGGGAGGCATTAGACTGGAACCTTTTTTCCCTGTTTGATTATTTTATCTTTTTAAATGTCAGGTAATACTTGAATAATCAGGGATTACAGACATAGTTATTTTTGTTATTACAGAAGATGCAAAGGGCACACTTGTGATGCTGCCAGAATTTAAAGTAAGAGAGAAGATGTTGCTACGAGCTTTAAATCGCTATGGTGTAAATCATGAAGGTTGTACCAAAGGATGGCTCAACATTCCTCACTCCTTGCGCATATTCTATGTCCATGCTTATTGCAGTAAAATTTGGAATGAAGCAGCATCATATAGGCTGAAGACTTACGGCTCAAAAGTGGTCGAGGGTGATCTTGTCTTCTTGGAAGAAAATGATGAAAGCATTGCCCCGAATGACAAGGTGAGTCTTCTTGTAAAGTACTTCTCGTAAAAGGAAAACAACAACAACAAAATACCCCAAACAACTTAGTGCACTTGAATACATAAGCAGACATACTCTAATGCCTTTATTTTGGTTCATTCATTAAAATACTTAGTATTTGTGACAAGATTAAAAAATATGATGTAGGATTTTTTTTGTTTGTTTCACCATAAATAGACCTATGAGCTACACAATTAACAGCTTTAATCTGTTTTAGCTGTTCATTTTATTCAAGTGAGAGGAGGGAACAGAAGGTCAGAAATGATGCATGTGAAAATTTAGTCTCCATGGTATATAATGCTCTTCTTAGGATCTGACTGGGGAAAACCTTCAGAGTAGATTCTGGGTGTGCCCATATTACCAGTCAGTACAGATCTGAGTCTTGGTCTCCACATCAGGCCTTTCCTGAATACAATGCTGAGTGTGAGCCCAGGGTGAAAGGTGGCCTCAGGCTGAACTGATAATCTTGTTACAGCTACAGAGGCAAAACATGTTTAGTACAATTTCACTGGTGCTGGGTCTAAACTGGTAGCAGCTGTTCAAAAAATGCAGCAGTCTTGTTGGTAAAGTAGTAAAGGGTAAAGGAATGCGTCTGCTTGCCCATAGCTCAGCCTGGGAGCTGTGCATGGAGCCATAGGTGAGCCAGCACACAGAATCTGGCAGTAGAGTGTCTGGTCCCAGGTTTTGACATGCTGAAGTCTGTTCTGAAGTACTCCCTTCTTTTAGGGTTAGCATGCCTTATTGTGAAGACAGGTGCCAAGTAGCAAGTGGTAGGACAAGAGGAAATATCCTCAAGGTGTGCCAGAAAAATTTAGATTGTGTATTAGAAAACATTCTTCACCAAAAGGGTTATCAAGCACTGAAACAGGCTGCACAGAGAAGTGATTGAGACACCATCCCTGGAGGTATGTGATGAGGCTTTAGTGGTGGACTTGGCAATATTGGGTTTGCAGCTGGACTCAATCTTTTCCAATCTAGATGATTCTATGATTCTATCTTTCTCCTCATCAGATCAGTCATAAATTGTACAGTATTTTACTGGAGAACAAACAGGTGTGTGCAGAGGCAGAATGTAATTAATTTCTTTTGGGTGAACCTCTTAAAAATTTGAAGGCAAGAGCATATGAAAGGTTGTCTCTAGTCCTGTGAAGTGGCTTGTGTTTCAATTGAGGTTTTCCTTTACCAGTATTTTTGAGAATGAATGTTAATGAAACAATTAGATCAAATAAAATTAAAAGCAGATGTATTAAATTCAGTATTGAGTTATTGAGTTTTATGTAGATATATTTCATCTTAATATTGAGCATTTTTCTTTGTATTTTTACATTTGCTGATGTAGCACAAGATGGCATTGACTTTGTTAACTTCAGACTCAAAGAATAATAGTGGTAGCTAGTATCAGTAAATGTTTAATGCAATGCCATCTACCCATAAACTGATTAATTTAAATTAAGCATATCTTAAGATTTTTTCATACCTGAGTTTATTGCCCCTGCAGTAGTCAAATAACTTTAATAATCTTTGCAAGTTTGTGAGTACAGTGCATAATTCCTAAAATAAAGCATATGTTTTTACTTTTTAAAAGGTTGATTTTTTTTTCTTCTTAAATGTCTTGTCAGGTTCATGTAGTCACTGGTTCAGAAGAATCAGCTAACAAATACTCTATATACCAAGTAAGTCTGTATGAAAAATTCTAAATTGTTGATCTTTTTATTTGTGTTGTAAAAAATGTGATTAATTTAACTGGTGCGGTGTTCGTGCCAGAATGCTCATTGAAGAGAACACATGTGAACTAATTTCCACTCTCATAACAAATTTACTTGGTAGTGGAAATAAGTACAGTGTCATTTGCAGTATGGCAGTATTTATCCTGACGCCAAATACTTTGGGAAAGATTTTCTACTGGGAAAAACTTTCAAAAGCAGTTGATGTTCTAATTTTTGAAGATTTCAGAGTGTAGTTGTGAAGTCTTGCATTGCAACTTAATATATGGCAACTGAATGTCTTTACTGCTGTATACTGCTTTGTTTTAGGAATCCTGGTGTATTGATTATTTTTTCTGCTTTAATTACATTCAATATACCTGCCATGCACAGCTTCATTTCACAAGAGAATCTGCTGGTTTACTATTTCAGGCCTCAAAACACAAGGTTTAAACACATTTTAAATGATGACATTTATTTAAAGGGGAATGGGTGAGCATTACCTCAAATATGTTTGCTTTTTTCTTTGAAGGTGGTTCTTCCAATGGTGGGACATAGTATCAAGTATCCCAGTAATAAAGTTGGACAATGGTACCATGAAAGACTTTTTAAGGATGAGCTGGAGTTGTGCAAATTCAGAGTGTCTTCGTTACAGCTGAATATACCTGGATGCTACAGACTAATTTTGAAAAATGTTCAGAATCTCTCATATTTTTTGGAGAGTAGTGAAAAAGAGATCAAAATTGAGGACAACCATCTGAATGATTTAAAAGTCTCTCTTCATGTATCATTTGACCTTGATCCTTCATGTTATGCAACAGTCTGTCTGAGAGAAATAATGAAATGTGATTTTTAAGATTCCACATAATGAAAGATTGCAGGAATATTGTACATTGTTGGTATTTTACATGTAATGCCAAGAACATAAGGGAGAATAACAGGTTCAAATCATGAACAGGAA
The DNA here is from genome assembly GCA_013400495.1 of Nicator chloris. Taxonomy (NCBI): domain Eukaryota; kingdom Metazoa; phylum Chordata; class Aves; order Passeriformes; family Pycnonotidae; genus Nicator; species Nicator chloris. The sequence goes on along the minus strand of WAAE01008846.1, from coordinate 17,460 downwards.
AAATTTGTAGGTTGAGATTCATATAGATAAGGAAAAAAAAAATTACCAAAATCCTTTGGAATGTTTCAAAATCATTCCAAACTCTAAATGCACTGAATGCATTGGAGTAAAACTGTTATATCAGGCAGGTCTAGCAGAACTTAAACCATGGACAGCCAGCATGAATTTCCTGTTTGCATAGACATCTGGCTTGCAAAGTTAAGTCCTGGAAAAGTATTTGCAGCAAACAAATGTATCTTGTAATTAACAGTATTTTTAAAAAATATTTTATACTAAATGTTATTCAAGCAATAATGTTACAAGTGTTCTAAAGCCTAAAGGTTTCTAACTGAGAAGTTGTTGTACTGAGGTTTCCTAAATATATTGTGTTTCATTGTGTTCAGGTACTTAGTGTTAAAAGGTAAAAGTCCTGAGTCAACAGTGACAAGTTGTCGGTTGCTTTATCAGACATTTGATGAATGCCCCAAATTAAATTAATGCTGACAATTTCAGGATTCAGTAGTGCATAGCTGGGAGTGCCTGTTTCAGTAAGCTCTTCAAGATCAGGCAATTACATAACATCACTGAAAAGGCATTTATAATAAACCCCAAAACATATAACATTGTTTACAAGATGCAGACACTATTCCTGTTACTGTCAAGCCTTATGGTAGTACAAAAAAATACTAACCAGCTTTGGAAAAAAATCTTTTCTTTTTGATTAAGTAAAATAAAGTTAACTGTGATGAAATTGGTGGATTTTTGAAAAAGGGGAGAACAAAAAAAGCATCATTTGCCTTGTCTGTTTGCCACTGTCTCACAATATTTGTGAACCCAAGTTAGGACTTTGTGGTTTGGATGAGTGGACAGCCAGAGTGAAAATGTGATTGGATGATGAGGCTCAGAGAGTAGTGTTTAAGGGGTCACACCCTCCCTGGAGTGAGTGTCACTGGGGAGTCTTCTGGGCCCCATCCTGCTTCATGTCTTTGTCAGTGGCCTGGAGGAGTGGGTGGAATTCACCTTCAATCTGCAGATGACACCAAATGAAGGGAACAAATGGATATTTTGGAGAATAAGGGCTGCTGTTCAGGGCAGCCTAGATATGATAAAGGAAGAGGCCAATGGGAACTGTATGACACTCAACAAGGACAAATGTGAAGTGCTACCTGTGGCAGGGAAGCACCAGTGCAGCAGCCCAGCTCTGCAGGGACCTGGTGGGCAGCTGAACATGGGCCCTATTCAGCTCTTGGCAGCGAGAATGACCCACAGCCTTCTGGAACAGGTTAGCAGGGATGCAACCAACAGATCATGGGAAGGTATTACATCCCAATTTTCAGCAGTTGTTTGACCACATTTAACTTTTACATTTGGTTTTGGTCCCTAGCACAAGAAAAACATACAAGAACTGGACCAAGTTCAGTGAAGAGCCTCTGAGCTATTAGGGCACTGGAGCCCTAATTTCAGGAGATGCTGAAGGAACTGGGCTTCATCAGCTTGGAGAAGACATAGTTTAGGGGGAAATCAACAGCAGCTCACCATTGAGGTGAGCCAACCTATGAGGAGGTTAGCAAGAAGGTGGAGCCAGGATCTTCATAGTGTGTATGGCAGGAGAGCAAGAGATAATGAGCCTAGATTGAAATGACAGATTTAGAATGGGTTAAAAGGAAGGACTTTTTACCTGTGAGGACAGTCAGGCAGTGCAGCCTCCATCTGAGGAGGTTTGTAAGACCAAATGGGATAAAGATTTTAGCAACTGTCCTGGTTCCAGCTAGGGTAGAGTTAATTTCTTCTCAATAACTGTTACAGTGCTGTGTTTTGGATTCAGAATGAGAATGGTGTTGGTAACTCTGATGTTTTGGTTTTTTTGCTAAGCCGACTATCCTGAATCAAGGACTTTTTTCTTGTCTCATGCTCTGCAGATGAGGAGGTACACAAAGGAAAGCAGGAGAGAGCACAGCTGAGGCAGGTGACCTCAACTAACCAAAGGGATAGTCCACACCACAGAACATCATGCTCAGTATATGAACTGGGGGGAGTTACCTGGAAGAGGAGCTGATCTGGGTTTGGGAAGGGAGATCTGGCATTCAACAGAGGGTGATGAGCCATTGCATTGAGCATCACATGCTTTTTCCCTTTTTATTATCGTTATTATCATTGTTTTGTGGAGGCAATTAAACTAGGGCCAGAGATCTCTTCTAACCTGGATTTCCTGTAGATGGCAGCATAACTTAAAGTCTACTCATTTTTACTGAGCAAGAATTAATAATATAAATTGATTTCTGTTTATTGCATCAGTTGGTAAAATGATAGCATCATCTCAAAAATGATGCAAACAGCTGAGTATGATAAATTTCCCAAGCTTGAGAATTACAGGAATAGGAAAAATAGAAATACAGCTCACATAACTTCAATGCATCTATAAAACTATGCAGCAATATAGGATCCAGATTATTCTATACCATAAAAAAGAGGATTACTCTGTAATTCTGAGTCAATAATTCAAAATTTGATCCTTAGGTTTTATATGAGGAAATAGACTGTCGTGCACACAATAGCTACAGAGACACTGCAGATGTCTTACAATGCTTACTGTATTAAAGTGTTTACTCCACACCTCAGGTTTATGGTATACAGGCAAAATGATGGAAAAATCCATTTCCCTGCCGTGACCCAACTGAGTCAACTTTTTTCCGTCTTTGCTTTTCAGTATCACCTCCCTGTCTTCCACCTGCCCTTAAAAATCTCATTTTGGAAAATTATTTTTAACTTAAGTAATTTTGATCCAGCATAGTTCAAAAAGAGTTGTTGTGTCAGCACAGGCATGGTAAAGTGCTCCAGTGCAGACAGGAAGCTGCATGCAGTTACAATGACCAGAAGAAATAAATTAGCACTAAAATTCTATTTAAGGAGACTATTGTGGTCATCGTCCATGTGGATGAAAGGAGCCTTGAAAACCATATCATTGCATACACAATTTGATTACAGAAGGTATTAAAAGTTGAGCATTGATTTGGAAAAACACAAAAGGCCAGATTAAAAGGTTTTTGACTGAAAGCATGCTATTTAAAAAAAAAAAAAAAAAGATCAGAAGATGGTGTTGAAAGCGTTCCCCTATAATCATTTTAGGATCATTTGTCAGTACTTCTATTGAGCACTAAGAAAACCTAATCTTCTTAAGCAAATCATTCTTTCAGCAGTTTTAAGGTGAAAGAGCTAATTATGTGTGCCCATAGGTTAAATTCCTAGAGTAGAAATACTCTACCAGGGAAGTCAGGTTAGCTGTTAGATTGTTTATATGATAAACTTCCTTTTTACTTTATTTTATTTATTTGTAATTCATTCTCTTAATCCTAGCAGCTATTTTGCAGTGTTGTGTACATGAACAGCTGAATTCAGAGGATTTTTTATGACTGCAATGCTCAGCTTCCTAAGTATAATCTATATAAGCAAAACATCTGCACCCCTGCATTAAGAAAAGAAGATTATCATTCTGCACTGATCTGAATTTAAGGAAAAGATTCATGTGTTAGTCATCTCTTGTTTTACTAAGTGCTTCTATTTCTACCATCCTTTTCTGATAATCCTTAAAGCAATTCACTAGTACTAATGAAGAGGGGTTCCTGATTCTATTCTTAACAAAAGGGGTTTTAAGTTCAGTGACCAGCTGATTTTTTTTCAGCAGAGATGATAGATAATTGGGAATTTGAATGGGAGAAATGCAAATGTTCTTAATCTGTGAAATCCTGTTTTAATTCCCTACATATTTGACAACTAGTATGATCCTCAATGAGAATGTACAAATTTTCAGATCTTTCAGAAGGAGATGGCTTAAAATTACATTCCTATTATGAAGGCAGCTCAGAAGCCTGGTAGATGTGTGATTTGAGCCCAGTTCACTCATTAAAACTCCATTAAGACCTCTCTTAGTGCCAGTTGCTGTCAGCTGGTGGTTTGACCTCCCACACCCTGCTGATGAAGACAAACCTCCTTTCCTTTCTCTTGCAGAACTTCTGCCTGTAATAGGTACTCAAGGGAACAAGCTGAGAAACTATTAACCCTTTCTTTCAGTCTGAAGTCATGCCTTGCAACGCATTGGTTCAGATCTAGATTCCTTCTGGAGGAAATAAAACCAGAAGGTGAGCTCCAGCTGCAAGCCAAGCATATTCATGTCCACATGGAGAAATGTGGATCCAAATGACAGGTTGGTCATTTGGAAAGTCTCAAATCTTATACATGGGTATGTTCTGTTGAGTAGCCTGGACAACATTTAGTCCAGAGTAAAATCACTGAACCAAATGTTGTGGAAGTACAGGGGTTTCAATGCTCCGGTATGTTCATCTGTTTCTGTTACACCAAAAATCTTTCTCATGTAGACATCGTCTGGGAATGTTGTGTTTGCAAGGAAGGCAGAATCAATGAAGTCAGATGTTCACACCATCTGAAGCTACTTTATTCTGCTTACCAGAAGTCAGTCTTTTATATTATAGTCGTTTAAATGTATTTTCAGCTTATATAAAAGTGCTTCTTCCTGCTTAGAACAGTAAGATTTTTAATGACCTTTAGCAATAACTGATTTAAAAAATTGATTCTGTCTTCCAGAATGTTCCTGTACTTAGAAACTTAAAACTGCCTCCTTCCTGACTTCATTTGATCATCCTTGGCTCCTACATTTCAATCCAAGGGATAGTAAGGAGTTCATCCCTATCCATCCCATTGGAATCCAGCTGTATGTGTATGAGTACATCTGGGTATGCTTCTCAAATGTATCTCCTAAATGAGGTGCTTAGCACAGCTGTGCAGCTGTGCCATCTCTGCTCCAATGGAGGCTATTCCATTCTTAAAATATTTGTTGTCCTTCTTTTAACTTTTGCTGGTTTTTAGTATGCCCTTTTGAGATGAGTGATCTAGAACTGCACATAGTTAAGGATATATTTTATTTAATCCTAATTTTGCTCCTAAAGGTGGGATAAAACTTGCTAAAACACATGAAGTTGCTCCTTGGAGCAATGGGAACACATTCCATCCACCCCCAGCGCAGGTTGAAATGACTAGGGAGGGCAATACCCACCTTCACCCTAACCTGCCAGTGGATACATCAGATGCTGCGTTCAGCCAGACACTTGTGGTCAGGTCATCTAGCATCTTCCCTGAGGTACATAGCTTGGATGACAGCTATCCCACAAAGGCAGTAAAAAGGCTTTTTTTTTTTTCCTGCGGGAAAGAAGTTTCCGTAAAGAGACATGACGTCATTTTTGTAGGAGTCAGGATGTGCTTCAGATTCAGCACTGAATTTCCCTGGGTCCTTAGGGCCTGCAACTCTGCAACTCTGATTAGTCCTGACACTCCTTGTGCCAGATTCCCCCTTTCCTGCCCATGGTGTTCTGTCTGATGCCTGGGCCTGGGCCTAGGCCTGGGCCAGTGCCCCCTGGCCACCCTGCATCTGTCTGGGGCAGTGGAACACGCTCTGGCCATGGAATGGTTGCCTGACAGACAAAAGATTTTCTCCTTGGTAAACCTCAAGTTTCAACATGCATCATTTATGATACACGCTGCAACCAGGCCGTATAATTTATCCCAACACCTCCTTTGTAAAGCCACTTTCTTTTACACCTTGGAAATAATGCTTTTAGTTAAATTATTGACAAATTATTAAACTGTGTTACTTAAAAAATCCTGCAAAACTACAGGGCAGAGTTCACCATCTCACATTGTCCATAAGCCCTAAATCTTGGCTAGACACCTGACTCAGATAGTACTTATCTCCTACCACCATGTCCAAGGCAAAAAGTAGTTTTCTGTTTCACACCATTTTCACATAAACACACACTCAGACATTTTAGTAATGCCTCAAACAGCCCATCAGTTGCTTATTGTCCCAGAATGATGTGTGATATAATGTTACTGTGAATGAACCCTTGTCTATTTGTTTTTCCCAAGGGGAATAAACAATATACTCCATTGAATTATAAAGCTCTCTTAGAGATTGAGAGTCCTCTACCTCTCCTGTACTCAGAGAGCTTCTCACAGCAAAGCTAGAGAAGTACATCTTGGATGTGTAGAGCAAAAGAAAATTTTCCAGATAAAAAGAAATTCTTGGACTGGATGCTTTCAACAACTATTTTAGGAGAGGTGTGAAGGAGAGATGACTTTGGAGGATGGGATGACTGCCATTTGAGAATGGGTTATTGATAAGATTTATACTCTGTGGAGTGGTGTTGAGGAAGATAGGAATGGAGAGAGAGATGATCTGAGAAGGAAACAATGCTTGTAAAAAGAATGATATTGGGAAATGAATAATACAGGAGGAGAAAATAATACAGTAAGAGATAAGAAACTGTATCTGTGTAAATTGTCATCGCCCCATTTCACTCACTATTTCTCAGCATATTTTGGGGGTATGAAAGCATCAGTTCAGAGTGTGACTTGTAGTCACCCACTGTTGCATTTGCTTAAAGGAAGGAAACCAGTCAGTTTCTGAAATAGCAGTTCTGTTAAAAGCTGAGTGGAGATCCTTGTCAACTTGACTGGCAGGAGCCAGCTGAGATACTTCAGGGAATATATAGTACAGTGGGGTGTGGGCTGTCAAGGAACACGCTGATTAGAGGGCAGTTTAAAATAAAAAACAATCTAATGGAGAAAAAAGCATGATTTGTGTCTATCTCACAGCAAGTGCAGGCTCAGTGTGATTGTAGTATTCAAATTGGCTCTAAGATTTTATTTTATGCTCCTTGTTTTCAAAAGAAGCCAAAGGGTATATTCTGCTATTGTATAGCAGCTTTTTAGTATTTTTTAATCAGTAAATAGAAGAAAAACATCATATCAACCTTCCCCCTTCTCTCCACATCATGCACTTTTATTTTGCTCTTTTATTTTACCCTGGCTTCTGAATTTCACCTTTTATTTCTTTCCATTCCTCTCTCTGATGCTGATCCTATGCAGCAAATACCTTGTGCCCCACTAAGCCAGAACTGTGACCTTTTAATGTTGACCCTCCCAGTCTGAGGACCTGCCATGGTCCTTCCGTGCTCATCCCTGCCTGTCCCTGCAGTGGGGACTGTCATTCAGCTTTGCATAACTGTACTGGCATTTCTTTCCCATCTTGCTGGTACAGAAAGAGCTCTGTAAAGTAAAACTGCAGGACAGAGTTCCAGTTTCACTGCAGGAACATAGGTTCATAAAGTCACTGCCTCATTTTTTGATTGAGCTCAGCCCTTCAATGCTTGAGAGCTCTCTCAGACAGGCTCAAGGGTGTCAGGGCAAGAAGAGACCCAGTTGCACCCAGAGCTTGTCTGACTTGAATTTACCCAACAAAGACCTTAGCAAACAGAAGAAAAATAAGTTTGCAGAAGAATGGTGTATTGTCTTTGGAAAAGCAGCTGGCCTACAGCTGATACTTTTTCCTCTGAGGACCTTTTTGATGCTGAATCTCTTCAGGAACTGTGAAGTGATTTGTTATCTTCAAAGGACAGGCTCGTCTTTAGTGCTTTTAGGGCTTAGTTGAGCAAACAGATGAAGTGCTATTCCTAAAATGCAGTAAAAAGTGGTGCTCTGTTCAGAATCTAAAAAAATTTTAATGAATTGAAAAATGAGAATCAGGTGAATGAGAAAACTTCATCCTTGAAAACTTCTCCCTCCTGCTCCATATATTAAAGCAATGCAGATGTGGAAGGTAAATCCCTTACTGTGTGGTACAACTATGTTTTATGCTGTGGTCTCTTAAGCTAACATCAGGAAATAATTGTAAAAATACTATATCAAAAGTCTTTGCTTTGTCACATGCAGTGTTTTCCTTTTAACATAATTTTCTTCCAATGTTGTAATGCTGAGAAATGATACATGAAAAGAACCAATTAACATTTCTACTGTTGGAATTTCAGCTGTCACCGATGTTTACTAGCCTCTTTTATGTTTCTTCACTGTAATGTATGAGCAATTTGCTGTGCCTTCTAACACTCCTGTTTTCAGACAGAAATTTGTGCAGGTAGAACAATTCATAATTCAGTTTATTATCAGCATAATTGTCCATGATGTAAGAACATCACAAGAAATTTGAATCTAGGATTTAAATTGCTTTTAGGCATTAGGAGATTTCCAGCCTGTCTTATTTTTAACAATTGAGTAAAGAATAAAAGAGCGTATTGTGTTGAGATTCTTGTTGAAAGACCATCATGTGGCTGTAAAGGAATGTTGAGGTAAAATCAGCACCAGACAGACAAATTCACAAAAAGTATGTGTGTGGGAAGGGCATTTGATTTTACACGCCACAGAGTCTAACCACAGAGGTTATCAGAGAGACCTGTGTAGGCACGGAGTGCACTAAAACAAGGCATTGAGTCAAAAGAACTGCTGCTTTCCAGAGATACACATATGGAGGAGAAACTGTGAACATTGTGTCACATTCCTGTTGTTCTGTGTTTTAAAAAGCACATTGACATGTGCTTGCCATAAAATAATTCGATATGCATTCATTATTCCTAGAACATCAGATTGATACAATTCATACAAATCAGATTCCAGTAGAGGCTGCACATACAGGATCACATGTACCTGCACACTTCAGAGGAGATGTCTGACCTGTTCCTGGTTACCCAGAACATCTGAGTCAGAAGGACTTTTCCAGGGCTCTTTATTAGCTCTTTGTGGCAAGGTTTCTGCATTGAATACCTACATTCACGTGGAGCTGCTTATCTTAGCTACAGACAGATCATTCTACAGGAGTGTTACCATTTGCATGACAGTACTAATTGGAATTACAGTGTGGGCATAATTTACTCTATTTTTTTCTTTTTAATGGCTTAATTATCTATAAAAACAGAGTCATTCAGAGTTGAAATAAAAACAAATCTATATTAATAGACCCTTGAAATTAATATGCTTCTTTTCAGGGTTCATAATTAGTAAATCATACAACTTCATTCCACAGTTGTTTCTTTTGTATCTCTTAGTAAGCACAATAGACTAAACAGAATTTACTAGATGTACTAGATTTACTAGATTATTCTAGTATATTTTAGTGGGAAATATGCAAAAGACTGTCTTACGGGGTTTTCAATATGATATAATTTAATAGATAAACTGTGGGTTTCCAGGGCAAAAACCTAGTAGGAATAGCAATACACACAATAATAAATACTTCCCTTTAAAAGCTGAGGCATTCCTGATATTTCAGAACTGCTTATGAAAATCAGGCCTGCCTGAAAGCCGTACATGGAGCTGACTGCAGAGAGCTCCCGAAAGAAAAGAAGGCTTGGGTGTTCTAGATGCTTTAGAGTAGAGCCAAGCTCCCTTTTACCCAGTTCATGAGGGTCAGGATATTCTGTGCCAAGCACACTTACAGCCCCATCCACTAGCAGATACCCTGAGGCTGGCTTTTTCTAAGCAGTTTTAAAGTTCTCAGCCAAGCTACAACACAGTCCTCAGTAAATAATGTGGGCAGTCCAGGCGTGGCTTTCCCAGCCTTCAGCTTGCTCTTAATGCTACTATGTATGTAGGGAGGTTATGTGTGGACACAATTTGCAATTCCATGTTAAAGAATTTTTGGGGTCTAAGCCTGCTTTTCTTAAAACCCTAGGAAATTGCTGGTTAGAAAGCGCATAAAAGAATATTATGGTAGCAAGAAGAAAGATACTGAAACTGAGATTCCCTATGCAACTGCAACTCAGTCTTCTTCTGTGTTGCTGTTATTATACAGCCCTTTATTAATTATTTTCCCACAGGAAATGTGAAGGATGGATAGAGTGCCGAGGAAGACTTCAGAATTGTGTAGTGAAAGAAGCTTTGTGTTGTGATCTGTTCTTATGATGGAGAGATCCATAGAGAAAGGAAAAATGGTCTTTTGTTTCAGACAGTTGAATACATAATTGTAAAATGTGGAATTGCAGCAGCTGAATTCTGTGGGACTAGATTCTGTCCTTGCCTCCAGTGTAAAATTCCTTTGCAGGAAATTTGTCTAGGTATTTACCCACAGATTTTTTACAAATGTGTCCTCACTTTTAAGGAAAGCTTTTTTGAGACCCTATCTTCTGCAAAGTATGAGCCACGAACTGAAATGGAAAGTAACAATACACTGAATTTCCTTTATTTGAAAATTCAGTGGTAAGGATTGGATTTTTCACCTAAATTAAATGGATAATGTTTCCATTTCAGGCCTTCCCCCCCCTCCCCCGCCCATTTGGAGATAAATGATTCTTTCATTTTCTAAAGTGTTTGAGAAAAAAAAAAATTTAGTGTTTGTGAGGCATGTATGGTACTATAATATAGTGAAATGTTCCTAAGGAAATCAAAACCTCTGTTCAGAGCACCATTTTAACTCTTGCATGGAGCCTGGAGCTGTGCACAGAATGCTAAATGTCAAAAGATGCTTTCCATAGCTGCCTGTCTGATGTTAGTGGTGGTTCTATCTCTTAGTGAGACTACAGATACATGGGAACAGAGTATATAACAATATTATTAAAGTTATTTCCTAACACATTGTCACAATGGCATTTGTTGGCATTTTTTAACTCTGAATGCTTGACCTTGAGATTTCTGATGCATTTTCTGAATAAGCACTGATAGTCACAGTACCTTAACTTAGAAAGGAAGCGTTCTGAGGCATCTAAACAGTGCAACTCTTTTGCGTATATGATCTCTATTCAGCAGCAGCCTCAAAGGAGTAATTTAGATTGAGCAAGTATTTGAGATTCAGAAATACTCTGAGAACCTGATCTAATCACCACTGATGTAAGTGTTAAGCATCACATTTGTTCACAAAAGGTGATGGAGCTGACTGTTATGATGTGTCCCTCAGGTCACAGTTTAATTTTTCTGAATGTATATAGTAATTATCTCAGACAAAGGAACATGCAGCCATAAGATGGTAACTTCTTTTACTGCCTATTTGAGCACAAGATCCAACAAATATGCTGAAATTTCTGTATTTTTCCATTGTTCTGTAATTTTATAGCCACCTGCAATATCTGTTTAAATGTACTTTAAATTATGAGAGATAATTGAATGAAAGTGACAAAAGCAATGGGAACTAAATGCAGAGTTGTGACGGTAAAAACACTCTGCCCTTTCCCTTTTGATCCAAACTGTCGTTGTCAAGCAGAAGGTGATTCAAGAGAATAAGAACTCCTGATTTAACTAAATTACAAGATAAAATGAAACAGCAGGTGAGGAAACTTCTGTCATTATGGAAACAATGCCATCCTTTGTATGTATACCACAGCTGTCTAAATCTCCAAATGAAGGTATTAACTCAGATCAAAGATATTAATACAAATGGAAAGGGAAGGCCAAAACTCAAAGTGATAAAACAAGTAACTGTAGGCATTGACAGCACAATGGTTTGCATTTAAATCAGCAATAGCACTGGTATCCTCTTTCTGGGGGCTATGGCACCTTTCTCTCAAAAGGATTTTCTGAAATACCCAGAAGTGGTCTTGAAATACCTTTCAAGAGGCTGAACCACTGGAAGGCAGACATAAGGGTGCAGCACCCTGACTGCAGCAGGGGGTCATGTTGCCCTGATGGAGGCTTTGAAACCCATCCCCTTCTGTGAGAAATGCAAAGGGTGAACAGCAGGCTTTGCACTGGGACTTAGCAGATGCAAAAAAAACCATTCCTGAGTGTTACTGCTGTGATCTTTGGCAGCTCTCCTTAAATATCTCTGTGCTCAGCATTTAATCTTTTAGTTTCCTTCTCTTCTTTTGTGTGTTGGAGGTAAGCCTCCACAAAAACAAAAACAAAAAAAACCAAACAAAAACAAACAAAAAACCACCACCAACAAAACTACAAACACCCCCCTCCCCCCCCCCAAAAAAAAGGCGGGGGGGGGAGGCTGTTCTTTTCCCAATGGGGAAAAGATGCAATAAAGAATCAACATGAAACTTCAGTCCATTTAGCATTAAGGACTACTGAAGCCACAAACTCCCTGATTTTCATAAGGTGGTCATTTTGAAGAGGAAAGTCAAACTAGCAGTAACTGCCAGGGAAAAGAAAGAAAAAGGAGAGAAAAGGCAGACAAAATATTCAATACCAGCCTAATGGTCAATGAACATGTTGTCAGTTCTCTGATTTGTGTGCAACTAGATCTGCAGATAACGCTACAACTTTTTGAAGGAGAAGGAAATCATGGCCGGCTGAGCAAGGCCCTGATTCAAAAGTGAATGATGCTGTAAACCATGCATCTTAATGGGGGTGACTCAGAAGATAAGGATCGGCTGGTGTTTGAAAACTTACTTTGTTAATGCAGAGTATTTCTTATGTGATGGAGAGCCTTGAATTCATTTGATAAAACATTGATACTATTTTCAATTTTTAATTATTTAGATTAATAGAGATGATAGTGAGAAGTTTGGGACTGCACAACACAGAGATGTTGTGCCTAAGTGAGCCTTTGGAGCACCATATGCCCTGCCTGAGGACAATCAAATACCTCAAAATTAGGTCCCTGGAATGCAAAACTAGAAGTGTTTTGATGATCCATGTCCTTTGGTACTTTTGTACCTGATTTGGGGCCGTAGGGTGACATGTGCTGGGCTGGAATTTGTTGTCTGTACTCTAGGTAACTTCTTCCATCATGGTTTCTATGTGGTTTCTTTAAAACTCATGGTTAAGTCATTCCTTTCCTTAACACACTCGCAGAAGACAAAGAACTGACCTGATATATTTGTCCTCAGCTTGAGAACATTCAGATCCAGAATTCCCCTCTCCTAACTGCTGTGGGGTTGATTTATCCTCTATTTCTTTGTGAAACAGTGACACTCTGCTGATAAAGAATACACAATTCATTGTAGTAATAGATGGCAGCTAGAGTGAGCACAGTTTTGTAGATTGATGACAAGATATTCCTCTGGAAGAGAGGATACCTGCTAAAAAGATTGCTTATGAATTTCACTCGGATTTTTTAATTACAAACAAAATTTATTATCTTACAGACAGTGTGGGAAAGAAAGCAAGGGGATGGGAACTGTCAGACTAAGGGCAGGTCATTGGTTTGATCACTTGGGTAGCTGCAATGATGGGAATGGACTGGTTTATCATCCAGGAGGATTAAAAACAGGCCAAATAATGCAAAAGAAAACTTAGAAAGTAAACTCAGGAATAAAAAATAAATCATCATTTGTTCAGAAAGATGTTAGAAGTCAGTTTTCTTTGGCATTTACTTAATGCGAACCCATTACGTTGTGGAGGGAGTAGGCATAGATTAAAGGCTACTGAGTTCTATTCCCATGTAAACTTAAAGCAAGATAATAGAAATTGCATATTACAACTTTTTTACTTGCACAAAACCCTTCTTAATTTTATAATAATGGCCATGGTGTTGCATTACTGGAAGAATTATTTTTTCTAAGTATTGGGTTCCAGTGCCTGGCAATCCAATATCAGGGCATCAAAACACCCTACCAAAGCATCAGCACACTTCAGCATGGCTAAGCTTGAAACAAAGACACACTTCAACAGAAGCTCTTTTGACCCTGTCTTCCTGCCAGTGCTGCAGTAGGTAGTTGATAAAAGGTCCAGCTTTGTAGCTGAAGTCAGCCTTCAGCTTTGGCTTTAGTATCACCATTATCCAGGAATCACATTTGAGAAACTCTTGGGAAGTCATCCCAGCACCCATCAGGGAAATGTGTATTAACTCAGTAGTCTGAGAACTTGAGTACAACGAATTTGATTATGCCCTCTTATGTCTGAATTTGAATTCTAGGATCTGGCTTTGAAAGATTACATATTCATCTGAGGTTTTGCACTGTAAGTTCAAAGGTTCCAAGAGAAGATACTCAAACCAGAAATGGCAGTAAAAATGTATGGTAGGAATACATAGCAAAAGACTGATACTGCTGAAATGATAAATAGATAGCGGGATATTACACTGCTGCTGAGGACATGGAATGAGATTTCTAGATTGCAAGATATAGCAAGTATGTACTTCAAACAACCACCCACGGAGCTGTGATGTTTGTGCAGAACGTGACCTGCTTGTGAGGCAATTTCTTATAACAGTTTTGGATTTAATTAGGGGTGCAAAGAACAGCTGAAAGATTTGCACACATAAAGTACTCCAGCAGAAATAGAATGGAAAATAAAAATAGTATTCTTTTAAAACCATAGAAATCTTAGAAAGATAAAAACTATGAGATAGCAGAGATCATGAGCAAATATTCAGGCAGCTGCAAAGAAAAGGGATTTCTAAATCCGAAACTGGGGAAATGCATTCTAATTCTGCAGAAAAACTCATGGTTAAGTTCAGTTTACCTTCATGATGTCAAGGTTCATATATTTTTCGTATCTATAAAACCTCACTAAAACTACCCATTTTGGTAGCTCAGATGCTGTATGGTCTCCTGCATTACAACAGATGTCTGCACTGAGGAAGAAAGTTATGCTTGACCTTTATTTTTGATTGAGAGGATTGTTCCTTAGCTTAAGTCTTGTTTGCTCTCATGGCAGTAATCTTGAAGTCGACGTGGACTTAGACCATTTTTTTCCTCTCCAAAACCCTCCCTTTGAATAAATTTCCTCTCTCACACGTTTCAGAAAGTTGATTAATAATCCTTCTGTATCTCTTTCCTTACATTATTTTTGTCCCATTATTTTTTCTTTTTATTGTCCTTGAATCCTTGGTCTGTAGATATAAGTAGGTTAAGAATGCTGAAATTAGAGTTTTATGTTTTCAGAAAATAGTTTTTTATCTACTGTGAAAGCACACAATGGCCTTCCTCACCAAAATGTATGAAAGAGGACAATGAATTTTCCGAATATTTATATATTCCTATAGCTTAAACCATACAGATTATATGTGTAATGTCTTTTGAGAGACTATGAGGTTGTCCCTAATCAGCACCTCTAATTTGCATAACCTTTTTTTTGTTACGTAGAGAAGGGCAAACACCTGGGAGCATGATCAGCCTTGGATGCCAAAGCGTGCCTGTAACTGCTGCTGCAGGTGTTTGCCTGCATCATACCTGCTATTGCTTTTCTCTTCCAGGCCTCCCACATGGCAACGTGCTCTATCTTCTTCCAGTTCTTCATGCTACAGCAGGAATGTTGCATGAGATGTGCTGCCACATCGTTTAATTAAGAAATACCCAACTGATAGCAAAATGGTGAAAGATGCTCCCCATGTACCAATGCTGCCATAATCACTGAAAACTGGTGACAGTTGCTCTTCCTAGGTAAGGTGAAGGAAAACGAGACAGAATGACTTTGAGGGAATTTGCTGGAATTAGTTTTCTTCTATATGCAATGACTTTCCAATAAAATATTTTTTTCTGCAGCTCTCTCTCTAAAATCTCACGGATTTATTGCTCTTTAAAACTTGTCTCTGGATTTTTAATTTTATTAAAATATTATGGAAAGAAGATTATATCAGAAGAGAAATTGAAGTTCCAGAAACTGGTCATACAGGTTTGTTCATAAAAATATTTCATAATTTTAGCAGAAACCTTCTGAAAATTTTCTTAAATGATCCCTATTAATGCATTTTTCAATGGTCAGCATATTCAGCATGCCAAAATCAGTGGAAGAATGTTTTCAGTCATTTTGATGATAAGCAAAATTAGAATATGTATGTTTTCCTTTCTGTGACTGATAGTTAGTGAGTGAAATGACAGCACATATTCATGATGAAATTGTATTAAATGATCTTATGGGAACTACAATTTCTGCTGTAATATAATTCTTGCAAAACCTCTTTTTAATACATTGTGACTTTCGCATATTAAGCCTTAGAAGATCTATTGGTTCTATTAAATCAGTTTCTGAAGTGCTCCTGAAAGTTCTCTCCAATTTAGGAAAAATGTCATCTAGAAATTTTGTAATTATCTTACACTCTGTTTAGAAAGACACTGAAAAAGATCTGACATGAGCAAAACACTTTTTAAAATCTGCCTTCTTTTCCATATGAGGCATTGGATAAAGATAATCACTCATCAATCTTCTTTGCTTACTCAAGATGTCAGGACAATAATTCAGCATACATTTAAGGCCAGGAGGAGTGACCATGGCTCCACACATCTAGAACATTCATAGGGCAGTAAAGGAGCTGTGGATTCTCTTCCTATTGCCAAGAACTATGTACAGCTTTCATTCACAAAAACATTGAAACCATGAAAAATTAGACTCCAACAGTAGCAGGTGCTCAAGGAGATGAGAAACAGGCTAGGAATGCAGTAGTAACTCCCCAGAATATTTTACTGCCTGCCACCAATTTGTGGATTAGGATATCACTTGTCAAAGACACCTTTTTCTTCATTTGCCTCAACTGAGATGTGTTTCCTTTGTTCAGTTTCCCTAGAGAAGTTGAAGACTTTTATCAGCCGCAACATCTTGTAGCACCAAGTCCTCCATCTCCACAGACCTGTCTGTGAGCAGTGGGAAGAACAAAATCCTTGTTTGCTGTGAGCCTCTCACCCTCATTTGGGGCTTCATAGTTCTGTACTAGAAAAAGCAACAATCAATCATTCCCTATTTACCTTATCCAGGCCTCCTAAAGTTTTGTAGTCCATATCCATATCACTCCTTGGTGATATCCAGTCTGAAATGTTTTGTCTGCCTATTTGTTTCCCAAAGGAAAGTTGTTCAACAGCTTTGAAGATCTTTCTTATTCTTCTATGACGTTTTCCTATTTCAGTCTAGTCTGAGCAGAGCTAACTGTCTTTGGTTGGCTTTGATTCATCAAGAAAACAAAAATTTGCTGTTATTCACTGCATATCTAAATATCTAAGAAGAAAGAAGTTCTACTCCCTTTTCCTGCCTTCCATAAAGGCTTTCAGCTTTCATTGCCGTCATAAAAAATAATTAGTTTCTTTCTAGCCAGTAAAAAAGTTGTATATAAAATATAGAACTGCTTCTGGGTTATCCATTCCAGAAGAAGTCAGCTGTTGCCAACAATAAAACTTAAAAAAATGCTATCTCTCCTTCCCTACTTTAAGCATCAGAAGCACCAGATTGGTGTCTCTGGAGTGTCCATTGTGCAGCCAGGGCGAAGGGCCAGGAAGTGGTGGGATGGGGGCAGGCACCACTTTGCAGATTTTGATGTTGCCCTACATTGTCTCTGAGAGGACCAGTCTCTGAGAGACTCACCATCCCAAATTACTCTCTGGGAAACATGCTGAAACCTATGATGGCAAAATTAGCAGCTCACAAGTTTTCACATAGTTTAGCACCCAAATTCCTTTTTGGATATAGGTCTCTCTTAGCATGTACAGTGCAGCGTAACAGTTACCACATTCATCCACAGAAGCTTTGATGTATGTCTTGCATCCTGCTTAGCAAAGGATAGGGAGTGGGAGGCTGCCCAGCCTTAAAGCCTTTTGAACGATCTCCATGTTTAACTCTTTTTTTTTTTTTTTTGTAAATGTTCCAGATATGAACCAAACCAAATCAACCAACCAAACAAAAACAAAACTAAAAAAAACACAACACCCACCTCCCCAAAAAACCCAAAGAACCTAATAAAGCCCCCAAAAACCTATCTTAAAAGGAAGGAAAAAA
>WAAE01008845.1:0-22513 GCA_013400495.1 Nicator chloris | reverse complement strand
GAGAGGAGAGGAGAGGAGATGCAGCTTTGTTGGAGCCTGGGAGAATGCTGAGAAAGGCTGACAGATCCTGCTGGCTGAGGCTGGGTTATCATAGGATATTGGTCCTGCAAAGCCCTGTTTCCACTGCTGAGACCTTGCCAGGGAGCCAGCACAGTGCTCTGGCTGTGAGCTTGGCACTTGTCCTTTGCTCAGACAGGTGTTGGGAGAGCTGGAAGATCTTGAGGAGGTGGCTTGGAACCAAGGATCCCACCTATCATAGAGGGATCCACTCCCTCCACAGATCTGGAGCCGGGTCCCTGCAAGCTGTGCTGCAGAAGGGCTGCTCCAAGCATCTGAAGGGAGGAGGGTGTGAGCCTGGATTCCTGCCTCTGAGGCTGGTGCAGCAGCATTTGCAAAGTATAACCCCCCTAAGGCCACGGATTTTGATCACCTCAATGTACCACAGGGTGTTCTGCTGAGACCTGATCTAAACTAAACTAAGTGCACCCTGCACTCCCCCTCTGAGGAATTTTCCCTTTAATTAAAGGCTTCTCAATGTAAAATGGACATTAATCCCATGGGACCAAATGGCATTTTGTGTCATTCTGTGCTTCTTTCGCCACTGCTAAGCCTGACCTGAGACAGGGCTGAGATTTTAGTCACAGGGAAATACAAATAACCCCCTCCCTGAACTTATGTGGATCAATAATAGGAAGTGCTCTGTTATCTTCCTCAAACCTTCTACCTAGCTTTGGATCTGAGCTAGCTGTTTTTGCAGGAAAAACACTTGTGTCTCTCTATGTCAGATTTCCTTGAAAAATGGAAAGATAAATGAGTTGTGGTCTTGTAATATACAGCTCAAGGACAAGTTCCACATGGCTTGGGCAAGGAGAAAGAGCTCGTGGATTAGCTTAGGCCACTACAGCACTTTAAATAAATCATCCTGTATAATTTCTACTACCCATCAGTTTGCTGAGATTAAAGAAGAGAGAGATTGACAGTATGTTTATAATAGGAGTCTTGGTGTTCAATAACACATAATGCTGCATGCTCTGGTTGATGCCAAGTCTCTGTAAGCAGGACAAAAATATGTACTTTTTTTTTAACATTTGCCTCTGGTTTGGCTCCTTCTTCTGATGGACACATCCATTGTGATATAGCTAATCTTGAAATATTTTAGTCTCCTTTTTTTTTCTGCTGGGTATTGGCAATTTCTAATCTGAACTCTCTGAAAACAATGACCTTTGTTGCCTTTGATGGGTTTTTGAGCAGTCTGACCAAAATTACCAGAATGTTACTCATAAGTATAGGCTCTGAAGACTGTGTGTATCTGAGGCTAAAAATCAAGTCCAGTGTTTGTAGGTTCTCTAGGGAAAATTTTAGACCTTTATATTCAGAACAAATAAGTTTTTATGAGTAATTAGAGATGAGAGAACCCAGTATAGTTTTGTGTTTCAGTAATTGATTTGAGTCTCTTAAAAAACAAAATGTCCCAAAGAAACAAATCTCTCTTTTTAATTATTTTTTGTCATGGAAAAATACTATTCAGATGAGTGCAATAAAAACTTTTTTTTTCTATTTTCAGTCATTAAAAAGAAGCCTGTGATATGGTTTGCTATGGCTGAAAGTGGTTACTTCCTTTCAAAACACCAGTTGTAAATGAGGCCAGGTTTCTGTCTGGTTGTGGAAAATTAAATTTCAAAATATATACATTTTGCAGCCCTTTATTTATCTCTTTAGTGAAACATAAAACAACTACTAGATACTGTGCTAAGCTCTAAATAATAATTAAAAAATGACTGAAGTTTGGGGAGCACTGGAATGTTCCTAAGGTAAATACCAGCAGACAAATGGTCTTCCAGAGAACTGGGGGAGCAGAATGAAATGTCCTTCTGCATAGATTGCTTCTCCTACCACACCAACTTTAATAATGCATCTTTTTTCACTTGCTCCCTCTCTTTTCCTGAGCAATAAATATTGTGTGATATAATCTGAGGGAAGTGAGCTGGAAACGCTTCCCAGAGGACCTGAAGAGAGTTCCCAAACAAGAGCATCTACCTCGAACTGAGGTGCCTTTCCCAAAAAACCTGTCCCTCTTGGCATTTTCACTTGTGGCTTACAAATCTCCAAGGCAGCATCAGCTCATTCAGCAGGTGCCTTCAACCTCCTGCTCTCTTCCCAGCAGAAATGATTCCTGGAGTGGGACTGGAAAACTCTGTCCCTCAGAACCTGTTTTCAAAACCAGAAACTCTTTCTTTTTTTGTATTTTTGGTGGACGATTCTCAGTGCCCTATTGGTGTAGAATACAGTCTGAAGCATGGGTTGCTTCCTTTAGTACAGGATTATCAAGGGTTAAGCTCCCAGCATTTCTCGCAGAGCCTTGAGAAATGATTGTTGGGCGTTGGCTTTCTTTCTTTTTTTTTACTTATAGAATATTTTCCTGTAAGTTGCCAGAAAACTAACCACGGGGTACTTATGTGTACTTAGCAAAAAAGCAAAAAAAGTTGCTAAGGTGATGAGTGTAGCATCTGGCTACACTTCTTTTGTCTCTGAGAATTTCTCTCTGAGGGGGAACATACTGAAAGTTTTGGGGGCAGTAAAAAAGACAGGGTTGGGAGCAACTGCTCACTCTCTCTCTCGGCATTGGAAGGAGGATGGTCAAGCTGTTGTTTACTGCAAGAAGAATTCACTGTCACCACCAAAGTCCAGTTCTAGGGACCTACTACCATCTGCTCGTGTGCCCAGAAATGCTGAGCTCACCTATTTCTGCCCTGCAGGGTGCTGGGCCACTGCTGTCCCATCCCTGCTGCTTCTTGGGCACTGCCCTGGGTCTTTGCTACGCTGTAGCCCCACACACTCTGCCCTACCAGGACATCCCACAGTTCCAGCTACCACCACAGAGCTTCTGATACATCTCATCCACCAGCCTGGGATTTCTGCTCATTCCTGCCATTCCAGCTTGGTGCTTGCCTCCTCAGAGTCCTGCAGAGGCACCGGGATCAGACTGCCCCAGGGTTTTGTGAAGCAAAGCCTCTCCTCCATCCCTTCCCATCTCGGCTGAGAAGGCCGTCACGAGATTCCTGGTTTCTGTTTTGTTGTTTATGCCATATTGTTGTTTGTTTGCCTTGTTACACATACTAGTAAAGAACTGTTATTCCTACCCTCATATCTTTGCCTGAGCGCCCTTTAATTTCAAAGTTATAATAATTTGGAGAGCGTTTGCATTCTCCAATCCAAAAGAGGCTCCTGGCCTCCCTAACAAAGACCTGTCTTTCTAAACCAGGACAATGATGTTCTTCATGAACAACACAAAATTTTAATTTACTCATCTCAATTCCCCATTCTTTTCTTCAATTAGAACTTGGTTGTTTCTCTCCCTGATTTCTTCTATCACTCTTACCCTCAGGTGTTTCCCTTTCTTTAATCTTTCTTCCACCCAAAAGGAAATGTGAAGGGTAAAGGGCTGGAAAAGATGAAAGTAGGGAAGAAATTTGAATACCTATTTTTTTAATGTTTTAATAAATTTTCCTGTTTCCTCAAGCACTTGGAAGACTTTCTTCCTTTGTTTAGTAAAACTCCTGATATAAAAAAAATAATTTCAAGTGTGCTTTCAGCCCTTTCTAAATGCACTGTTTATGCTTCCTTTGCAACTCAGGCTCTGTTCATAGGGGCTAACTGGAGTTATACCCACAAATGATCATGATTTCATTGAACTTTACTTGACTCTGATGTTATACAGAGACATTTTTAAAGAAGACAATGGATGAAATGTGTTCATCCGGATGAGGCAAACCCCCATGACATAGATCTTTCCCCTTGGAACTGGAATGGCACTAAGGAATAATTACTGAAAAAATTCCTTGCTTTGAAAACAAATCTTTGTGGCAGTGGTGGATGGGCATTGACAAGATTGTTCTTACATCCTGAGTAGAATTCCTTGTCAGAAACCAAGCAGAATCCCCCAAACTCTTGCAAACTCTTCATGGCACTTCATCTTGCCTTGTGCAGGGCATTTTTAAGGCAGAACTCTGCTTTTGAGCTAAATAAGCTCCACTTGGCTCATATTCATCTAGGGGAACCCAGTGGTCCAGGAGCATGCATCTATCCTGCAAACGGTGTCCCTGCTTGGGTGTATACTGATTCTGCCCCATCCAGGTGGGCATTTTTGTCACCTGATGCCTCACAGAATGGCTCTTTGATGTGTTCTGTTGTTAAGTGGGTTATTTCCAAGGGATAGGGCACTGAGCAGAAGATAGAAGGGACCTAACTGCCATACCAAGAAAAAAGACAGCCAGGATGTAAAAACAGTGTATCCCTCCGTTTGCAACTGGCTAGGTGGGGAATTGTTGCAGCAGCTCTCTTGTTAGAGGATAGAAATTAGCTAAGACACAGACTTCTTGTTTATCACAGCATGAAAAGGGTCCTGGTTTATTCCTCTTTACAGCTCAGCCATCCTGACTCCAGCTATTCACCAACTCTGGCTGCAGCAAGCTCCTACTGTAGGTTTCCCTTGCCAAACTATGACTGCATGTATTGGTTTGCAGACTCTGAATGCAGGCTTTTACCCAGCTAGACTGTGACTGCAGGTTCCAACAACAGGCTCTAACTGCAGACCCAGACTGACCTCACAGCAGTGATTCTCTCTCCTCAGGATCCTTCTTCTTCATGATTCTCAAGGTTCCTCCCAGCTAACCTACTCCCTTTTATCACACTTATCTTTATTGGGTATAGCTGTGAATCATCAGGGGAGAGACTGTTGGGTAATTAGCACAGCTGTTACTTATCAGGGACAAGGTCACCTGTATTCTCTTCTCCTACAGGGAATAACAAAGGTTAGCAGGAATTGAAATGAGCAGAAATTGGGCAAGTGGTCTGATTAAAGCCAAAGGCTGTGAGTGACATTCAATCATCATATTATAGCAGAGAATTTCTGCCATAATTTAGATCTGAAATTGGTCAATAGCATGGATGTCCCTCACTTCCTACCAAAAAAGCAACAACTTAGGGGTTTAAAATTGTTTTTAATTATCCATTAAATCTTGTTCTTTTTTTTCTCTTCTTTTTAACTTTGCCACTTAATTGTTCAGTTCTACAGTTACAGTTTTGATGCATCCATAAAAGTAATTGTTCCTAAGCATAGATTCATCAGCTCTCAGTCGTTTTCCTGGTTAAACTGCAATTTTCCTGTACAAGTGTGTTTTAAATCTCACCTCCAGGAGACACTGGTCTGTGAAAACAAATTCTTTAGAACCAGCAGGGAACATTTCTTAAACATGCTGTGTAGCTGATGAGAGTGTGGCTCTGCTCTGGGAAGTGGCAGAAAAATCTCTGTGAGGAATATGAGAGAGAGAAGACGGAAAAACTCCAGAGGACAGTGGTCACTAACAGGATGACTAAGTAGCTTTTCTAAGGTTTGCCACATGCTTTTTGTAAAACCATAAAAGATTACTTTGTGGTGAGGCTGGCTTGCAATCTTAAGTCAAAAAATAAAAGTGGTCACTCTTTCAAGGCTCCCTGTATCTCCAGCAGCTGCAGACAAACTTAAAATCAGGCAGCAGAAGAAGGAAAAAAAAAAAGTCCAGTTCCTTGTCCAGATTTTCTATATTTGGTTGAAGTTGTCCAACCAGGGACTTGGCAGATGACACATATTCCATGAGCTTCCTGAGAGAGGCTGGGGAGAGGGAAGAGACTTGTTGCATTCATGATGTTGCCTGCAATGAACAGGAGAAAAGATAACTAAGGATTTCAGGAGTAAAGATAATCTTCAGAGCCAAATGTGAATGGAGAAGGGACCACCAGGGCAATCTTATCTGAACAAAGGTGGAGGGGGAAGACAGGATGCATTCATATTTGGAAAGGGCTTCAGCTGCTGCTGTAGCTTATTTTCAGGCAAATTCTTTGGATCCAGAATGCTGCATGGCAGCAGTTTTCCGACTCAGTCCTCCTCCAGACTTTTCAGGCTGTTTTTCTAGATTACTGTTGAGCACAGACTGTGACCTGGATCTTACTGGTGTGGCCTGTGTTTGCAAAGAGAAGGCTCAGCATTGGAGGAGCAATGGAAACCTTTCTCCAGGCTCCTACTGTGGTCATGACTTTCTGAAAAAGCAGGTGCCATGTGCATCAGTGTCTTATTGTGAGCAAAACACAGTACAGAGTTGGAGTGGGCACTCATACAGTGGCAGTGAATATGGTATAAAAATTATATTCAGGCTGGGCAAGCTTGAATTCTGTGTTTTTTCTGAGTAGTTTTCATCTCTCAAATCCTTGGATTTTGCATATTCTGGCCAGATATCTACTGAAGTCAGCAACAAAATTGCCATTAACTTCAAGGGGAGTGAAGTACAAGACCACAACCTCCTGCAAGAATAAGTTTACACCTGGACTTGACAGAGACTGAGATGTGTTAGGAGACCCTTTCTGTGATGGGCTCAAACAGTATCAGGGTGAATTCATGTTGGAAGAATGAACAGCACCATGGTGCCCCATGAAAACTGAAAAAGGAACTCACCTGGACAAACTATTTTGGGGTCTCCCTGAGGGATAAGCCCCAATATCTGTTGTTGGGAATGTCTGGGACAGGGCTGTGACCACCTGCAGTGAGAAGTAGACAGCGATTTTTCATGTTAAAGGGTATCTTTTATTTAATATATTATCATTTATTTGGGTTGCCTTGAGACTAGATTATCTCAGCTATGCTTTTTCCCATATTTCTGTACAAAGGGTTCTGACCTGTGAATGTGCTGTTAAAGTTTTTATCACACCACATTAGGAACAGCTGCAAGCGAGGTGTTCTCTCAAGGACTGGATGCTTGGCAGACCACCATGCCTTGTGTTCTGCTTCCGCAGATATGGTTTATCTTGGTAGGATCCTTCAGTGCTAAGCCAACAAGAGCAGGACCATTTATGTTTGTTGTCTCCTGTTTGCAAAAATAATTTCAGATATCTGTGATTGCAGCAGTAATTTCTAACATTAGTGGAAGAAGTGCAAGCCATCTTGTACATGTGTATTGTCCAGATTCCTTGGAGGTATAAAAGTGGGTGAGGAGGAAGCTTTCCAAGCTAGCAAGCATTTAAACCTTTATATTTTATCTTTGAGGCTCAGATCTCTGTAGGAACAGCACTGGAAAGTGCTTAAAGGAAAGTACATCAACCTTTGGGCCAAATATTCAGCCACGTGATCAAGGTCCTGACTGTTAAAAGCTCATATACATTTTGGAAAAACTAAGTCCTGTGCTACATGTAAAAAACAATAACTATTTGTTTCCCTTGCAGACCCAGATGCTTTAAGTTAAGTGAAAAAAATGTTCATTTCTAATTTCAAATAAAAAGTCAATGTGATGACAGATACTGAATCTGTAGCTGGAACTAGAGTGTTTGTTGTAGTTTGCTTTGTTTTGTTTTGCTTTGTTTTGTTTTGGTGGGGTTTTTTTGCGTTTTTTTTTTTTCTTTTCTTTTTTGGTTTTGTTTGTCTTTTTTTTTCATCACTTAGAGCCAACAGCAGGACATGGCTGTTCTGCAGGTTTACATTACCATCCTGGTGTCATTTATCTCAGACAATGCAATGCAAAATGAAAATGAAAGGCAACATCTGGAGGAGGTGGAACAGTGCCTGGATGACCAATATAAATTTTTCTGCGGTAAAGTAGGTGATTTCAGGCTGATGAGTTTGCAAACTCTTTGGAATCTTCTTTTACAGAAAAACAGAAAGTGGTGTGGAGCTTAACATATTGTACAAGCCTTGCTTCTCTAGAAGTCAGGTGATCAGGCTTACACTTGGGAATTATCTGAATAAACTGCCATCTGAACATTATGTGCTTTTGCACGTGCCAATTTAAGTGTGAGATCACTTTTCTTTTTTCCCTGTAATTTTATTTCTATTATTTAAAGATAGCATTTTTCAGGATGCCATTTAGCATACACAAATTTTCTGTCTGCACCTGTATTGCATGGATGAGACGATCACAGAAGAGACATTATATTATTGCCTGTGACACAGAAAAACTTTGAGACATGAACTACAATTTAGTGAATTGACAATAAATAGTGGGGAGACCGTTCTTCATTGAAGATTAAGCAAATGCCAAAATTTTTACAGTACTAAGTACAATCAATCATTTCGTCGTGAGCTTTTGTCTTAGGCTTTCTTCCCAAAACCCTGGGCAGTATTGCTGAGAAAAGGTACTGTGACTGGTTTGTCAAAAGATTAAAATGTAGGGCAAAGTATCTTGGAAAGCTCCATCCTTTTTAAAAAGCAATAAATATTTTTTTAAAATAACTTTATACAGTAATTTTGAGCAACTTATTTAAGCAGCAAGTGTTGCAAATGTCTTACGATTTTTCTGTGCTGAAGAAAATTGTGAAATTTGACTTAGTTCCTGTTTTCCTTTTTACATAAATCTATTCTTATGTCAATTTCTCCTTTGGGGCTTTGCATGAATTGCATACCCACAGGGAAGTTTGTATGCATTTTGTGTTGAAAAGGCCACCTCAGGCTGTTAGTCTGTGCTTTAAAACCTTGACATGAAAACTCTGGTGCTTTTTAAACCTCACAGAGCTTAGAATTTAAGCAAAACACGTTAAACCCAATGTATGAACCCTACGCTTTTTACAGTGCTGCTTGCTATCTGTCTGGAAGGGAAAAGGTTTCCTTCACACATACTTAAATATTTGCCTTCACATGAGGCAATTAGTCATTGTTCAGCAGGAGGAAAAAAAATGGTGCATGCATGCTATAGGTAAATAATTGCAGTTATTTAAACTAAAACCTGAGATGGAGAAGCCAAGAATAGCTCTGCAGATAAGCAGTGAGAAGGGCTTTGCCCTGCTCCCTCCAAGTCACGCTAAGACTGTCCAAACAGTCCAATTCAAATATGCACTTTCAGATTGAACTTTCTTTGCTTTTTGTTTTTATCCTTACTTATTATCTTTATTGGTTGGAAACATCTCAGTCATATCTGTATACAATTTTTTGTTTTAAAATCACTGCACAATGTATTCACTGCTATAGATTTCCAGCTTTGTCAGGTTGTTGAAAGGAACAGGCAAGTGGTTTAAATCAGAGAGGAGGGTTGTGTTGTGGTTAAAACAGTGCGAAAGACAGTCTAGGCATAGTCTCTGGCTGTCCTATCTGGCTGTGGCCAAACTGTGCAGCATCATCTCTACAAAATCTGTATTATCTTGTCTAGAGGGTACTTTCAATATTATTGATTTTGTGGCTTAAGCCGGCCAAGCTGCCTGAGAACAAGGCTGGAGCTGAAATCTCCCACTCAGTTTGAAAACTGCAAAACTGAATCTAACATTTCCCTGCTCTCCCATTTTCTTCTTGTTTCAGTAGAGTTACTCTGAGCCTTGAGTTTTCCTTTTTGTCACAGCTGTCTGACATCTTCCTCCAATGGATCAGATGTCAGTTCTCTGGAATTCCAGCTGCTGGAATTCAAGTGTTTGGACAAGCTCTTGTGAGTGTCACCATCCTCTGCAGCTAAGCATGTGGTGTTTTGGGGGAAGCACACTTAGATAGCACCACTTTTTAGCTGAGTGCCTCTCCACAGAGCAAGAGCAGTGGGTATTCCCTAACTGGTTTTTAGGCAGTGTCATGAAGGAGGAATTGTAATGAGGCAAAAGTAACAAACCTTTCCCATAGAGGCTAGAAGAATCAAGAAGTTGTGTAAGAAAGATCCTGCAGAGTGGAGCAAAACACAGTTTTCCAAGCAAGACAGCTGCATGGAGTGGAGAAGCAGACTCTGGGGCACAGCTGACCTCTTCAGGGCAAGAAGTAGAGATATGAGTGGAGGGAGAAGATGCTGAAATAAATCCATTTAGCCCACCTCCCATCATGGGAGGTGGCTCCACTTCAGCTGCTACAGCTGTAGGCTCCTGGAGAGATGCTGTCAGCTTGCTTTCAAACTGTGACAAGCTGCTTTACTTCCAGGAAGGATGTGATCCTGAATCATACATCTCACACGCTCAGAAGAGCCCTTGCCTCCATCCCTGCCAGACACAACTCATCTGGAGAGGATCCCTCTCAGTGCATTCAGATAGATAGAAGATTTAACAAATTCCACTCCCAAACACATTTCATCAAGCAGTCATTGGGGTTTGGTGACAATGACACAGGTGACAATACTCCAGCGAGGTAGAGCAGTTTCAGTGGAGGTTCTGGGCACAAAAGGGTAAAGATAGGAGGCAAAACACAGCTCAGGAAATGCATTTAGGAGCAGACATTGCCAAAGAACAGCTCAGGGCACAGGCATACAAGTGCTGAGCCCACGAGGGAAAGATAAGATATTGCCAAAACTTGCAGCACACCGAACACTCATTCTGGCTTGAGTTTGAGGATTCTGTTTAAAAAAGCCCTGGTGGCAAACAGGATGTGTCTGTAGATGTGCCTTTTTCACTGTGAAGGGCAGGGCCTTTTATTTTGTCAAAGGCAGTGGCAGATGCCAACACTGATAGGGGAAATGAGACTCTTGTAGGAACTGGGCTCCCTGACCACTCTTTCACAGGGAAGAAAATCTAGGCTGTGGCACTGGGTTGCCTGCCAGTCTTAAGCATGCCATATTTTGTCCTGCTGTGTTGGAAACATGATGCCTAGGGCAAAAAGTGTGAGTGCCTGACTGAGTGGCTAATGATCCATAAGCTTTTCTTTAGAGCTGTGAGAATGATATGTCATAAGTCAGAATATGGGGCTGCTCTCACTGTGTCCCTCCCTTCAGCTGGGTCATGAGACAGCTACATTAAAGGTGTAGAAATTTGGCAGAAAATCAACCCCTTTGCTTTCCAGCTGGCCCTCAGAGAACTGGTTGCTGCTGGGCTTAATTTCAGATAATAATTTATCACTATAAGTCTGTTCATATTCAACAAGAACCTGTATGATCACAGACTCACAAATAATGCTGTCTATCGAAAAAAAGAGATTCGGAATTGTCATTGGTAAATTAACTAGCTGTGATAGAGCTCTAATAAAAAAAACCATATTATATGATAATATGCAATAATAACAACCATACCCAGAAGCTTAAGAAGAAGGTGCCCTCCTTTGGGAGGAAGGAGAGAAGAGTAGCCTGTTGACTTTTTGATCTTTTTGGGTTTTCCTCCAAACTAGGTAAAATTCCTACACTCCTTATACATAGCCCAATTTATTCCCCCTCCTTCTTCTCAAATATAACACGATCCAGGTGGAGAGTTGAGGAATATAATTATATACGTGGTGGTATGTACTTAATTTGGCTTATTTTCATATTTAGGGAGGCATAATTATAATATTTAAATAACCCTTAATCATTCAGAAGTTACTTTTTCTGGCCATGTGTCCTTCAAAGTTCCAGTTATATGTATTTGTGCTTGTGCCTCTCTGTGACAGGCTTTTAAGGCTTAATCTGTCACCCCAGTGAAGTGATGACAAGATGGAAGGCACATCTTCTCTCTAGGTTGTGATGTGGCTGAACAGGGACATGTGCCACCTTTCCTGTCTGCTTTGTGGGCAAAATCTGCCCTTCAGAATTTGCTTGCCTCAGACCTGCTAATGAAAGAGCTGATCGTCATCATATTATATATTTCTGAGGCCACAGAAACCAGGGCAAGACAGGTGGCAGTGCCTGTGCCCTTGCTGTTGGCACCCATAATCTCAGACCCATGTCCAGGAACAGTGACACCAGTGGGAAATCCCTGGTGTGAGTCATTCTTACAGGATAAATACGTGTCATGCATGTGTTGATGCAAAAAGAGGAGTGAGTTGCAGAAGAACCTGTCCCCCATTCATTTGATTTGTTGTGGATAAATGGCATAGAATGAATCTGATTTTGGGTGCCAGCCAGGACAAGGGGCTGCCAGCTTGTCTTCCTGTTCTTGGACTCCACACAGAACAAGCATTGGTGTTTGAAGAAGAAACAAAAGGAAAAAAAACCCAAAATCCTTGCCCACTTTGTGCTTTTTTGGCTGCTTATTTCCAAGTGAAGTCAGGAGAATAATGCATTTGTTATTCAGCTGGTTGTTCCCTTAGTGTTATCTGTGCTGCTGACTGTTTACAGTCCTCGGTTTGTGGAGGGGAGATGTAAACTTTGACCACTTGATCTTAAAATTATGCCTTGTGTGATGGAAAGTCATCACCAAGGTACCCTGGAAAACTTGCCCTGGGTACAAGGGCTTTGTGCCACCTCATGAGCATCCTGCTCTGCCCTCAGGAACAACAGTGGGGAGTGGCTGATGCCAACAAATCCCTGCTTCTGACTTCCTTTTGGCTTGCCTGGTGCTTGTCTGGGGTCCATAAATCAAACAGAGAAGCACTTGCTTTAGGGCTCTGCCTGGTACTGTTGCTGTCACTGGCATTCCTGATCTCAGAGCAGGTCCTGATGTGGACTTTAAAAAAATATTTCCTCCTGATCAAACTGTTTCAGTGTTCAGGTCTCATTTGAAGGGATCTGAAGAACAAATATTGGAGAGATTCTAGGTCACCATCATGGCAGTGAAGCAATAGTCCATGGAGAAGAAATGGATTCTGGCTCGTCCTGCCTGTGTTGCCTCTTTTCTTCACCAGCCTCATGCATGGTTTTGCGTTCTGGGAAATGCACAGCACCCTGCCCCAAAGCAGCCCTGCAATATAACTTGGGTGTGATGATATCCTGCCTAATCCCTCAGAAGAAAACATGGCCATGAGTAAAGAAACAAGCTTCAGGTACCCTTTTTTTGAGACTTTTCTTTTTGATCTCAACTGGACTCCGCTCCTTTCTGCAAGGAAAGAAGGAAATGGTGAAAATAAGGAAGTAACAGGTGAAGGAGATGATCACAGCGATCCCACTGAGCAGCAATAAAGAGCAGATTTTTCAGCAGCCTGGTTGCTGCTGGTTGAACCCAGAAGAACTGACTTGTGGGCACTGAACACTCAGAAAATTCTGTGAAAAAGGCAAATGGCATCACAGACAGATAATCTGAACCCCCATTTTACTGTGGACTTGTCCTCCAACCATGTACGTGTTACTACGGGGAGGAAAGGGAATGAGAAGGAAAACAAGTGAATGGGAAAATGAAAATGAAAAGTAGAATTCCTGTCCCAGAATACATCTAAAATAAGTGGAAAAGATTGACAAGAAAAACAGTATCTGACAGCATGACAGAAAATATGTTTTGTATTACATGGGAAATTTTAATATGAATTTTTAATCTTGCTGTTTTATGGAAGCATCTACATTCAAACTTAATTGTGCCTTGTTTTTTTAATTATCAAAATGCAACTTTTTGTCAAACTGAAAGAGTGTTGTCTTGGTTTGAAAGACAGGTATCTGCTAGGGAAGGGCAGGGCCTCCTTTGGAATGGAGACTTCAAACCCACTCCCTCCGAATTATAATTTTGAAAATTAAGGGGGCTCTCAGGCAAAGATATGGGGATGTGAATGTCCNGCAGCAGCGGGACAGGGCCGGCCCGGCTCCAGCAGGGCAGGAGGAGGTGAGCTCAGAATTCCTGGGCACACGAGCAGATGGTGGTGGGCATCCCAGACTGGAATTGGTGGTGACAATGAACTCCTCTCACAGCAAGCAAACAGCCTGGCCCTCCTCCTTCCAATGCCGAGAGCAAACGACCCCTACCTCCCCCAGCCTCACCATTTTCTCGACCCCAAAACTCGTGCTAACTTTTCCCTCTGAGGGAAACTCCCAGAGAACAAAAGAAGTGTAGCCCAGTGCTCACTCCTCTCCTGACTTTTGGGCACCTCTTTTGTTTCAGTCAAGCAGCCACAAGTACCAGCAGTTCATCTCCTAGCAACTTATGGGAAAAAATTCTATAGGTAAAACAGAAAAAAATCTAACCTCCAACAAGTGTTTACCTCATTATGGCATTAAAAAAAAATATAAGGTGATCAAGATACAGCAAAGGAAGATGTGAAAAGATAAAATTTAAAAAAGAAAAATACTTGTGTTGCTCTTTGAATAATTTCAGTTCTCTGACAGAAATTGACATACATCAAAGAATTGCATGACTCATGTTCAAGCAGCATTAAACTGACAGATTTTCTGTTGAAAACTCTTCAGACAGGTTCAAGTTAATTTTTCCCCAGCATTTAACCTGCACTGAGTTTCTTATTCATTATTTCAGCCTTAGAGATTGGTACAGCTATATATGAAACATAGGGCTGGTAATAAGAAAGAAGTTGAAAAACTTCAGAAATTTCTGTCCAAAATGAGCAACTACATTTTGGAAAAAAAGGAAAAAAGAGTGGGCAGCTTCAGTTTCTTCTCTCTTCCAAGACTGAAAATTCTTCAATATTTCTGTTTAAGTAGATTCCTTACCACTCCTAAGGGTGAGTGGGTAACCCAGAACAGCCTTGGTAGGAGTGTTCTGGCTGAGGAACCTGAAATGCAGCCATCTGTCACACTTTCTGTAATGAGATTTGCATTTATATAGGCAATGGGACAACCATCTGGAGGGGCAAGAAGGAGCAAATAAATATTTGGAATTTCCTGGGATTTCAGAATTTCCATTTGTACAAGCTTTCTTCAGAGCCTTGAAGGGGAGAAAGGCGGAGAGAGAAATGATCTGACGTGTGCACACATGCAAGTGTTTGTGAATCTGCCTGTTCACCTGAAGAAATATTTCCTTTGTAGAAAGATTTTCCACTTCGTTTCACCTGCCTATTGTGTGGGAGTCACCCCAGGTTTAGTTGATGGCATTTCCATGCACTTTTAGGCAGGCGAAGCTCACAGAAATCATGACAAGCAGCAGGAATGAAAAAAACACCCAGGGACACCATGAACCCAGGGAATGTAGTCGTTATTTAACTTCCTTTCAGTGATCACTGAAAACTACTTCTGTCACAACAAGGTATTTGCAGAAGGTGACTGGATGTCTCTCTGTGTTTGAATAAGCCAACAGGATTTTCTGAAGACATATATAATTACGTGGCTTACACAAAGTTTTGTGTTCATTGAGCCATGGTAGCTGGAGGTGTGATTGTTTTACCAACAGAGAGACATTTACACAAGGTCATCATAAAAACACATTAAAGGGAGCACAATGTCCTGTGCCCTGACATGGGGCACCTGAGCATGGGTATAGTTTGTCTGAACTCATCACTGCTTGAATGACAGGGTGAGAATATTTCAAGTGCAAACTCAGAATATTCTAATATCTGAGTGCAAATTCCTCCTCCTTAATGAGGATCCCTGCAAAATACCCAGTGTCTGCCTACCAGATACGCTCCAAACCTGAAGGGGACAATGTACCCTGGTGTTCTGAGCCAGCGTGAATCCAGCAAATATAAGAATGCTTGAAACAAGGTTGTCAGTAGTGGCATTCTTCTGCCACGAATCATGACTCTATGTCAGAAAAACTTGGAGGAGAGGGGAAGAAAGATGGCAGAGAGGAAATACACTTTTCCTTCCCTCCCAAAAAAACCAACTACAACAAAAGAGAAAGCAGAACTTTCCTTGAAGCTTTAGTGAAATATTTTACTTTTATAGAATAAAAGAAGTCTCACAACATTTTTTTAATACATGCAAAGGGTAAAGGTTGCATCCTCTGGTGGAATTTCACTCGGAGCAGTTGGAATACAAGGTGAGTGACTCAGAAGGAGGAGACAAATAGTAGTAAACTCATTTAATATATGGTGGCTATCTGGGAACAAAATCTATTTACAGGTGATCTTTGTGCCTTAATTCCCAGTGCATACAGGAGATGGGATAGATGGATCAACCTGAACAGGGTTATGTGGGGACCAATTGCTTGATTTTTGGAATATTCTCAGACATTTCATGGCTGGATAAAAGGATCTGGTGTATGCCATTATCCTGATGATATACTTCAGATGGTGTGACATTTTTACATGACCAATGCTGTACTCAGTCAGACCAAAGACTTTTTGCAGATTGGATATTTGTGTCCTGAAGCTGTCAGTAGCAGAAACTTATTGAATACTTCCATCAAACCATCCTAAAAATATCCCTTTCCAACCATGTCTTATTTTCTGTTGGATTTAAGGCATCCATCTCCAAAGTCACTGCCAGTTTATTAAGGCTGATAGCCACTGATGAAATTATTTCTTACAAATTTGCCTATTTCCATTTGAATCCATTAAAATTTTTGTCCAAGGGCACTGCTATTTGAGATGAGAGATGTTTCTGGTGTGCTTGGAACCAGCTACTTGGCACTGCCTGTCATTAATTTGTTCCACCTTTTTAATGTGAAATGCTGACCAGTTTATTCTGATTTATCCTCCTTTGGTGGTTTTGCAAATCTCTGTTTTAACTGTCTGTAAAACAGAGATTTCACACCAATGCAATCGTGAGTGGCATTTTGTAAGTATCATTTGAGCCGGCACTTAGTCTAATCTGAAGGCAAAAGCCTTTGTAGTCACACTGGAGGTAACACAATATTTAAAAGTGCTGCTATAAGGCAAAGAGGAGCAGAGTGCTCTCTTGGACCTGTGTTGTTAACCACAGAGCCAATTAATAATATCACTGTGTCTGAATTTTACCATTTCATACCACACATCTCTCTCATCTGGTTACCCCGTGATCATTTGCCCCTTGACAGCCACTCCACAACCAACTGAAACCATCAGCAGACAACTGCAGAGAAAGATGTGCTTGTTTCTAACAGAGAAAAGACCAAGCCTTTGTAAAAAACTCCTGGCACAGAAGCGATTCCTACAGAAGCTCATCTTCCAGGCTCCATTTGTAGTGAATATGAGTTATTTTTTCCTTTCCCAGTCAGGAGAAACAGCAAATACACAACACAACTGAATCAGTTGACCCCTGTGGCTGCCAATTTTTGCAGGAATTAAACGCACGGGGCGGGGAGAGTAAGACATTAAGGTCCTAGAGTCAGCAAATGCTTATTTGATTACTGATTTCAAATTTGATTACACTGATTTCAAAGCTTGTGAGTTGCTGTTCTCAAAGAACTGAGGTCAAGCAAGTGCTTAAATCAGTGGTGGATAAGGGCCCTGTTGAGCAGGACGAAGATGAGAGGGATAAAATAACCCTGTATTTCCATTAGTCTCCTCAAGAGAGAGAGATTTCCCCCAAGGGTTGTGTGAGGGATGTGGAAAAAATGAAGGAAATGAAAGATAGGGGGAGAATGTCTAGGATCAAAAGATTATTTTTACTAATTACTGGGTTTATCAAACCATTAGCTTGACGGGAAATCATTCCCTTACTCAGCAGGACATAACTGGGAGCTCCCATCTGGGCAACAGAGAGGAAACCTCAAAAGGGTTTTTGTAATCATAGAACAGTTTTAGTTGGAGGGGACCTTAAAACCCCATCCAATGTCACTTCCAATGCTTCCAGGGATGGAGCATCTACCACTTCTGTGGGCAAGTTGTGACAGTGCTCCACAACCTTTATTGTAAAAAGCTTCCTTCTTATATATAATCTAAATCAACCCTCCTTCGCTTTAAAACTATTCTTGTTCTGTCACAACAGGCTCTGCTAAAAAGTTTGTCCCCATCTTTCTTGTAGGCCCCCTTTAGCTACTGAAAGGATGCTATGATGTGTCTCTGGAGCCTTGTCTTCTCCAACAACCCCAGTTCTCTCTGTCTTTCCTCACAGGAGAGAAGCTCCAACCCTCTGATCACCCTCATGGTCAGCCTCTGGACTAGCTCCAACAGATCTATATTGAAGCTGATAATTCCTGTTCAGCAGAAATGCACCAAGGGTAATGAAGCTATAGAACCAACAGCAATTTTCACTATCTTTTGTCCACCTGGAGATGTATACTGGGCTTTGGAAGTTCTTGTTAGCTCAGACTTTAAAAATGGAGCTGGGAAGGAGAAGAGAAACACAATTTTGAAACAGATAGACAAACAGCGGAAAAAGCTTCTGTGACAGGGCTAAAATGTGCTTTAAAAATATTTAGTTCCTCAAAATGTTTGTCCCTTTCCTCCCACTGTTTTGCCATGATTCAGAACTGAAAGTGGAGGGCTGTGCCACATCTTTGGGCTAGAAAATGGCATCCTTGTGCACCAGAGTAGTTTGCACATTCTCATGTGTGTGGTAAGCCTGCAGGGGCAAAGAAATGAGATGGTGTGCAATGAGAAGTATCTGTGCTGCTCCACAAAAGCTCAGCCCTGTCCCATGCCCAGCTCTTCCCTGAAGCCTGATGGCTCTGGCACACCTCAGTACAGAAGGGGTTTGGGATGGAAAGGAAAGAAAAAGACAATTTTTAAGGTAAATTGTTGAGGATTTGGGCAGGAGAATCTGGACCCATGTGATTAATCAGAGGCGATTTGCAGCAGGATTTCACTCGTTTGAGTGATTTGTCCCTCTCTGCAGGCTTGTTCAGTTTGGTGTCTGAGGCAGGGCTTGCTATTCTGAGACGTGTGTCTTTAGTTAGCTGCTGGGTTGGTCTCTCCACTGACGTAACTCCACCGAGGCTTGCTGATTTGCAAAGCTTTTGGCACCCTGCTCCTGGTTTTCCTCTCTCCCTCTCTGCCTCTCTGGTTATCTTCACTGTCCTCCTTTTACTCCAGGGGTGTAACCCGGCAATCCTCTTCTGTGCTTACTCAGCAAGGCACTGGCACTGGGTTGCTCTGGATCCAGCTGGCCTTTCCAAACAGGTCTCTGGGGGCTTTGCTCTGTCCTCCTGCATTTTTTCACGGCTGCATTTTTTCTGCATGACACACGCATATTATTTTCTGCTTGTGATTCCCAAAACTTCTGCTTTCCTTCCTAAGTGATCCCACCTTGGATGGAGATAGACCTCTGCCTAGGGCTGGTGCACTGCCTTTCATCCTTGATTCTCTGTTGTCACATTTTATGCCCTCCTTCCACCTATCTGGGTTGTGTGGCTGAGCCACAAAAAGTCAGGGGCCACACTGGAAGCCGACACTGAACTAGAATATAATCCCAGAAAAAGTTAAAATTACAGAGAGGGACACGTACACACAAAGGTACCCATTCGGTTTTGGGGTTATGATGACTCTGCTATGTGTAGACCATACTCTTTTTTGAATGTTTGCTTTGTTAATCTTGGAATATTTGCTTTCCCTCTAGGCTGCTGGGGTCAAACAGGTTGACTGGGACTGGTGGGAAGGAGGGTGGAGGAAACAATTCTCCGTGCTAATTTGTTATGAAAAGGTGACTGATATCAGGGATTTTATTCCCTTGAATGAGTTGACAAAGTTATCAAGGAGAAAATCAAGTTCCAGCTGAACCAGAATATAAGTGATTTAGCATTTGAAGGAGCAATGGGGGTAAAACAGGGCATTAATTTGGGTTAATTTGAATACTCTGTGATGCTGAACAAAATAATTTTGTTTTTGTCACTTTGTACTGTTTCAAATCAAGATTTTTTTCTTCCAAATGCAGCTCAAGTTGAAAAAAAAACTTAAACTTCCAAAATTTTGTTCAAAAGTGTCCAAATGTCAACGTTTGCTTTTCCAAGAATGTCACATTTTATTCTAGAAAGTCCTGGGGATTGAGGGGGGTGAGGCACAGAAAGAGGAATTATTCTCAACAAGAAGAAAATATTTTGGGCTAAGAAAGCACTCATAAATTGCAAACAGAGTTTGTCAGAGGTTTCAGTGTCACCAAAACCATACCACCTGGCAACTTCATAGCATTAAGGCTTTGTTGTGTAATATGTCAGCTGTTCAGCCTGGAAAACAGGCTGAAATTACAGAGCAGAATCCACAGAGCAGACACCCAGAACACACAGCTAGAGGACCCTCTAAAGAAGACTTAACTTCTTCAGTCAATTTCTTCCATCAATTTCCTCAGTTAATTTACAGAGCCTTTCCCACATAGGAAAAAAAATTCCTATGTTTTAAAGCTGCCAGCTCATTTTTTAGAGAAGAATTGTTTTAGAAGAGTGGGATCTAAACTGATTTTTCAGCATGAGAACTTTGCAATGGAGCAGACCTTGCAGTATTCCCATAAAGCTACACAGAGACTCAACCTTTGGAAGATCAGGCAGGCTGCCAAACATGCGTGATCAACCTGCATTTCACTGGCTTTATTTCTCTCTCAGGTCGTGGTTGCTGGGTTTACCTGGATGCAGGCAGAGCCGCTTCCAGCGTGGTCCTGCAGATGGTGCCAGGGAAGAAGCTGGAAAATGCCCTCTGATGTGGAGGTAAGGCTTGAACTCTCAGGTGCCTGGCATCTCCCCGACATTCTTGAAAAACTGCCCATGACTCCCTCTTCTCATTTTAATAACTTGATTTTTTTTTCAAGTTTGTATCTGAGTTTCTAAGTTGTAGCTACAGATACCTAAACAGACATGCTCTTAATTCAGATCACTTTGTAAGGAGAGTTATTACAAGCCTGTTGCAAGTCCTGCTGGTCATAAGCAGAGGAAATCTTATACATCAGTTTCCTTGTCTCTAGATAAACTCAAGATGAAACTCATCTGAAGGCACTCCTTTCTCCTGCACATTTTCTGCTCATCCAGTGTCAAACCCAATTATCATTGATATCCCAGTTCTGTCACACTCTATAAATACAAGCCCAAGTAGACCAACCAGCATGGACAATTTCTGTGTAAGGAAGGCTCTTGTTAGGGCTCAGCAGAGAATGCTTTGCAGAAGCCAGGGCAAGATAAGATTTAAGAGTCTCAGGCCTTACTTCAGAGTCAGAGGTATCTCCTGGGAGCAGCACCTTGTAGTACCTGCAGTTTTCAGCTTGGCTTGGGGAAAGAGAACTCTCTCCTCCCAGAAATCAGTAGGATTTCTAAAGGCACAGGATTTAATAAGAGCTCCAAGATAAAAATCAGACAAACTGTAACAGTAACTATAAAACCCCAGAAGTGCAGATTTTCAAAGCCTTGCTCTAGCCTCGGGGTAATAACTGCATACAAGAGAGCTTGGATGAAAAAAACCCAACAAAAACAAAAAAAAACCCCAACCGACCAAAAAACAACACCCCCCCCCCCCAGCCAAAACTCTTACTGAAGCAAGCTACAGGGGAGGGAATTACTGTGCGTGTGTAAAAGGAAACACACGGGGGGATATTTTAATCTGCACCTTCCAGCTCCTGCAGCGTGGACTGGATCCAACGCCTATAAAATCAGTGGAAATCTCTCACTGACTTCATGAGAACTGGACCAGGTCCCACGTGAATTACACCTACCTCAGATCCCTGCCATTGATGGAGGAAGATCTAAAGGAGAGAGCAAGTGGAGGAAGTTGGATTTACATGATCTTCCAGTTCACTCTCTGTTTGCACCTGCTCTTTTAGTCCAGAGGAAACATCCACATGTTCCCAGAAGAGGAAGGCATTCTGTAGCATACATAGCTATATTTTCATGAAATTTCAATGTAAGCCACTTAAGAACCTAAAGACTATCTTTGGTTCTTTGAAAATCATGCCTAAAACATTTTCAGATGCTTCTTCTAAAGTTATCTGTGATTCTGAGGGGTTCTACCCTCATGCTTATGCAGTCAGGACAGCAACTGCTTCAACAGGCTTCAAGTAGAAATAGGGATCCAGATTTTCTGGAAGTCAGAGGCAAAGGATTTCTACTCTGGCAGCCAAAATTATACAGGCAGGCAAAAAAGATATCACATGAAGGAGATGGTCTAAACATGCAATGTTCAAAGTGAGGAGACCCTAGCGTATAGTGGCCGCTTTAAATTAGATAACGAATTGGCTAATACAGAGTGAAATGAGAGGGTGGAATTAAAAGGAAGAAAAAAACAACCAAACCAAACCAAACCAAACCAAACCAAACCAAACCAAACCAAACCAAACCAAACCAAACCAAACCAAACCAATAAAAACCTGTTGGTTGCCCCTAGCATGTTTAAATTTTGCTTCTGCTACCTTGGTTATTCACTGAGAGACTTACTAACACCTTGTGGAAACCTTTGCCAGTCTTTCCACATTGAAGCATTTAGGGAAAATATGTTGTATCATGTCATTTTGTAATCTGTTTCTTTTTCCCCACCTTCTCCCACTGTAGATATTTGCCTGGAACTCTGAACTCAATTTCTGGCTGCTGTAAACAGGCCTAGCCATACAGTGACTTCAGCAGGGGTAAGCCCTCTTACCTGTCCTGAACTGTTACTTTCCCTTGTGTGTCAGTGCTTGCACTGATATACTCAACTAATATGCCTTAAAACCACGACCTTGTTTTCAGGTTGATGAGACCTATTTCTTCATTGGAAGCTTGTTCCACAAAGACAACATCCTGCCAGCACCCTCATTTCAACATCCTGCATCTCTGAGGAACCTGCATCTCAGAACTCACTTGATTCTTTGCCCCTGCATTAAAGAAGTATGAGAGGTTATGACACATCTGCAGTTGTACTCTTTGACTTGCTGTACGTTTTGTGCCTATAGATTTGACCAGATGTAGGCTCCACAAAGAGGGGTGATGGGCTAAGGGCAGTGCTTGGCGGCCTTTTGTCCATTTAGTTTTGGGCTAGTGAGTTTACACAAGCTTAACCATGCTTAATATCTGGTTACACAGAAGTACTGGAGAGCCAAAAAAAATAAATGGTGGGCCAGTGTTTCTGCCATTTCCCATCTCAAATCCCTGTGTGGCCACAAGCTTTCCTCTTACGGAAAAGTTGTCCAGTGTGCACTGTGATAACGCAATGTGAGATACT